>OY039094.1:12204302-12756802 GCA_955850985.1 Elophila nymphaeata | reverse complement strand
CTGGGAAAGCGACCCGTCGTGGGAAAGCGACCCGTCGCGATGCACACATCCAGCACCGCGCGGAATCGGTCTCCCAGGGGGCCCAAGGCGATCGCCATCACCTTGGCTGGGGCCCCATCCGGCCCCGGAGCCTTATTATGGCTCCGGAGTCGGTCCCTCACCATGTCGAACTCAACGTCCGACACGGAGGGACCTGCGGCCCACACCTCCGGGGCGGAACCGGAGGGCATCCTGGGGGGTGCGAAGGGTCCGGGGTTGGGAAAAAGTGTCCCCAGCACCCTTCGCAACAACCCTGGCTCCATACAGGACGTGGAGGGGGCCGCCGAAGCGAATTTCCCCCTCACCGTCCTGTACGGCCTCCCCCAGGGGTCGCTGTCAAGGATGGCTATGTACCTATCCCAGGCAGCGACCTTGGCCCTGCAGATGGCAGTTCGCAGGGCCGT
Organism: Elophila nymphaeata; assembly: GCA_955850985.1. Lineage (NCBI taxonomy): Eukaryota > Metazoa > Arthropoda > Insecta > Lepidoptera > Crambidae > Elophila > Elophila nymphaeata. The sequence goes on along the minus strand of OY039094.1, from coordinate 12,756,359 downwards.
GTGGGCCTCATTGTACGCCCGGCGGAGGCCTTCCTCCTCACCGGGCGTTCTCCGGGCGCGCCTACGACACCGTAGGTAGGCGCGCCTGGCCCCCATACTGGCGGTACGCAGGGTCGTGAGCTCCTGCGTCCACCAGTATACCTGCCCCCTGCTCCGTGGGCAGGCCCGCGCCCTCGGCATGGCGGCACTGCAGACGACGTTGATGTCGTCTGCGAAAAGGTCCGCCATGCCGTCGGCATCCCTGGCGACAGTGTCGGGCACATCTGACCAAGCCCGCACCGTCGCCGCCTCCTCCGCCACATCAGGCTGGAGGCGTGTGAGCATCCACCTTCTGAAAGGTGAACTGCCCACACGGGGGCCCAGATGAAAGGGGGCCCCAGGGGATGCCGTGGAGACCTCGTATCGGACGTACCTGTGGTCCGATAGGGTCTCCATATCCACCACCACCCGCCAGTCCCGAACTCGGGCCGCGAGCGGCGGGGTGGCAAAGGACACGTCGACAATCGACGTGCCCTGCCAGCGGGCGCAGGTCGGGGTGGTACCTCGATTGAGGATCTGGAGCCCCAGGGAGAAAACCCAGGACTCCAGGACACCACCCCGAACGTCGGTGCTGGGAGACCCCCACGCCGTAGATTTGGCGTTGAGGTCCCCTGCCACCAGCACCTGACGGGGGGCCGCGCGGTGCACGACCCCTTCAACCGCAGCGAGAAACCGCTCAAAGTCGGCTCTGCTGCGGTTGGGGGAGAAGTAGGTCGACACCACCACTACTTCCCCCCAGCGGGCCACCACATACCCCTCCCCTCGTTCCACGAAAACGAGGGGAGGGCCCGCGCCTGTTCCCATGATGGCCGCGGAGCCGTCCGTCGCCCCCATCCACCTGTCGGACTGGGGAACGCGGTACGGCTCCGAGACCACCGCCAAATCAACCCCCCACTCCGCCGCCACCTGACACAGGAGGTCCTGTGCCCCGGCGGAGTGGTTGAGGTTGGCCTGCAGTAGTTTCCCCGATGTCCTACTCTGCATTATTAATGGACATCGGGGTCACTGCAGGGGTCGCCACTGGCGAGGCGCGGCGCGGCGAGATGCGGCGCGGCGCGGCCCGGGGCGCCGCCTCAGGCGCGACGCGGGGGGCTGTCCCCGGTTGGGGGAGGCGGCCCTTGACAGGCGGGGGATTACATTTGGCCCCCGCCATTCGGTGCCCGGCTGCCAGGCCCCTGTCCGCACACACCGCACAGTGTGGCGGGGCCGAGCAGCCCTTAGCCTTGTGCCCCTCTTTGCCGCAGCGATAGCAGAGATTACTGCGGTCTTTACTGGAGGGGCACTTCGCTCCTGGATGCCCAGGTACCAGGCATCTATGGCACCTCATGGGGCGTCCTTCCAGGAGCCGGACCGTCGCTGCGACCCAGCCCACAGGCAGCCTCCCGTCCTTTAGCACCTTGGCAATTACCTCCACCGGGCAGGAGGCAATCGCCGACCCCCCTCCCCTCATGCCGAAGGACACCGCCCCCACCCTTATACTCTCCGGGGGGCAGCCGGCCTTTAGGGCCAAGGCCACTTGTACCTCCTCGGGTGTCGTGGCGTCATCCAGCCCCGACACCCGAATCTCGGCCATCTTGATAGGCCGAGACACCTTGGCCGCGTCGCCCAGGGCCTCTCCCACCTTGGCCGCTAGGGTATCGGCCTGGGCCGTCGTTGTTCCGGACGGGAGCTCAATAATGCGAGCTCCCGTGACCGTTGTCCGGAACTTCGCCGGACCTATGCCCAGCTCACCCAGGCTGACCGCCGACTTCGCTTTGGCCAGGGCGTCCTTGTAGGTGGCCCCCCCGGCCACCGCCTCCGGCTTAACCTAACCTAACCTAACCTAACCTAACCTAACCTAACCTAACCTAACCTAACCTAACCTAACCTAACCTAACCTAACCTAACCTAACCTAACCTAACCTAACCTAACCTAACCTAACCTAACCTAACCTAACCTAACCTAACCTAACCTAACCTAACCTAACCTAACCTAACCTAACCTAACCTAACCTAACCTAACCTAACCTAACCTAACCTAACCTAACCTTTTTTTTTTTTTTTTTTTTTTTGACCCGGGGTAATGGCCGACCCATACCCGTCCTCCTGGGGGAGGAGGGGTTATGCGGGGCTCGAACCCGCTAAACCCCCCGGGGGCATTCCTCCGCCGCTTATGTCAGGCACCGGGAACTCATGTAGGCACCGGTAGCCGACACGGCTTGGCCTCTCGGCCTCCTCTGACCTGTCCCCGGAGTGGGACCAGCTGCTCCCCCGCCAAGGGAACAACTGCCGACGAGCCGTGCAATGCGGGTGACTGCCTCCGTGACCAAGGACCCCAGTCCCGTCACCCGCGTGGCCCTGGCTCCGGCAACACCCCGGAGGGCATCGCCATCATTGCCTGTCGGATTGGTCCGGTCGGTCCGGTCGCCGGGCAAACGCCCCGACGCAACCTCGACTGCCGGGCAAATACCCCGCCGCAGCCCGCCGCCGGACAAATGCCCCGTCGCGGCCCGCCGCCGGACAAGCGCCCCGTCGCGGCTCATCACCGGGCAAACGCCTTCGGACTCGCGCTTGGAGGCAGGGGTTGTAAAGGGCCCCCTCCTCTTTCCTCCTCCCTCTGGGTGGCACCTACGCACTGCGTGCATGGTAGAGGCGTCTCCTTCGGCCGCCGCGGCGCCGTCGGATTGGGTCAGCGAGGGGGTTATCCTCCCTTTCCCGCTCCGAGCTCTCCTTCACTGACATGGCAGCCTCAGAGAAAACTGCCACGGCGTCCCATGACCTGTCGCTGCCGAGCATGGACAGAACCAAGCTCGGGGGTGAGAGATCCGGCCCCACCACGCGCACTAAATCCGCGCGCTGGCACGCAAACACTGGGCAGTGCTGCAGGGTATGCAAAGCACTGTCCTCATCTTGCCCACATTGGGCACATGCACGGGACGTTTCCCTTCCAATTCGGTATAGGTAGCTGCCGAAACAGCCGTGGTTTGTCAGCAGCTGAACCATGTGGAAGGTAAGTGTCCCGTGCTTGCGCCACACCCATTTGCTCAGGGCAGGTCGGAGAGCCTCTGTTGTAAATGCTCCATACTTGACAGAAGCGAGCCTCTCCGCCCAGTCGGCCACCAGTTGTTTCTTGGCACGACGTCGCAACCTCTCGAGGTCGACAGCCACTCCTGTTCGGTGGGCCTCGATTTTCGCCCGGTACACCAGAGACAGTACCTCAGCCTCCATCTCCCACGGGGGGGTTCCGGCTAGTGCCGTTGCGGCATCAAAGCCTATGGTACAGTAGCCCCGGATCACCCTGTTTGCCGCAATCCTCTGCGATTGGCGCAGTTGGGTCCGGTTGCGGTCAGACAGGGAATCGACCCAGACCGGGCTACCGTACAGCGCCATTGAGCGCAGAACCCCCGCGTACAGCTTCCGGCACGTGCTGCTTGGCCCCCCTATGTTTGGAAGGAGTCTAGCCAAGGAAGCAGCCGTGCCCACCAACTTCTTTTTTAGCTGTCGGAAGTGTTCCTCGAAGCTGAGTCTGTCGTCGAGGACAAGGCCCAGGTACTTGAGAGTGGAGCCTACCTCTATGGGTGCCCTCTCCACCACTATCGTGAGCCCTGTCGTACGCCTGAGTCCTGGAGGCCTAAACAAAATCGCCTCAGTCTTTTGCGCTGCGACCTTTAGCCCTAAAGCTTGAATGCGCCCAATAACAAGCCCCGCTGCAGCGGAGGCCAGGGCAGCTGTTGTGTGTGGATTGCTGCCCCTGGCAGTAACTAGGGTGTCGTCTGCGTAGCAAATTAGTCCCGTCCCGGGCAGGAGAGCACCACGAAGCGCCCAGTCAAAGCCAATGTTCCACAGGAGTGGCCCTAAGACCGACCCCTGCGGAACGCCACACACCATTGCTCGGTGCTGCATGCCCCCGTTCCGACCGACAAACAAAACCTCCCTACCATTGAGGTAATCCTCAACCAGGCGTCTGAGATACTCTGGGACGCCGAAGAATCGCAAAGCCTCCAATATTGTGGCAAAGGGAAGAGTGTTAAATGCGTTCGCTATATCAAGCGACACCGCTATTACACACTCTCCCCTTTGGCGAGCCTCCACAACCAAGCTCTTAAGGGAAAGCACGGCGTCCACTGTCGACCGATGCTCCCTGAAGCCGAATTGGAGGCTCGACAGCCCCACTGAATGCTCCGAAAGGTGCCGATTTATCCGGCCAGCGAGTATCCTCTCAAACATTTTGCCCATCTCATCTAGGAGGACTATCGGCCTGTAGGCGCTGGGTGAATCCAAAGGCCGGCCCGGTTTGTGGAGTAGGACCAGCCTGCCCTTCTTCCACAGGCTAGGAAAACTGCCCTCGACCATGGCCCTATCGAGGAGGGAGCGCAGACGACCTCCTAGATGGTCTAGCGCTAGCTTAAGCACCCGGCCGTGTATACCATCGGGGCCAGGAGCGGTTTTCCGCACCACCATCTTGTCGATGGCGTCCTCCAACTCCCGCTCTGTAGTCAGCGGGGGAGGGCCATCCTCTACCGCTGGCTGCCCCTGTTGCTGTCCCATGTGAGGTGGGGAAAAGGGCGCCGATCGATCCGGAAACAAGGCAGCGACTACGGTGGTCAGCACCTCGGGCTCCATTGACTCCACCACCGGTGGGCCCTGTGAGCGCAACTTGCTACACGCTCTTTGATACGGGCGGCCCCAGGGGTCTGCGTCAATACCGTCGAGCAGCTCCTGCCACGCCCTGTCCTTAGCCTGTGATATGGCCTTTTTCAGGGCATCTTTGGCACTGCGACTTGCCTCCCAAAGTTCCGCCTCCCTCTCTGGATCGCGGGACCTACGCCTCCTAAACCGGGTATAGGCCCTCCGGGCATTGTTACACGCCGCACGAAGGGCCGCCAGCTCCTGAGTCCACCAGTAGACCGCCGTTTTCGGAGGAGGACGACGAGCGCGAGGCATAGACGCATCCGACACTGAAGTCATGGCGTTTCGAAGCTCGCTCGCTTCCTCATCGACTCCCGGCAGTCCCTCCGGGGCTGACCCCCAGGACGCAACAATCGCCGCAATCTCCGCGTTTTCGCGGTCCAACCTTGTTAGGGACCACCGCGGGAAGACATCACAACCAACGACGCTTGCCTGCTCATTCGCTCTTGCACGGGAGTCGGAGACATCAAACTGGATATATACATGATCCGAGAGAGTCTCCGTCTCACCAACGACCCGCCAATTCCGGACCCTGTTCGCGAGGGAGGCAGTGGCGAAAGTGACATCTATCACCGACCCCCCCTGTTGCCGAACACAAGTCCATTCACGGCCCTCATTGAGCACGACAAGACCCAGCTGCGTCGCCCAGTCCTCAAGGAGCTCTCCCCGCTGGTCAGTCACTGTAGACCCCCAGGCTGCTGCTTTGGCGTTCAAATCCCCCATCAACAGAACCTGACGGGGGAACGCCGCACTGACCACCTGGCCCAGCTGAGACAGAAACACCTCAAAATCCGACACAGGCCTATTAGGAGAAAAGTAGGCCCCCAACACAATCAGTTCTTGCCATTTGACGGCAACAAATCCTTGACCCCTTGTCCTCACATCAAAGGAAGGGGAGTTCTGCCCTCCTATTATGGCAACCAAGCCGTCCTCGTCCCCCGCCCACAAAGAGTGCGTCGGTACAGAGTAGGGCTCAGCAACAACAGCCAGATCCAGGCGCCCCTCCGCCATATACTGAACCAGGAGATCCTGCGCGTGCCGCGCGTGGTTCAGGTTACTTTGCACGACACGTCTAGCCCTGGCCATCATTAATTACCTCCACTGCCGTTGGCTCAGCCTCTGCTGCGCATTCTCCCGCCTGAACCTGAACCTGCACTGATTCCTGGACGACTTCGACGGGCCTAGAGACAGAACTCTGCGCCGCCTGAGGATCACGTTTCTTCGTCTTGGGAGGGGGAGGGGGCGGCCGACACAGTCTACCACCCATGGTGTGGTTCGACCGACGCCCTGCTGCCTCACATAAAGCGCATTTCGGCACAGCTCTGCAGTCCGAGGCGTAGTGACCCTCTGCGCCACAACGGAAGCACTGGTCTTTACGATCAATTTTACTCTGGCACGTTTGCCGAATGTGCCCCAACTCCATGCAGTTATAACAGCGCATGGGCCGGGGCTCCAGAGCTATCACACGCGCCGAGCTCCACCCCACTAGCAATCTTTTGGCCTCTACTAATCGCTTCGCCGCCGAGACTGGACAGCGAACTAAGGCAGCTAGCATCCCGTTACGGTCCGCCCTAATGTTAGCAACTGAAAAGTCATCCACCGGCTCCCCAGTCAACTTAGCTGCTGCCTCCGAAATATCTTCGCTGCAGACGGAGTCGTCCATGCCAGTGACTCTTATCTCAGCCTTCCTGACAGGACACGTAACCCGGACCCCGACCGGCAGCGCCGACTTCAGCTGCTCTCCCAATTCGCGCGCCTTCCCAGACCCCGAGTCCTTCGGTAGCTCTAGGATCACCGCACCAGCTTGGGATCTCCTACATTTGAGCCCTGTTATGCCCATTTCCGACAGATTGACCTTTTGCCTTGCCTCCTTCAGCACCTCAGCAAACGTCAAAGCTCCGTCACCCTCCTTAGCAGACGGCACTATGTCTACTACTACTGCTTCCGTCTTCCGTTCTCTAAGGCGTAGCTTCCGCGGCTTCTTAGGAGCACTGGGGGCTCTGCCGCCCTTTTTCTTTCCTCTTTTGGCATCCTTTGTCTCCTTCTTCTCTGCCTTTTTCTGTTTCACTTCTTTCTTTTTCGTGCTCTTACTCACAACCCTATTCCATCCTTCCTCTTCTACCTTGTCTGTTGAGGGTGTGGTAGAGGGCTGCGTTTGCGGGGTGGGATTCTCAACTCTCTTACTCCGACTATCCCGATTAGGCTGTCCTGTCTCTTTCTCATTTCCTATTTTCCCCTTATTTCCCTTCACTTTATCTGTGCTAATATTATTTCTCCTTTCTGTTACAGGTGGAGGCGCAGTCTTCATCATCTCGGTTGAAGATGGAGGGAGCCTTTGGAGAATGGCTTCAGTGTTGACCCTCATCATCTCCCGGACAGCCGATAGTATCTCGGACCGAAGCCTCTCCTCTCTTCGACTGCCGTGCGGATCCTCAACGGGCCGAGACGCAGACGCAGGGGGGACGGGTTCGGCCGTTGCCTCTGCTTCTACTCTTCTGCGCATCAGCTCGTATTTACAAGCCTCCAGGTCAGTCTCCAACTTTTCCGTTCTTTCTCTGACCTTTCTAAGTTCATCTTTTAAACTGTCATTCTCACGGTGTAGCGCCTTCATCTCTTCCGGCACCGTGAGCGACCCTATCCTATCCAGTATCTCAGAGAGCATGACACAGGACCTACGCATCTCCGACTTCACGCTTCCTTTTAAGTTCGAGGACTTATTGACACAGGCCTCAAAGACCTGTACGGCATGTTTGCCCATGTTAATAAGACCTGGAGCAGACTTGTCCTCCACATCCGATTCCAGGCGGTCAGGGATCCTCCTACCTTTCTCCCCTCCCGTGAATTGCCTAGCCAACTCCTCTATCTCTTTTGCGGAGATATTTTCAGCTATGTCTAGCCTTCTTTTCTCCCTTTCTTCCCGGGCCTTTCCAAAACCTATATATTCCCCCGTTGTAGGAGGTCTTCCTCTTTTCCTCTTAGGTGTCGCGCCAGTGGCTGCAGTCACCTCTGTACTTGACTGAGCTTTCACAACTGACCTCACCGACGATGCTGAGGAGCTCCGAGACTCTGATAGCGAGGGACTGCCACTAGGGCTAACGTTCCTCCTCGTATTCCTCGATGCAGCAGCTTTACTGCGGGTGTTCCTGGCCGGCTTGTCCGACCCTCCCCCCGGGTAGAAATCCTTCCGGAAATATGCAGCGTCCGAGCGCGTGTTCGCAACTGGGGTCCTGAACTCCGACCCTTCGGACTCACACTCCGACTCCGCCGTCGAGTTTCCTCCTTCACGCCCTTTGGGCCTCTCCTCCTCACAGCTCGTAGCCAATTTTACACCCGTCTTCCGAGTACAAGGCGGGCGCCCGTGGTCAGCGGGTACTTTGGACCGGCCATCTGGTTGTGGCACGACGCAGTTCTGGCCCCCCCCAGATACGTGGGGCCTGCCGCCAGCCGAAGCCGACGGACCGGATTCTCCAGCCTTGCTGGTACCGGTCTGGGGTATGTTGTTCTTAGAAACTGCACCCATGGTTTCCGTTTTTATGAGCAGGTCGGTTCCTGCAAGCGCTTGGGACCGGAGACCCTCCAGCCATTCACCTCATCGCCACGCCCCCGAAGCTTGAGGTTGGGGCTCAGTTTATTGTGGTGAGCTCCACTCGAGCCAGACCTCAGTGGCCTAGTTCCCTAGCCGTCTCAGTGACCTAGTTCCCTAGCCGTCTCAGTGACGGTACAGGTTGCCCGGACGAACCCCTGCTATGCAGAAAGCCCGCCGCGCACGACAAGAGAGACAAAACTCTCCCGAGAGACAGAACTCTCACCTCTGGAGCAGAAACCGCCCCCGCAGGCTTGAAGCCCGCCCTCCCACGACCCGAGGGTCCACCGGCCCTGAAAAGGGCCCTCTCCAGGGTAATTTTTTAGAGAGGTTGTCTTCCTCGCAGCCAGACGCACAGAGCAGGCCCTAGCCCCATACGCCCAGCCCCCGACCCCACTCAGTGTGAGGCTACGGGTTGAACTGTTTTGGTCCGCGCCGGCCGAAGCCGGTACCCCCCATATCTGGGGGGCGTTCCCTTATCCGCCACCTAGGGACGCGCCCGATAGGGGACAGAAAACCCCCACGGGAACCTAACCTTTTTTTTTTTTTTTTTTTTTTTTTTTTTTTACCCTGGGAAATGGCCAACCCACGTGCCCTACGCCTTGAAAAAGGCGTAGGTTGTCCCGGGCTCGAACCGGGTAAAACCCAGGGGTCACCACTCGGCTATCAAGATGGTGGATGGACGTGACTGAGGGAGCTGTTCGCTCTACTTCTCGAAGTCGACGTCGATAGCCTGTCCATTAGGACTCTCCTGAAAGAGGGGTCCGCGGTGAGCGTGAGACACACCTCTCATCGAGGGAATGTGCGGACTTACGGGGGACAGAAAACCCACCTGCCGTGGCATTCCTCACTATGGCGGCTGGTCCTGCAGCCCATAGAGCCGCCGCCTCCGCCCGAGCCTCCGCCTGCGGATTGGGTTGGCGAGGGGGTCCTCCTCACGAGCCCGCTCCGCGGCCTCCTTCTGCGACATAACTTGTTCGCAGAAGGTGGCGACTGTTGCCCACGACGTCTCTCCTTCGACCATTTGTTTGACAACGGTCGGAAGGGAGAGGTCAGTGCCTACTACGTCGGTGAGGGCAGCGCGTTGTGCCACCCACGCCGGACATCTCTCCAAAGTGTGCTGCGCGTCATCCTCCGGGCAGTCACATTCGTGGCATCGCGGGTTTGCTTCCCGACCAGCAACTTTGAACAGGTAACTGCCGAAGCACCCGTGCCCCGACAGTACCTGTGTCACTCGGAAAGTTAGTGCGCCATGTCGGCGCGATAACCATTCGGCAAGGATGGGCCGAATTGCCTCGATGGTACGGAGCCCTGCTACTGGGTCCTCCATGCGTCTCCTCCACGCCCTTAAAGTGGACGCAGTGGCTCGCTCCTTCCATCGCCGGACCATTTCCGGCGGGGGACGTATGCCCTCTTCCCTGATCTCAGCGCTGCGCCTGTAAGTGTCGGCCAGCGCTTTAGCGTCGAGGTCCCACGGGGGTGTCCCCGCTAGCGCGCACGCGGCATCGCCGGAAATGGTCCGGTATCCGCGAATAACCTTTATGGCCATCACACGCTGTGCGCGACGAAGCAGGGCAGCGTTGTGTGGCGACAAGGTGTCAGCCCAAATAGGTGACCCGTATAGGGCCATAGACCTGACGACCCCAGTGTATAGTTTGCGACACGATACACTGGGGCCACCCAGATTAGGTAGTAACCGGGTGAGAGCAGCCGCCGTCCTAACCAGTTTAGGGGAGAGGCAGCGGAAGTGCTCATCAAAACTCCATCTGGAGTCGAGCTCTAACCCCAGATAGCGCATGTGCGCCTTGACTTCGATACGTACCCCGTTGACTGTGAGGTACGAATTGGCAGGTGGTTTCCTACGGGGCCCATGGAAGAGAAGGGCCTCCGTTTTATCAAGAGCCACTTTTAGCCCCAGGCATTCTATTCGCCTCACGGTAAGTGTAACGCCAACAGTGGCGAGGCGTGCCGCTTCAGTGTACTCCGCGCCCTTGGCCAGGACTATGGTGTCATCTGCATAACAAACAACGCAGAGCCCCGGTAGAAGGGCGCCACGCAAGACCCAATTATATCCGATATTCCACAGGAGTGGTCCAAGGACCGACCCCTGTGGAACACCGCATGTCATTACTCGTCGTATCAATGCGCCGTCACGATCTTGACATAGAATAGGGCGGTTTCGTAAATAGTGACCGACGAGTCGTCTCAAATAGGCTGGTACGTTGTGAAAGCGTAAGGCCTCAATTATACAAGAGAATGGCAGGGTGTTAAATGCGTTTGATATGTCGAGTGACACCGCCATTACCACCCTGCCACTTGTAACCGCCTCGTCCGCAAACGCCTTGACGGTCTTGATGGCGTCGATCGTCGAGCGGCATTCGCGGAACCCATACTGGCAAGGGGCCAGGTTTGGGCCTGTCGTGTTTAAGTGTTTGACGATGCGGGTGGATATAATCCGTTCCAGCATTTTCCCCGCTTCGTCAAGCAGCACTATTGGTCGGTACGCCGACGGGATGTTAGCCGGCTTCCCTGGTTTATGCAATAAGACCAAGCGACCAATTTTCCATACATGAGGGAACTCTCCTGATGACAAGCACAAGTTGAAAACAGCCTTCAGCCGATCTCCCAGTTCGGACAGCGCCAGCGCAAGAACGCGACCATGAACACCGTCCGGGCCCGGGGCAGTCTTCTTTTTCTTGACCCTGTCAATTACCATCTCCATCTCTCCATCAGTGATCGGGGGAGGCGGGCTGTCCTCGGAAGGGTCAGATGCCGAGAATGGAGGTATTATCTCCGGAGCACTGTGTTCAGCACGGTTGGGGAACAAGGCCGAAATCACCGACTCCAACAATTGAGGGCTGAGCGTTTCCGTGACCGGGGGTCCTTGGCCGCACAGCTTACTACGAACTGCGCGGTACGGGCGTCCCCACGGATCTGCATCGAGTTCTTCCAGCCACTGTTCCCTGGCAGCGTCTTTCGCCTGGGCGATGGCTACCCGAAATGTGTGTAGGGCATCTTTGTAGGCAGCTTTCAGCTGCGCTTCCACATTCTCGTCTCTTCGGGTACGACGTCTGCGGTACCGCGTGAACGCTCTTCGCCGGACAATGCACACGCGCCGCATGTCGGCGAGCTCCTGGGACCACCAGAAAACCTGTCGCTTAGGCGGGAGGCGCATCGCTCGAGGCATGGACGCGTCACACACTCTCGTCATCGATTCCTCAAATTTGCGAGCCTCTTCGTCAACATTGGCCATTGGAGCGGTGGATGTTGAGAACCAGTCCTCCAAAATGGCAGACTCTAAGGCAAGATCTTTGTTGAGCCTTCCTAAAGACCACCTTGGGAATAATTGCTCTGCATTGGTTCTGGGCGCAAAGTCGGTGTCAGACCCAAAGTCGAACGTGATGTATAGGTGGTCCGACAATGTCTCCACTTCTTCGTGGACCTGCCAGTTGTTCACTTGCGTTGAGAGAGCAGGGGTAGCGAACGTGATGTCCACTATGGACCCCCCCTGCTGTCGCACGCAAGTGTTGGCGGACCCTCGGTTAAGGACCACGAGGCCGGACATGACCATCCAGTCCTCCATAATCGAGCCACGAGCATCCGTGGTCGGGGACCCCCACGCCGAGGACTTGGCGTTGAAGTCCCCAAGCACAATGGTTTGATGTGGGGCTGCACGCTGGACTGCAGCACCGACCTCACCAATATAGGCCTCAAACTGGGCCAAAGTGCGGTTTGGGGAGAAGTAACAACCAACCAGTACTATGTCTCCCCATCCCGCGACGACAAATCCATGGCCCCGCTCTTTGGTGGTCAGAGGCGGGGACCGAGACGACGTTGATCTTATAACTATAACAGTTGAGTCAATGTCCGAAACGCAATTAGGGTTTTGTGGGCAGAAATATGGTTCTGCGGCAACAGCTAGGTCAATGGACCACTCCGACAGCGTTTGCATGAGCAGATCTTGTGCTCCGCCGGAGTGGTTCAGGTTGCACTGTAAAAGATGTTGTAATGAAGCTCTGTCCATTAGGGATCGGTGTTCATGGCCTCCTCTTGCACTTGCGCGTGCTCCGCCGGTTCTGTGGCACGGGTCCTTTGTGCCATTTTTCGTGCTCTAGGAGGAGGTGGCGCTTTACAGCTCTTCCCCCTAATTATGTGGTTGGCTGGCCTACTGGATGACTCACATAGAGCACAGTGAGGTGCAGCCGTACAGGTACTAATTTTGTGGCCGGGCTTGCCACAGCGTAGACAGAGCCCGCTCCTATCGACTTCAGCTGGGCAGCGTTGGCTGCTGTGGCCTACGTCCAGACAACGATAACAGGTCATCTGTCGTGGCTCCTGTGCGCGAATTCGCGCAGCACTCCAGCCCACGAGCAGGCGTCCTTCGTCAACAAGGGTTTTGACGGCGGCTACAGGGCATTTAGCCCATATCGTCCCCATGCCATCAGGGCCGCGGCGAATCTCGCTGGTGGTGATGTCACCTTGGGCGCAGCCTGTCTTTAGCGAGATGGCAGCAACTACCTCGCTCTTCTCCACTGAGTCATCCAAGCCTGATACACGTATTTCAGCGCATTTTACGGGCCTGGATACTCGGACGTCTTCGGAGAGAATACCCCTCAGTTTTTCGGCCAGTGTGTCGGCTTTGGCCCTATTCTCAGTAGCCGTTTTGGCCTCGAAAATTTCAAGGATCCGCGCTCCCGTGACAGCCTCCTTGATTTTAAACGGCTGCATGTTTAGATCAGCTAGGTTAAGAGAGGTTTTGGCCTTCCTTATTACATCGGAATACGTGACTCCGCGTTTTTCCGCTTCCGGGTCTAGGGTTAGAACCACCGCGGCTGTACGAGGCTCTTTTAGCCGTGGCTTCCTCTTTCTATTCTTGCCTTTGGTTTGGCCTTTCTGCTTGTTCTGAGCAGGGGCTTGTGCAGAGGACTGTGCCTTATTCTTCTTGGACCGATTTACCATTATCCAACCCTCACTGTCAGGTTGCGGGGAGGAGGTGGAGGGTCCAGGATTAGCCTGTGACGCACTTGCTTTCGCCGGTGAGTTGGGTTGTGCCGTCTTCTTTTTCTTCCCTTGGGCGGCCTGTTGAGCCGGCTTAGAGGGAGGTTGGGCCGACGAGGCTTTACCACCAGAGGTGGGTTTTTGCTGTTGGGTCGCCTTGCGTGCAGCAGCTTTCGCATAGCCGGTCGACGCAGGCGGGGTAGCGACAGGGGGCGGGGATACCTCCCTGGGTTTGTTCGCGGCCAACGGTAGCCGATACGATTTAGCAGGCAAGAGCCTTTCATCCTTCTCTAAGCCCTGAAATTTGGCATCAATCTTTTCCCCGATCATGACCATCACTGCGCGTGTCCACTCTTCAAAATAGGGTGGCAGACTGCCGTCTATTTGCGCCATCGGAGGTGGTGCGCTCTCATCGCGCCACTCTCTAGCCCTCATCTGAGCTCGGACTTCATTGAGCTCTTTTCTTAGCTCGGCCACTTCCCTTTGGAGTTGGTTATTATCGGCGAGCAATTTGGCCGTCTCTGACGACACGGAACACTTCAGCAACGATTTATACGAAGCGTCGATGTTGTCTGCCGCTACGTTTAGTGCCTTCTGCCAAGTCCCTTTTAAGTTCTTGGACTTATTGGCCACCCGACGTATGGTCTCCAATTCCGCCACCATGTTTGCCCCTATATGTGAGGCTAACGGGCCCTCATCTGGGGACATAAAATTGTCCGAACCCTGTGCCGAACCGGAACGCAGACTGCGACGGTCCAGATGGTCAGCCATCTCTTCTTCGGCTCGAAGCCGAAGCTCCTCTTTCTTCGCCTCGTTCAGCTGCCGCTTTGCTTCAGCGAGACCCACATACTGGCCCGTAGTGGGTGGGCGGCCGCGGCCGCGCCCAGCCGATTTGACCTTAGGCGCCTGTACGGAGTTGGAACTCGACGCACTATCCGAGTCGGATTGGCTGCCTGTATTATGGCCCCGGATTTTCGGGAGGCGTTTTCTCTTTAGTCCAGAAACGGACGACGCAACTGACGTTACGGTGGCAACGCTAGACATTGAAGCGTCAGACAACACCTCTTCCACATCGCTTGAAGCGTGTTGGACAGCCTCTACCTTTGCACCTGTAGATGTGCTAGGTGCCTTCTCTTTTAGAAACTGGCTCCTTACTGAGCGACCTTCTACATCATCTCCTCTACCAAAACTTAGCCTAAGGGGGTTTTTTGTTTTATTATTTGTAGTATCCATAAACTGATCCCACGAGTAGGAGGGAAATACGTGGTCCATCCGAGTGGTGCCCTCTGCACCCGGATAACTCTAAATCACCTGGGGGGGCGAGCGGTACCCCAGGGTTGACCACTAGCTGGTGGACTTACCCAGCCCACCACCTTAAGGCGTCTGCCACCGTGGTGTCCCAGTGGCAGTTAACCCGTTGAGCGGGAACTTCGGGGTTTTTTAATGAGGTATGCTCCTCTCAGGGCCGGCCAATGAAGGCAAGCCCCACTGGTCCTGTGAATACAGGCTGCCAGTTTGCCCGACGGTGGGCCGAAGCCCATCCCCAGCGACCACGATCCGTGGCCGCGGGGCCGCCGCGCACGCAGACCTAGCAGGTCCGCAACCCACGCCGTAAAACGGCCGCTGGGTCAACCAACAAAGGTAAGCCCCGACAAACCGAGCAGATTAGGCCCGGGTGTGGAAAAACCACGAAAAGGGACGAAAAAGCCCACGCGAACCACCGTCCGCCATCCACCGACAAAAAGTCCGCTGGCCCTAAAAAGGGCCCCCACAAAAGCGCGAATGCGCCACGGGCTGAGACGCCCCCACCAAATCCGCACAGGCGGAGCCGCAAGCCTTGAAGGCCCGCCATCCCACGCCGCCCAGAAGCGGCCACTGGCCCCCATAGGAAAAAGGGGGGCCCACCGCGCCAGTCTGTTGGCCAACTCCGTGAGTGTGAACCGACTAAAGGTGACATTGCAAGCAATGACCCAAAAGTTCTGGAACACACCCAACACAGCTGCCCAGGGTGCACCGTCCTGGTCGCTTGTTCCACCACCGTCCGCACCGGATAAAAGCATCAAGTACGGCAAGTGGTGAGCACAAACGCCAGGCTCACGTGGAGGTCGACAGGCATCGCACCCCACGGGAACCTAACCTAACCTAACCTAACCTAACCTTTTTTTTTTTTTTTTTTTTTTTTTTTTTTTTTTTTTTTTAAGTGGGGAAATGCTTTTACGCATTCCGGCCCCCTCGGGGGAGGAGGTCCGGATATGTGGGACTCACCCGAAGGAATACCCACTAAAACCACCACTTGCTCCATCCTCGGCACCATTTGGCTCGGGCTGCGGGAACGTATGGATTCTTCCGCATGCCCAAGCGGTACTCTCCACCTCCGGAGGGGCGCCACGAGCTATGGCGCCCCCCAACCGCGGCCCTCCGTGCAATGCAGGCGGTAGCCCCCGCTACCGCCCGCTGGACGGGCCTGCGGCCGCACTGCGAGCACTGGTGCCCTTGCGCGCGCTGCCGCGCCTCCCTGTACCGGACTTACGGGGAGGCCCACAACCCCCCCCGCCGAGTACGTGCTCCGCCGGCCACCCATTCGCCGCACAGAGCGGGCATCGGGGTGCCGCGGAACAGGCCGCCGCTAAATGGCCGCTCTCACCGCAGCGATAGCAAGCATCGCTGCGGTCGGGGCCAGTGCCAGGGCAGAGCGCCCGCGTATGACCGGGCTCGAGGCACCGGTGGCACCGCATCGGTCTGCCGGGCAGCAGCGTCACCGCCGCCTGCCCCAAACCGAGGCCAATCTTTCCCTTTTGGGCTAGCGCCTTCGCTGCCACAGTAGGACACTGAGCCCAGCATGAGCCCAGGGTCCGTGGCGAAAAGCGGATGGCGCCCACCTTGACGCCATCCACTGGACACCCTCCCTCCTCCGCGATAGCCGCCGCAACGTCGACGGCCTGCACCGAGTCATCCAGGCCGGTGATACGGATATCGCTCCGTTTCACCGGTCTGGCGACCAGCGCGTCGGCGCCAAACATCGCGTGCAGCACCTCAGCCACACGGTCTGCACACCCCGCCGAGGCGCCCGGCATCTCCACCTTCCGGGCCCCCGTCATCGTCCCCCTCAGACGAAACTGAGGGACGTCTTCACCCAGGAGCTGTGGAGTGAAGACGCCCCGAACCTTCCCAAAGAGGGTGGCGTAGGTCACCCCCCTCTCTTGCGCCTCTCGGTCAACGGTGACCACCACAGCGGGCGTGGAGGGAACCCGCGGTGCCCGCTTCCTTTTTCTCCTCTTTTTCTTTCTGACCCCCATCCCACCACTGGCCGGCTGAACCGGGGCAATATTCGCAGCCGCGCGGTGTTCGCGCGGTGCGACCACCTCTTTCTTCCCGCGCGCAGCGGGCTGTGGGGCAGGGGCAGGCGTCTCGGTCGTAGGCCGGGACGCGGCCTTCCTCTTTTTGCCGCGTCTTTTTACCACCTCCGTCCATCCTGCCTCTAACGGCTGGGGCGGCGGCGGCGCGGCAGGCGCGGCGGCCTTCGTCTTAGGCGCAGCGGCCGCGGGCGGCACAGAGGCGGCCCTCCTGTCCCGCTTCGCGGCAGGCCTAGGCGGCGATTGCGGCGCCCTGCTACCGACCGACACCTCGGGCAGAACCGAGCTCGGCGGCAGCATCTCCTCCTCTAATAGAGCTACCGGCTCCGCGACCACGGGGGTGTAAAGAGCCCCCTGAAGCGCGCGAAATCGGTCCTCTATACGGACGTCAATCCTATCTATGAGCCGCTGCATCCAATCGGACTGCGGCGGCGGCGGTTCCTCCCTCGCGGGTGGCACCGCAGACGCCCTCTCCCTCCCCTCTCTCAGAGCCTCCACCTCTAGCTGGAGTCGGGCCAGCTCTCTATCCGCCTCGCGGAGCCTCTCGTCCAGGCGGCGGTTGGACCTTTCAGCCTGGGCCACCTGGTCTTGCAGGACTTTTATCTCGTCGGTAGTGCGGAGGCTAACCAGCTCCCGCACTACCGCCGAGATCTCCACAGCCGCCTCCTTGAGGCACTTTACAAATGTGCCCTTCAAATTCCCGGAAGTGGAGGCAACCTTCTCTATCACCTCAACACTCCTTTGCGCCCTTTTGGCCAGACCTAGGGCGCCGACACATTCGTTTTCTATCGCGGTGGCAGGGGGGCCGCTGGCGGCCACACGGAGTACCCGCGCTTCCCGAGCCATCTCCGCCGTTTCCCGCTCAGCCTGGAGCTCCATCTCTTTTCTCTGGGCCTCTACAAGCTCTCTCTTGGCGGCCGCCAGACCGACATACTCCCCTGTTGTAGGGGGTCGGCCGCGGCCACGCTTTTGGGGCACCTTCGCAGGCGCCACCGTCTCTTCCTCGTCGTCGTCGTCGGAGTCGAGATCTTGGCGACGACCTCGTTTGCGCGAGGTTTCACTCGCCATAGATACGAGCGACGCGACCGACCCGCAACGCGAGTCACCCAACTCTGATTCAAAGTCGGAGGCCAGTGTAAAGGGCTGGCTCCGACCTATGTCCTCATGCTCGGGCGCAATAGGGCGCCGGCCAACTGGTGCGGGTGTAAAGTACCGCTCCAGTCGGCTATCACAGGATATATCACTGACGACCACTCGCGGTGTAAGGGGCCGCGAGGCCGTCGTATCACCAGAAGAAGACGCAGGAATAGCCCGCGCCTCCCCCTCCAACAAGGGGCGACTCCCAGAAGAAGCCACCCTATCACAATAAGAACGCGTCATAGGACGCGGAGCAGTGTTGCCCCCCACAAATACTACGGGGCTGCCTGCCGCCGAAGCGACAGGGGAGGATTCCCCGGCAGAGCCGGGACCTCCTTGTGGAGCTACGCTGTTTTTCGCACTACTCATTGTCTGTTACCACTTACGGGCGTGGTAGCCCCCCCTTCCTCTGGAGCGCTAGCGACCGGGATTACTCCCCCGGCCATCCAGCCCCTCGGCACGCTCCGAACCTTGGGCTTTGGAGGATTTTTTATTGAGGTTTACTCCTCTTGACCCGGACAAAAGCCCCGCCGGTCCCCGGCCCCTCAATTGGGGTAACGGGTTGCCCGACACGCCCCCGGAGTTCGGAAGACGTGCCGCGCACCTACATCCCGACCGCGCTCTGACTAGCAGAGTACGGCGGGAGCAGGAGCAGTTGCTGTCCGCGCCGGCCGAAGCCGGTACCCCCCATATCTGGGGGGCGTTCCCCTATCCGCAACCCGGGGACGCGTCCGATAGCGATACTGCTGGATCGCTTCCTTCTCCACAGGGAGAAGGCGGAAACCTAACCTAACCTAACCTAACCTAACCTAACCTAACCTAACCTAACCTAACCTAACCTAACCTAACCTTTTTTTTTTTTTTTTTTTTTTTTTTTTTTTTTTTTTTTTTTTTTTTTTTTTTGACGGTGGGAACCAATTTACTGGCCGTATCGCACGCTGGCAAGGCGTGCGACGTGTGCGGGGATCACTGACGCGGAACAACGCCAGTACTACCCGCTAAACGCCACCGGTACCCTCCTAAGCCCTTATGAGGGCGCTTTGGGTTCGGCGCACTGTATGTGCGCCATTTCACCAAAGCGTCCCCGGGCTGGCCCGGTCCAACAGTGAACCGGGCGACGCGCCTGTGGGGGATTACGCTAGGGTACTAGGTAATCCCCAGACGGGGTGGCCTATGCCGACTGGCACCAAGGACGCGCGGTTTGCCAACCGCGCCCAGACCACCTTAGGGCCGACGAAGACCGGCGGTCACGGCCGCCTGCCTTCTCCGGCCCTGCCGTCTACGCCGGAGGGGAGCGGCTAGAGCATCCTCCTCCCGCTCCCTCTCCGCTGCCTCCTTCTGCCCCATCACATCCTCGCAGAAGGAGGCGGTAGCCTTCCAAGCCCTCTCATTACCAAGCATGGCTCTAACCATGCTTGGCAATGAGAGCGCTCCTCCGCCGAGCGCCGCCACCAACGTGCGACGCTCGTTTCGCCAGGCCGGGCACTCGACAAGCGTGTGCTCGGCCGTGTCGTCAGGGGAGTTGCAGTGGTGACACCGCGGCAACTCCTCCCGACGGGCGATACGGTACAGGTAGTGACCGAAGCACCCATGTCCGGTCAGTACCTGTACCAGGCGGTAGGTGAGGCTACCCCGCTGGCGCCCTACCCACTCCTCCAACACCGGACGAATCGCCTCGATCGTCCGGTGGCCAGCGGCTGGGTTGGCGAGTGCCTCATCCCATCGGCGCAGAGCCTCCCTCTGCGCCTGGGTGCGGACCCGTTCGACCTCCTCTCGAACGGGTCGCTCGCCCCGCTCTCTCGCCGCGGCCCTGTGTCGATGCACCTGGGACAGAACCAGGGCATCGACCTCCCACGGGAGCGTGCCTGCGAGGACGCAGGCAGCCCCGTGGCTGACCGTGCGGTAAGCCCGCACGGCCCGGGCCGCGATGACCCTCTGCGGTCTCCGCAGGAGGGCCCTCGTGCGGGACGAGAGGCACTCCGCCCACACCGGGGCTCCGTATAGTGCCATCGACCTTATCACCCCGTGATAAAGCCGACGGCACGACGCCTTCGGCCCCCCCACATTGGGGAGGAGCCGCCCGAGTCCGGCTGCGGCGGCGCACAGCCGGGGAGCGAGGAGCCTAAAATGCTCCTCGAAGCTCCACCGGGGATCCAGGGTCAGGCCGAGATACTTCATATGCATCTCGACGTGAACCTGGACCCCCTCTACCCGGGCACGGAGCCCCGGTGGGATCCTGCGTCTAGGGGCATGGAACGCCATGGCCCTCGTTTTTTCGAGGGCCACCTCCAGCCCCAGGAGGCGGATGCGTCGGACGACCATGGAGGTGCCGACCGACGCAAGGTGGACCGCCCCCTCCCACTCCCTCGCTCTCGCCGCGACAAGGGTGTCGTCCGCGAAGCAGACGACCTCCATTCGCGGCAAGAGCGAGCCACGCAGGACCCAGTTGTACCCCAGATTCCATAGTAGAGGGCCTAATACGGAACCCTGGGGCACACCTGCCGCCACTGGCCACGACTGGACGCGGCCCTCCGCATCCTCGTAGAGGACTGACCTGTCTCGCAGGTAGTCCTGTACGAGGGTGCGGAGGTAGAGGGGCACTCGATGAAAATTGAGCGCCGCCTCTATGCACTCGTGGGGGATGGTGTTGAACGCGTTCGCGATGTCCAAAGACACCGCGACCACCACCTCCCCCCGTGCTGTGGCCACCTCAGTCCACCTTTTGAGGTGGCCTACCGCGTCCACCGTGGACCGGCCGGTGCGGAAGCCGTACTGGCAGTCTGCCAAGTCCGGCCCCGTGCCCTCAATGTGCTCGATGATCCGGGAGGCGAGAATCTTTTCAAACGCCTTCCCGGACTCATCGAGCAACACCACCGGCCGATAGCCCGCTGGAGAGTCCGCCGGGCGGCTCTCTTTACGGAGCAGGCAGAGCCGCCCCACTCTCCAGCGCCTGGGAAAGCGACCCGTCGCGATGCACACATCCAGCACCGCGCGGAATCGGTCTCCCAGGGGGCCCAAGGCGATCGCCATCACCTTGGCTGGGGCCCCATCCGGCCCCGGAGCCTTGTTATGGCTCCGGAGTCGGTCCCTCACCATGTCGAACTCAACGTCCGACACGGAGGGACCTGCGGCCCACACCTCCGGGGCGGAACCGGAGGGCATCCTGGGGGGTGCGAAGGGTCCGGGGTTGGGAAAAAGTGTCCCCAGCACCCTTCGCAACAACCCTGGCTCCATACAGGACGTGGAGGGGGCCGCCGAAGCGAATTTCCCCCTCACCGTCCTGTACGGCCTCCCCCAGGGGTCGCTGTCAAGGATGGCTATGTACCTATCCCAGGCAGCGACCTTGGCCCTGCAGATGGCAGTTCGCAGGGCCGTGTGGGCCTCATTGTACGCCCGGCGGAGGCCTTCCTCCTCACCGGGCGTTCTCCGGGCGCGCCTACGACACCGTAAGTAGGCGCGCCTGGCCCCCATACTGGCGGTACGCAGGGTCGTGAGCTCCTGCGTCCACCAGTATACCTGCCCCCTGCTCCGTGGGCAGGCCCGCGCCCTCGGCATGGCGGCACTGCAGACGACGTTGATGTCGTCTGCGAAAAGGTCCGCCATGCCGTCGGCATCCCCGGCGACAGTCTCGGGCACATCGGACCAAGCCCGCACTGTCGCCGCCTCCTCCGCCACATCAGGCTGGAGGCGTGTGAGCATCCACCTTTTGAAAGGTGAACTGCCCACACGGGGGCCCAGATGAAAGGGGGCCCCAGGGGATGCCGTGGAGACCTCGTATCGGACGTACCTGTGGTCCGATAGGGTCTCCATATCCACCACCACCCGCCAGTCCCGAACTCGGGCCGCGAGCGGCGGGGTGGCAAAGGACACGTCGACTATCGACGTGCCCTGCCAGCGGGCGCAGGTCGGGGTGGTACCTCGATTGAGGATCTGGAGCCCCAGGGAGAAAACCCAGGACTCCAGGACACCACCCCGAACGTCAGTGCTGGGAGACCCCCACGCCGTGGATTTGGCGTTGAGGTCCCCTGCCACCAGCACCTGACGGGGGGCCGCGCGGTGCACGACCCCTTCAACCGCAGCCAGAAACCGTTCAAACTCGGCTCTGCTGCGGTTGGGGGAGAAGTAGGTCGACACCACCACTACT
This sequence comes from Elophila nymphaeata, assembly GCA_955850985.1. Lineage (NCBI taxonomy): Eukaryota > Metazoa > Arthropoda > Insecta > Lepidoptera > Crambidae > Elophila > Elophila nymphaeata. Next base: position 12,734,437 of record OY039094.1, on the reverse strand, counting down.
TCCCCCCAGCGGGCCACCACATATCCCTCCCCTCTCTCCACGAAAACGAGGGGAGGGCCCGCGCTTGTTGACATAATGGCCGCGGAGCCGTCCGTCGCCCCCATCCACCTGTCGGACTGGGGAACGCGGTACGGCTCCGAGACCACCGCCAAATCGACCTCCCACTCCGCCGCAACCTGACACAGGAGATCCTGTGCCCCGGCGGAGTGGTTAAGGTTGGCCTGTATCAGTTTCCCCGATGTCCTACTCGGCATTATTGACGGACATCGGGGTCACTACAGGGGTCGCCACTGGCGAGGCGCGGCGCGGCGAAATGCGGCGCGGCGCGGCACGGGGCGCCGCCTCAGGCGCGGCGCGGGGGGCTGTCCCCGGTTGGGGGAGGCGGCCCTTGACAGACGGGGGATTGCATTTGGCCCCCGCCATTCGGTGCCCGGCTGCCAGGCCCCTGTCCGCACACACCGCACAGTGTGGCGGGGCCGCGCAGCCCTTGGCCTTGTGCCCCTCTTTGCCGCAGCGGTAACAAAGATTGCTGCGGTCTTTGCTGGAGGGGCACTTCGCTCCAGGGTGCCCCGGCGCCAGGCACCTATGGCACCTCATGGGGCGTTGTTCAAGGAGCCGGACTGTTGCCGCACACCAGCCCACAGGCAACCTCCCGTCCTTGACCAGCTTGGCAATTACCTCCACCGGGCAGGAGGCAATCGCCGAACCCCCTCCCCTCATGCTGGAGGACACTGCCCCCACCCTGATGTTCTCCGGGGGGCAGCCGGCCTTTAGAGCCAGGGCCGCTTGCAGCTCTTCGGGTGTCGTGGCATCATCCAGCCCCGACACCCGAATCTCGGCCATCTTAGTAGGCCGGGACACTTTGGCCGCCTCGCCCAGGGCCTCGCCCACCTTGGCCGCTAGGGTGTCGGCCTGGGCCGCCGTCGTTCCGGACGGGAGCTCAATGATGCGAGCTCCCGTGACCGTCGTCCGGAACTTTGCCGGGCCTATGCCCAGCTCCCCCAGGCTGACCGCCGACTTGGCTTTGGTCAGTGCGTCCTTGTATGTGGCCCCCCCAGCCACCGCCTCCGGCGTCAGCGCCACCACCACCGCCAGGGTCTTGGGCGGCTTTGGTACTTTGGGGCCTTGCGAGTCCTTAGCGGCCTTCTTCGCTTTCTTACCCTTCTTCTTCGGGCCTTGGGTTGCCGTGGTGGGCACCGGAGCCGGAGCCTTTTTTGGCTTCCGCTTCACCACGGTCACCCATTCACCCTCGTTTGTCGGAGGCGCACCTCCAGTGGGGATCGGCGCTGCCCCCTGCACCTCCACCCTCACAGTAGGGCGAGGTGGAGCCGGCGGAGCTGGAGCCGACGGGGCAGGAGCCGGTGGGCTGCTCTTACCCTTGCCCTTGCCCTTGCCCTTAGCCTTCGCGGGCATGTTAGCTGGCGGAGCAAGTGTAGTCGGGGCCCCCTTACTGCCCCCAGCCGTCTGCACAATCTTCGGCGACTGTGGACCCGTCGCCCTAGCATCAGCCGCCAATGGTGGGCGGCGGGGGCGCTCCGCAGCTGGCAACAACCGGCCATCGACCTCCAGGCCCTCCAACCTGGCCTGGAGCATGTTGCCGAGCTGCTGCAACATGGAGCTGTGGCTGTCCCTAATTTCCGCCCGCAGCTCGTCTCTCATCAGGGACAAGTCCCCCGTCGCACCCACAGGGGTATCTACCACAATGGGCGCCGCCGGCCCCCTGCGGCGCCCCTCCCTCGATTCTTCGAAAGCCCTCCTAAAGGCCGCGAGCTCGGCCGAGACCTTGCTGAGCTCCTCCTGCAGGCGTTTGTTGTCCGCCCGCAGTCGCTCCATCTCTTCGGAGGACTCTCTCCGCGCCAAAGCCCGAACCATCGACAGGAGAGATCCGGCGCCCGTCTTAATAGCCTTTTGGCATGTCCCCTTCATGTTCCTCGACTTTTTGGCCACAAGGCTCACCTCCTTGCAGCGCTTTTCGGCCTCCTTAACCAGAGCCTCCGCTGACATGCGGCCCGGTTCAAATCCCTCTCCGTCGCTTAGGGCGTCACTATATTCGGCGTCGGAGCCGGGGCCGGAGTCCTGCTCTCCCTCCCGCAGCTCCTTACGGGCCTGAGACACCCCCACGCTGTGCCCGCCACCGCCACTTCTCCCGCCTCTGCCCTTTTTTGAACGGGGCACCTTCGGCTCCGGCGCGGCCAACGGCGTGTCCTTTAAAAACGCGGACACCGCCGAGGCCCTCTTTTTTCCGGCGACCCGCCCAGCCTTCGGCTCGGCCACCGACTCTGCCTCTGATTCGGTCCCCAGGCTAACCCTGGACCCAGAGCGCGAGCCCGCCAAGGACCTCGAATGTCCAGCTGGCACCGGCACCAACAAGCGCAGCGACTGACCAGACCTGCTCCTGGTCAGCCTTGCACCTTCCTCCTGGTTCGGAGGAGTCTCCGAGAAGACAACCTCCATACCACCCTCACTCGTAACAGATTTAACACTGGCCGTCCGAGAAAACGACGAGCGCCCGTGGTCAGCGGGAGCGTATGACCGCGCTTCAACTGAAGCGGAGCAGTCCTGGCCCCCCCCAGATACGTGGGGCCAGCCGCCGGCCGAAGCCGACGGGAGGGGTTCTCCACCATCGGTGGTACCCTCCTGGGGTAACGTTTTTTTCGGTACTGCTTCCATGGTTTTTGTTCGTTTTTTAGCGAGTAACGGCTCTCGCATCTCCACACCCTAGTGCTAGGGACCAGACTCCCTCTGGCCATTCAGCCTATCGCCACACCCACAAAGCTTAGGCTTGGGGCTTTTTTATTGAGGTGTGCTCCTCTCAGGCTGGACCTCAATGGCCCAACCCCTTGGCCCTCTCAATGAGGGTAACAAGTTGCCCGACGAGGCTCTGTCATACAGAATCCCCGCCGCGCGACAGCTCAAAAGCCGTCCACCCACTCGACACGCTCACCCCACGAGGGGGTGAGTTCGCGACCACTGGCCGCCATACTCCGACCAACAATGGTCCACTGGCCCCCCAAAGGGACCCCACGACACCGGCGAAAATCGCCACAGGCAAAAACCGCCTCCTCCACTGGAGCGCTAGCGACCGGGATTACTCCCCCGGCCATCCAGCCCCTCGGCACGCTCCGAACCTTGGGCTTTGGAGGATTTTTTATTGAGGTTTACTCCTCTTGACCCGGACAAACGCCCCGCCGGTCCCCGGCCCCTCAATTGGGGTAACGGGTTGCCCGACACGCCCCCGGAGTTCGGGAGACGTGCCGCGCGCCTACATCCCGACCGCGCTCTGATGAGCAGAGTACGGCGGGAGCAGGAGCAGTTGCTGTCCGCGCCGGCCGAAGCCGGTACCCCCCAAATCTGGAGGGCGTTCCCCTATCCGCAACCCGGGGACGCGTCCGATAGCGATACTGCTGGATCGCTTCCCTCTCCACAGGGAGAAGGCGGAAACCTAACCTAACCTAACCTAACCTAACCTAACCTAACCTAACCTAACCTAACCTAACCTAACCTAACCTAACCTAACCTAACCTAACCTAACCTAACCTAACCTAACCTAACCTAACCTAACCTAACCTAACCTAACCTAACCTAACCTAACCTAACCTAACCTAACCTAACCTTTTTTTTTTTTTTTGACGCTGTGAAATGCCTTACGCATACCTCATGCCTGGGAAGACACGAGGTTATGTGGGACTCTCCGAATGGATGTTGAGCCGGCGTTACACCGGCTCATCACCCATTGGCCTACCCACTAAAACACAGCGATGCCCCTTACATACGCCTGGGAGCGAGCATATCAACTACCGCCTCATCCTCCTCGGATGAGTCGGCAGCGGATATGTCATTCCCGGACGGGAACGTGGGAACTCTTGCGAACACATCCACGAACCCGTCGGCGTCTGCTCGCTCAGCGCGAGCCCCTCTCACCCCCCCAAAATGGGGAGGTCGGTGATCCCCCGGGGCATTCGGGGGATCAGCGACTGGCGGTAACCGATGCAATGCAGGGTCCGGGCTTCCCGGGCCCGGGCCCCGCTGGTTACCGACAGGAGGCAGAAGGCGGGCGAATTGCCGCCTCCTCCGCCCCACTCTTCTACGGCGGCACGGATCGGCCTGGGGGTCTTCCTCCCTGGCCCGCTCCGCCGACTCCTTCTGCGTCATAACCTCTACGCAGAAGGAGTTCACCGCGTGCCACGACCTGTCGTTCTCGAGCATGGCCTGCACCACGTTCGGGAGGGAGAGGTCGTCACCAATAACGTTCACCAGCGCGGTACGCTGAGGAGAAAAAGCCGCGCAGTGTTGTAGGGTGTGCTGCGCGGTATCCTCAGCCGCGCCGCAGTGATGGCACTCCGGAGTGGCCTCACGCCCGATCCGGTGCAGGTACCGGCCAAAAGAGCCGTGCCCGCTCAAAACCTGCACCAGATGGTAGGTGAGGTACCCGTGCTTTCTGTCCGCCCATGGTCGAAGGACGGGGCGCAAGGCCGCGGCGGTCCTCGTTAGAGTCCCGGAGGCGGGAGCGCCCAGGTCCTCAGACCATTGGCGGAACACTTCTTCTCTCGCGTCTTCGAGGGCAGCGGTCACCTCTCGGGGAGCAAGACGGTTCCCATCTGCTCTGCCCTCTCTTTTCAAAGTATACGCCGCCGCGAGGATCTCAGCCACCTGCTCCCACGGCGGAGTGCCAGCAATTGCACACGCCGCCGCCCCGGAGATAGTCCGGTACCCTCGTATCGCTCTCAGCGCCATCGCACGCTGCGCCCTTTTCAGGGACGCCGTGGCTCGGGGACTGAGGGCATCTGCCCAGACCGGGGCACCGTAAAGTGCCATGCTGCGCACTACGCCCGAGTAAAGGCGGCGGCAGCTCGCGTTGGGCCCCCCCACATTGGGCAACAAGCGCCCCAGCGCGTCAGCTGCGCGGAGCAGACGGGGTTCAAGCCGCCGAAAGTGCTCCTCGAACCCCCAACGTCGGTCCAGCACTAGGCCCAGGTATTTAAGGTGGGGCTTGATAGGCACCCGCACCCCTTCTACCGTCACATACGTGCCGGGTGGCGCTCCCCTCCGAGGCCCATGGAAAAGTAGAGCCTCGGTTTTATGTAGGGCGACCTTTAGGCCTAGCATGCCTATGCGCCTGGCTATGAGCGTCGTGAAGACAGATGCCAGGCGCAGGGTCTCCTCTACATCCGCCCCCTTCGCGGTGACCAGCGTGTCGTCCGCATAGCATAACAACCGGATGCGGCGGGGGAGGGCGGTCCTCAAGACCCAATCGTAGCCGGTGTTCCACAGTAAGGGCCCGAGGACGGAACCCTGTGGAACACCGCGAGCCATCGCATGGCGGCCCATTGCGCCATCCCCGCCCGCGAACAAGATGTCCCGGCCTTCCAAATAGTCTCCCAGGACTCGACACAGGTACGGAGGAACCCCATGGTAGCGGAGCGCCTCCATGATTGTGCCGAACGGGAGACTATTAAACGCATTGGCGATGTCGAGAGACACCGCCAACACCACCTCATTCCGACTCAGTGCCCCCTCCACGAGAGACCTTAGGTCTGAGAGGGCATCGATGGTCGACCGCCCCGCCCTGAAGCCGTATTGGACCGGCGAAAGATTGGGACCCACTTGGTTGAGGTGCTGGATGAGACGGGAGGCTAATATCCTCTCGAAGACTTTGCCGACCTCATCCAGCAGCACAATCGGCCTATACCCGGAAGGGTCATCCGCCGGCCGACCGTCCTTGCGCAACAGGCAAAGCGCTCCATCCTTCCACACCTTGGGGAACCGCCCGGTACGGAGACAGGCGTCAAACAACTCCCTGAGACTATCCCCAAGGTGTTTTGTCGCCAAGCCCAGCACCTTGCCCGGTACACCGTCCGGCCCAGGAGCGGTCTTCCTTTTGCGTAGCCGGGCCACAGCGGTAACAAATTCGTCGTCCTCAATAGGAGGAGGCGCATCCTCAACAGACCTCCCAGTGGCGGATGGTAGTGCCATGCGTGGGGGAGCTTGACCGTCGCTCGGAGGAAACAATGCCCCGATGACTCTCGCCAAGAGAGCTGGCTCCATTGACTCCGTGGGCTGGGCGCCACCTGCCCTGAGGACAGCTTTGTATGGGCGCCCCCACGGGTCGCGGTCAAGGTCCTGGAGCATCTGCTCTCTGGCGGCTTCTTTAGCCCTAGCTATGGCGGTCTGTAGGTCCGCTTTAGACTGCCTGTACTCTTCGTACAGGCGGTCCTCGGCTTCCTGGTCCCTGGCGCGTCGTCGCCGGGAACGGGCGTAGGCACGCCGCTTTGCCATGCAGGTGGACCGGAGGGCGGCGATCTCGTCCGTCCACCAGTGGACTGCACGACGATCCCGTGGAGGGTGCGCTCTCGGCATTGAAGCCGCGCACACTTCAGTGAGGGCACTGCGTAACCGGGATGCCGCCTCGTCGATCTCTGCTCCGTTCAGAGCACCGACGCACCAGCGCTGGACGATGGCGGCCTCCTCCGCCTTCTCCACATCAAGGCGTCCCAGGGCCCAGCGAGGAAAGTGATCGCGGGTTGTGGGTCGTCGTGGTGAGGGAGACTGGGTGGGAGCCTCGAATCGAATATATTTGTGATCCGAGAGGCTCTCCACCCGCATAACGCGCCAGTTGCGCAGCCTGCGCGCTAGGGCCGGGGTCGCAAATGTGACATCGACCACCGAGCCCCCGTTTCGACGCACGCAGGTGAACGCGGTACCCCTGTTGATGAGGCACAGACCAGAGGCAGCGGCCCACAGCTCCACTGCCTGACCTCTCACGTCCGTTCTCGGGTTGCCCCAGGTCACGGACTTGGCATTCAGGTCCCCGAGAACGAGGACCTGGCGCGGAGCAGCCCTTCTCACCGCCGCACCGACTGTCCCGAGGAAGGACTCGAGGTCTGCCAGCGGCTTATTTGGGGAGAAGTAGACGCCGACCAAGGCGATACCCTCCCACTCCGCCATAACGTACCCGGAGCCACTCTCGAGGGGCTGAGGTGGGGTGAAACCGGGAGCAGGCCGCACAACCACCGCGACAGAGCCGTCTCTATCCCCCGCCCAGTTGGGTTGCTGTGGTACAAAATACGGCTCCGCCATCACCGACACATCAATGGACCACTCAGCCATGACCTGCACGAAAAGGTCTTGGGCCCTCGCTGAGTGGTTTAAATTCCCTTGTAGGAAGTTGTAATGTCGGCTTAATTCCATTACTCAGACATTACAACTTCCTCTGGCCCAGTATTGGGTGAGACCTCAGCCGGTGGGGGGGCCTTTCGTGCTGGAGCGCGCCCCTTTTTCTGGGGGGGATTACATTTCCTACCCCCCATGGCATGTCCCGCTGGTTTATGCGCAGAAGCGCAGACGGCGCAATGGGGCTTGGCAGAACAGTCTGCCGCCCTGTGGCCAGGCTCGCCGCACCGGAAGCACAGCCCGCTTCGGTCATCAGAGGACGGGCAGGACTGGCGGGTGTGACCTATCCCCATGCACTTGTAACAGCGTATGGGGCGGGCCTCCAGTGGCCTAACGGACGCTGAGCTCCAACCAATTAGGAGCCGGCCACCCTCAAAGACGTTTTTCGCAGCCGCCACAGGGCACTGAACAACTGTGGCACCCAGGCCTCCTGCCCTAGTGCGGATCTCTCCCACCTTGACCAGCTCGACGGCGCAGTTGCCCTTTTTGGCGACTGCCGCTGCGACGTCGGCCTTGGTAATGGAGTCATCCAGCCCGCCGATGTTGATGTCGACGCATTTGGTGGGGCGGACGACCTTCGCCATGTCGGTAAGAACCTCCCGGAGCTTAGATGCCAGGAGGTCCGCCTTTTCAGGCGCTTGGGCCCCGGGAATCTCGATGATTCGGGCTCCCGCAGCGGTATGGCGGCATTTGAGTGTGCCGATTTCCAACTCCTCGAGGTTGATGTGCTGCCGGGCGTGCGTCAGCACGTTGCTGTAGCTTACTCCCTTGTCGGCAGCGCTCGCCTCGAGGGTGATGACCACCGCGGCTGTTTTGGGCGGCGTCAACTTCGGCTTGCGGGCCTTTTTGGGCGGGGCAGCCTGTGCCTGCGCCGGTTTCTTGGCCGCGGCAACATACGACGGCTGGGATGTTGAGGCCGTCGCGGGAGGGGCCTTGCCCTTTCCCCTGTTCCTCTGTTTCTTTTTGCTGACCACGGTGGTCCACTCATCCTCGACGGGGGCGGATTGGACAGCATTGGGCACGGCTGCCTTATCCCCGGAGGTGGATGGTGCCACCGTTGAGCGCGTCTCCTCCGCTTGGCGACTAGCAGGGGCCTTTTGGGGCCTCTTTGCCTTCTTGCCAGCCTCTTTAGGTGGGGCCTGGACACTTGGCGGCGGCGGGACAGGTTTTTCTGCGCCCGAGGATTTATTTGCCAGCGGCAATCTATAGTTTTTCGCCGGCAGAAGGCGGTCCTCGATACCCTCGAAACGAGCATTAATCATCGTTCCGAGGGACCGCATTAGGCGGCTTTCGAAGGCCTGAAGGGCATCAGGCTCCTCAAAGGCCTTTTTGCGGCCGGCAGGTGGACGAGCCAATGGAGCTCGCTGGGCGGAAGCAGGGGGCGCAGGAGGTAGGTCCTCCTCCATAGCGTCCGTGCGAGGCTCCGGTAAGTCACAGTTGAGTGGGGGGGAGGGGCGCACTTTGGCCTTATCTTTCTCCTTCCTCATCAACATCACTTCAGCCGAAAGCTCCAAGAATTTTTTCTGGAGCTCGGCTATGTCCTTCTTAAGCCTCTCATTCTCGGCTTTGAGGAGGCGGGTATCGTCTGTGATGGACCGCTTGGCGACCTCGTTAAAGCAGTCCATCAAGGACTCCGTCGCCTGTCTGAGGGCCTTCTGGTGCGTCCCACACAGGTGGGACGACTTTCGGGACACGTCCATAATTACCCGGCAGTCCGCCTTCACCACCTCCTCGATATCGAGGGCAGTCTTCTGGTTGGGGTCTGCCGAGGAGACGCCCGAGGTCGCAGCGAGACCAGCGTAAAACTGTGATCGCGTCTCGTACGCCCTCTTCTCCGACTCGGCTATTTCGCTGTCGAGACGGACTTGTAGCTGCTCTCTTTCCGCTCGTATCAGCTCTTTTTTGGCAGCTAGCAAGCCGACGTACTGTCCGGTGGTGATGCGGCGGCTGTGGCCTAATCCAGCTCCTTCCAGCGACCCGTCCAAGGTGGGAGCTTTCTTAATCGGGGTAGCTTCATCCTCCGACTTTGAGTCGCTGGAGGTTTTCTTCTTGCGCAGTCTCTTCCGGCGCGGCATAGTATCCGCTGCGCCGTCGGACTGCGCCCGGTCTGTCAAGTCCGAGGCCGCATCCACGCAGGATTTCATCGACTGCGCGGATTCGGCAGAGTCACTCAGGAGGCGTGACCTATCATATTTGTGCGTGTCGCAGGGTGTCAACTTCACCGACACCTCTCTTAGTAGCGAACCACTGCGGGACCTGGAGGCCGTAGGCGTGTTGTCGCTACTCAGACTGCCGACACTCGCACCTCTGCTCATGCAGCTGCTCCGGCCAGATCGGAGCTTTACTCCCTCACGTTCACCGGTAGCACATTTTCCGACCGCCGGCCCGGATACCGACGGTGGCCCGCTCTCAACGGGTTCGCATTGGCCAGTAACAGATTTCACACTGGACGACCTGGTAATCGCCGAGCGCCCTTGGCAAGAGGGGTCATATTTGCCGCTAGTAACCAATTTCACACGCGTCGGCCCAGCTACCGACGTGCGCCCGGGGTCAGCGGGATCGCAAGACAAACTCAAAACCTTATCTGAACTCATCATAATGTTTTCGATGGGAAATACACCCGGGCCTTTCCCAAGGGACCGGGGACGCACGTTTGACAGGTGTTTGACCCGCCGGGCTCGCGTTAGCCCAAAAACCGGATATGCCGCCGGTGGTTCGGCTTCTCCTCCTTCGAGCAAGAACGCTCCCTCCGCGCTTGCGACTGGGTACCCCCCAGCCATTCACCCATCGGCACGCTGACCTTGGGTTGGGGTGATTTTTTAACCAGTGGTTTTCTTCCACTACACCTCCATCACATCGGCAGCGGACCATCACTCGTGGTCTCCGCCGCCCCTCACCGCTTACCGCAGGCTTGAAGCCCGCCATCCCACGACCCGAGGGTCCACCGGCCCTGAAAAGGGCCCTCTCCAGGGTGATTTTTTATAGAGGTTGTCTTCCTCGCAGCCAGACGCACAGAGCAAGGCCCATACGCCCAGCCCCCGACCCCACTCAGTGTGGGGCTACGGGTTGTACTGTTTTGGTCCGCGCCGGCCGAAGCCGGTACCCCCCATATCTGGGGGGCATTCCCTTATCCGCCACCTAGGGACGCGCCCGATAGGGGACAGAAAACCCCCACGGGAGAAGGCGGAAACCTAACCTAACCTAACCTAACCTAACCTAACCTAACCTAACCTAACCTAACCTAACCTAACCTAACCTAACCTAACCTAACCTTTTTTTTTTTTTTTTTTTTTTTTGGCAGGGGTAAAAATGCATTTACGCATACCCCACGTCCTTTGAGGGTGACGCAGGGTTATGCGGGACTCCTCAGGCCTATGCGCCAAGACTACCCGCTAAAACTTCCCCCCGTGCTCCGCCTCTCACTGCGACAGGTTAGGGCGACAGCTTCCCTTTTCCCAATTCCTGTCCAGTGTTTGTCCTTATTCAGGACTCCTCTCCGCACTTTATAGTGCCTAGGTCTTCTCACGGCGTCCGCCGAGCACAAGCGAAACGCCGTCCTGCTCAGGGGGCTATGGGTCAACGGGCGGACTCCCCCAAGTCGGCCCGTCAACAGCCCGGTCAATTAAGGGACCAGCGCGCCAGCGAATGCGCGGCGTCGCCGGCCGGTCCTCCTTCTCCTGAGCGAATCTGCCGACGGGTCCTCCTCTCGGGACCTCTCGTCAGCCTCTTTGCTGCCCATAACTGTTTCGCAGAAGGTGTAAAGGGCCTTCTGCGCTCTGTCGCCGTCTATGATGGCCTTGGCCACGGTGGGCAGCGATAGATCCATTCCGATGATTGCCGTTAAGGCGGCTCTCTCTCTCGCCCACATCGGGCACATCGTCAGTGTGTGTGCGGCCGTGTCTGTTGCGGCACCGCACTGGTGGCACACCGGGGTACGCTCACGCCTCGCGACTGTGTGCAGATATTTACCGAAGCACCCGTGCCCGGTCAATATCTGCACCATGCGGTACGAAAGCGAGCCCCCCTGCCCCTCAAGCCATGGAAACAGAACTGGGCGGAACGCTGAGATCGTGAGGTGTCCCGCCCTCGGTGTCTCCAGCCTGCTCAACCATATGTTGATTCCCGTCTCCTGGGCATCAGCCCGCCATCTCTCTATTACTTCCGGGAGAGGAATGCGACCTGTCTGCAATTTCACCTCTGCGGTTTTCAGGTACACTGTTGCTAAGACCTTCGCGTCTATGTCCCAGGGTAGGGACCTTGCGAGTAGGCATGCCACCTCGCACGACACTGTGCGGTACGCCCGTGCCACTCTCAGCGCCACAACCCTTTGCGACTGTTGAAGTAGGGTTTTGTTGCGGGATGTTAGGGCGTCCGACCATATTGGCGCCCCGTAAAGAGCCGCAGAACGCACCGCATTGGTAAAAAGGCGGCGACAACCCGTACTTGGCCCCCCTAGGTTTGGCATCAGTCTACACAGTGCCAGAGATACTCTCCTAATTTTTGGAGATAGCATTTCGAAATGGCTCCTAAAAGTCCATCGCCCGTCTAATATGAGTCCCAAATATTTCAGAGTCCTCCCTACTGAAATGGGTACGTCACCGATTAGAATCTGGGAGTTGGCAGGTGGAGATCTGCGAGGCCCATGAAAACAAAGGGCCTCTGACTTTTCCAGTGCCACTCTCAGACCCAGTCTCCTGATGCGGTCCACCACCTGGGACACCCCGACCTGCGCGAGAATTGAGGCAGAGTGAAAATCATCCCCTCTAGCTGTTACCAAGGTGTCATCGGCGTAACAGAAAACATTTACACCTCTCAGATTGGAGCTCCGGATTGCCCAGTCATACCCTATGTTCCACAGGAGCGGGCCCAATACCGACCCCTGTGGAACGCCGCTCGACACTTCTCTTTCGCCCCATCCATGCGCTTTGGGAAATATAATTTTTCGCCGGGACAGGTATGAAATAATGGTTTGCCTCAGGTATAGTGGGAAGTCAAACCATGTCAACGCCTCCTCGATACAGGAGTGTGGTAGGGAGTTGAAAGCATTGGCGATATCTAAAGATACCGCCAACACCACCCTTCCTTTGGCGATCTCCTCCTCGGTCATAGCCTTCACTTTGGCGATGGCATCTATCGTGGATCTCCCCTGTCTGAAGCCGAATTGGTTACTGCTAAGATTCGGCCCGTTCTCTTCCAGATGTTTTAAAAGACGGGCCGCTATGACCCGTTCAAACAGTTTACCCGCTTCGTTTAGAAGGACGATCGGACGGTATGCGGATGGTGAGTCTACCGGCCGACCTTCTTTCCTTAGCAGCACCAATTTACCAGTTTTCCAGTTGTTCGGAAAATGCCTCTCCCGCAAACAAGATGATAGTAGTTTGCGGAAGCGGGGCTCTAGGCCATTTTTCAACGCGATGACCAGAGCGCGTCCAGGAATGCCGTCTGGTCCAGGGGCTTTATTTTTGGCTTGAAGCCTTAGAATTGCCGCACCCAACTCTCCCTCCGTAACCTCTGGGACATCTCTTGTAATTGCGTCTGCGCTCGATAGTTGAATTCCGAGCGGAGGTTGGTGGTCACCTCTAGGGGGGAAAAGCGCCTCGACCACCCTCTGCAGCACCTCCTCGTCCATTTTGGACGTAAGAGGTGGGGCCCAGGGGCGGAGCTTACTCATAACGAGTTTGTATGGCCTGCCCCATGGGTCTTGTGCTAACGTATCAAGAAGCTCTTCCCAGGCTCTTTCCTTGGCTTCGGCAATAGCGGCTCTCAGCACCTTCTTGGCGTCCTGATATGCCGTATAGAGGTGGCTCTCCTCGGCTTCACTTCTCCGTCGGCCTCGTCTACGAGATCTGGTATATTGGCGTCTAGCAGCAACGCAGGTCGCTCTGAGATTGGCTAGTTCGGCAGACCACCAATATACCTGGCGACGAGGAGGCAGGGCCCTAACCCTAGGCATGGCCACGTCGCAGACATGTGTGAGCGACTCGCCAAACCATTCGGACTCGCTCTCAATATTTGGGTTTTCTGGTCCTGGTGACCATCCTTCTACCAGAGCGGCTTCTATGAGAGCGTCCTTGTCTAGTCTCTTTAATGCCCATCTGGGGCCAATCTCCGCGTTAATACGGTGTGGTGCACCAGAGCTTTGCCCACGGGAAGAGATTTCGAATTGAATATATCGGTGATCCGACAGTGTCTCTTCCCCTATTAAGACCTCCCAGTTGCTAATGCGGTGAGCCAGAGCGGAACTGGCAAAAGTGACATCCACAATGGAACCACCTTGAGCCCGTACGCACGTTTCGACACTACCGGAGTTAAGGACCAACAATCCGTGTGCCACCAACCACTCCTCGACTAGAGCGCCCCTGGCGTCAGACGCTGGAGAGCCCCACGCAACTGATTTGGCGTTAATATCGCCGGCTAGTACAGTTTGATACGGCCTACACCAATTCAGTACTGAGTCCAACTGCACCAAGAAATTCTCGAACTCGTTTATAGGTCGGTTTGGAGAAAAATACACCCCTACAACTGCTATATTGTCGACAATTACGGCGACGGAGCCATGACCCTTTAATGACTTCCTAACGGAGGATGTACCGAGGCCAGGGTTCACAACAACGGCGACCAGGTCGTCCAGATCTCCAACCCAGTCATCTCTGCTAGGGACCACATATGGCTCAGCAATGATCGTCACATTTATTAACCACTGCGCTGTGGACTGTATGAGCAGGTCTTGTGCTCTAGCGCAGTGGTTAATATTGGCCTGTAGAAATTTGACGCAACTACCCATTTTGTGCAATTTCCATCGGCTCTTCTATTGCCCTGTCCGGTGGGTTGGCCGGCCGCTGTTCTGGTTTTTTGCCTGGTGCAGCCTGGTCTCTTCTCATCTTGCGCTTGGGGGCCGAACACCTTTTGCTCCCCAGCCTATGATCGGCCTTTTTGTTGGCCTCCTCACATAGCGTGCAGTGAAATTCCTCATAACATTCCGCTGCACGGTGGCCTACTTTGCCGCAACGGTAGCATTGTTCGCTACGGTCTACGCACGCCGAACACTTGTCTTTAACATGCCCCGTTTCGAGACATTTAAAGCATCTCATGTCTCGCGGTGGCAGCAACTTTACCTTGGCGGAGGACCACCCTACCAGCAGTCGACCTTCCGTCACCTTCTTCGCTGCTGCGACTGGACAGCTCGCCCACACCGCGCCCATTCCATAGGTGGTCTGTTTTATTATGCCGACTTTGACTTGGTCGACTGGGCAACCTCCCAGCTTTGATATGGCCTTTGCCACCTCGTCCGCTGTGACTGAATCGTCCAAACTAGCGACCATCAGTTCGGAACATTTGACCGGCCTGGACACTCTCAGTATCTCTTCATTAAACAACTCTCGTATTTTTGCCGCCAAGAGATCAGCCTTCGCTTCATTCTCGGCCGCGTGTACCTCGATGATAGAGGCCCCGGTGATTGCTCTGCGGAATCTAGTGAAGTCTATTCCTAAGCTGGCCAGGTCTATTCTACTCTTTGCCTCCCCTATAACCGAGCTGTAGGTTACCCCTTTGTCAGCTGCACCCGATTGTAGCGTGAGGACGACAGCTGCGGAGCGGGGAGGTCGTACTCTACTCTTTGTATTGCTTGACTTGGGTGGGTTCGCCTTATTCGTCTTTTGCGCGGGCTTTTTAGAACTCGCGCCTTCATTGTTCGCCCCCTTTTTACCCCTTTTCACCACTGTCGTCCAACCCTCCTCAGCGTTTGCAGGGGTCGGCGCTATTGGGCGGGGTGTCCTGATCTCAGAACTGGAGCTGTCTCGTCCCGCAGTCCTGTTTTTATTTTGATTTCGCCTGGTGTTAGCAGGAATCGTCTGCTCCTTACTCTTTGATGCACCTAGGTTGCGTGCCTTTGTTGTGTTGGGCACTTCCACTGCTTGCGGCAGAGCAGGAGTAGGCGCAGATTTCTTCCCCTTCGTTTTTGATTTCGCAGGCGGCACTGGTGGAGGTCCCATGACCGTTTTCGGTGGTGGTGCGGTTTTCTTCACCTGCGAGGCTTCTGCTCTTTGAACCGAATTGGCCTTCAGCGCCTGTTGGTAATCCGGAGCTGGATTAAGGCGAGGCTCCAGACCCTCCATCCGAATATTTATCCTGTCCGTTACGCGACTCATTATGCGAGCCTCCAATTCCTCTAGTGCGGACTGTGAGGAACTCGTGTCCATGAAGGTAGGCTCATCAGCCCGAGATGTAGCTGAGGCAGCCGCCTGCTGGGCCATACTAGCTTTGACCTGTTTAAGCTCCTGGCGGAGCTCCTCCATTTCCTTCTCCTGTCGAGCGACAATCTGCTCGAGTCTGCCTGCGTCGTCGGATGCACTGCGCTGCGCTAGCTCAATCGTGCAATCTTTGATCGCTACCGCTGCATCTTTTAGCATGCGGACAAAGGTGCCCTTTAAAGAGCCAGACTTGGTGGCGACCTTCTCAATAAGTTCGACCTGGGCCATAACTTTGCCAACGATCATTCTGGCCGTCTCAATATCATCAACCGCTCCATCAGTTGTGTGTGTCACAGTCGGCGTGGAGCGGGTAACTCTCGCGCACACTGCTGCGTCCAACAACTCCTTCTCCGCCCGAATCTTAAGTTCTTCCCTTTCGGCCCTGGCCAGCTCAGCCTTTGCCTTCGCTAGACCGACATATTCACCCGTAGTGGGTGGCCGACCGCGACCTCTGCCCTTGCCTGCGGAGGCTTTCACCTTGGCTGATGAGGTGGTTTCATCACTATCCGCGCCATCATCCTTGTTAGTGCTGATTTTGCGCTTACGGTCGTCTTTGTGCCAGAATTTGAGGCTTATCGAGCTGCCTACGCTGCTCCTTGACTTCGACCTTGACCTGCTCCTTGATCTGCTCCTGGATCTACTCCTGGATCTAGTCGATCCGTAACTTCTGACCGTATGTACAGACGAGTCAGATACCCACTCTTCTTCTGCATCACTCTCCTTCCTAACGTCATTTGAATTTTTGTTTTTATTTAATTGAGACATCTATTGTTGTTCCCACGAGTATGGGGGATCTAAAAAGTCGACCTGGGCGGTGCCCCCTGCACCCAGGCAACCCTATTACTCCAAAGAGGTCGGGCAGTATCTTTGGGGTGAGGCGCTAGTT
This sequence comes from Elophila nymphaeata, assembly GCA_955850985.1. NCBI lineage: Eukaryota > Metazoa > Arthropoda > Insecta > Lepidoptera > Crambidae > Elophila > Elophila nymphaeata. The sequence continues at coordinate 12,718,132 of OY039094.1, read as the reverse complement.
GGTGGACTTGCCCAGCCCACCACCTTAAGGCGCCCGTTGCCACGCCTCCAGCAACGGTTAACTGGTAAAACCAGACACTTTGGGGTTTTTTAACGTGGTTGTCTCCACTTCAGGGAACACCCTCCTGGTCCTGTATACACAGGGTGCCAGGTTGCCCGGCGGTAGGCCGAAACCCATCCCCAGATACCACAAAACCGTAGTCACGGGGCGACCGCCGCGCCGCAAACCTTGGAGGTCTGCACACCACGCCAAAAATGGCCACTGGGCCGGCCAACTAAGGCAAGCCCCGTCGAACCGGGCTGGTTAGGCCCGGGTGTGGATTCACCACGCAGAGCGTGAGAACGCTCCCGCGAACACTGTCCGCCATACCACGCCAGAAAACGGCCACAATGAACAAAAAGTTCCGCAAGCCTTGAAGGCAAGCCATCCCACGACAATAAGTCCGCCGGCCCTAAAAAGGGCCCCCACAAAAAGCGCGAATGCGCCCGGGCTGTGACGCCCCCACCAAGTCCGCACAGGCGGAGCCGCAGGCCTTGAAGACCCGCCATCCCACGACCCAAGGGTCCACCGGCCCTGAAAAGGGCCCCCACCAGGGTAATTTTTTAGAGAGGTTGTCTTCCTCGCAGCCAGACGCACAGAGCAAGCCCCATACGCCCAGCCCCCGACCCCACTCAGTGTGGGGCTACGGGTTGTACTGTTTTGGTCCGCGCCGGCCGAAGCCGGTACCCCCCATATCTGGGGGGCGTTCCCTTATCCGCCACCTAGGGACGCGCCCGATAGGGGACAGAAAACCCCCACGGGTAACCTAACCTAACCTAACCTTTTTTTTTTTTTTTTTTTTTTTTATAGTGGGGAAATGCGTTTATGCATTCCGGGCCCCCTCGGGGGAGGAGGTCCAGATATGTGGGACTCACCCGAAGGAATACCCACTAAAACCCCACTTGCTCCATCCTCGGCACCATTTGGGCTCGGGCTGCGGGAACATACGAATTCTTCCGCAAGCCCGAGCAGTGCTCTCCGCCTCCGGGGGTGGCGCCATGAGCTAGGGCGCCCCCCAACCGCAGCCCTCCGTGCAATGCAGGCGATAGCCCCCGCTACCGCCCGCTGGACGGGCCTACGGCTGCGCTACGAGCACTAGTGCCCTTACGCGCGCCGCCGCGCCTCCCAGTACTGGACTTACGGGGGGGCCCACAGCCCCCCCCGCCGAAACCTAACCTAACCTAACCTAACCTAACCTTTTTTTTTTTTTTTTTTTTTTTTTTTTTTTTTTTTTTTTTTTTACGTTGGGAAATGCGTTACGCATACCTCGTGCCTGGGAAGACACGAGGTTATGTGGGACTCTCCCCGCAGAAGGCGGGGCCTACCCACTAAAACCCAACGACGCCCCTCACTGGCACCTCGGCGCGGTGGCGACCGCGGCCGTCGCGCCTCCCCCGTCAAATGACGAGGAGGGCGCGCCGGCCGCGGGCGCGTCGCTGCCTGACGAGGCCGTGGGAACCCTTACGGACACTTCCACGACCCCGCCGGTGCTTGCTCGCCTAAGGCGAGCCCCTCTCACCTCCCCAAAAGGCTGGAGAGGCCGACGATGCCCCGGGGCGTCCGGGGCATCGGCGACTGATGGTGACCGATGCAATGCGAGACTCGAGCTTCCCAGGCCCGGGTCCCGCTGGTCACCGACAGGAGGAAGCTGACGAGCAAACTGTCGCCTTCTCCGCCCAGGTCTTCGACGGCGGCATGGGTCAGCCTGGGGGTCATCTTCCCTGGCCCGCTCCGCCGTCTCCTTCTGCGTCATGACTTCGACGCAGAAGGAGTTTACAGCCTCCCACGACCTGTCACTCTCGAGCATGGACAGAACCACGCTCGAGAGCGAGAGGTCGTCTCCAATAATGGTGGCGAGGGCACCGCGCTGTGTCGAAAAACCAGGACACATCTCCAGCGTGTGCTGGGCGGTGTCCTCATCGGCCCTGCAGTGGTGGCACCTGGAGGTCGCCTCTCTTCCGATGCGGTGCAGATAGCGGCCAAACGAGCCGTGGCCGCTAAGCACTTGCACCAGATGGTATGAGAGGGCCCCATGCCGCCGTTCCGCCCACGTGGTGAGGAGGGGGCTCAAGGCCTCTACAGTCCTACGAAGGGTGTTAGAGACCGACCCACGGAGTAGGCTCCCTAACTCCTCAAACCACGAGCGAAACATTTCGATACGTGCCCCTTCCAGGGCGGCGACCCTTTCCACGGGCGCCATTCGGCGGTCCGTGGCTCTCGCCTCCGTGCGTAGCCTATAGGCCGCCGCGAGAACGTGGGCGGCCAGCTCCCAAGGAGGTGTGCCGGCGATTATGCACGCTGCCGTGTGGGACACCGTGCAGTATCCTCTGATGGTCCTCAGCGCCATTGCACGTTGCGCCCTATGGAGGGACGCAACGGCGCGAGGACCGAGAGCATCGGCCCAGATTGGAGCGCCATACAGGGCCATGCTCCGCACAATGCCCGCGTAGAGACGGCGGCAGCTTGGGCTCGGTCCCCCGATGTTGGGTAGGAGGCGCCCAAGGGAGTCGGCCGCGCTTATGAGCCTGGGTTCGAGGCGTCGGAAATGCTCCTCGAACCGCCATCGTCCGTCGATAACAAGCCCCAGATACTTGAACTGGGGCTTAAGTGGCACGGGGACACCGTCCACAACGATCTCCGTTCCGGCCGGAGGACGTCTTCGAGGCCCATGGAAGAGGAGGGCCTCGGTCTTCGTCAGGGCCACTTTTAGGCCGAGCGACCCGATCCGACGTACAACCTGGGTTGCATACACCGAGGCCAGCCGTAGCGTCTCTTCCAGGTCCCTCCCCCTGATGGTAATGAGCGTGTCATCTGCGTAGCAAAACAGCCTGACACGCCGGGGGAGGGCACAACGCAAAACGTAGTCGTAGCCGACGTTCCATAACAAGGGCCCCAAGACAGACCCCTGAGGAACGCCGCGGGACATGCTGTGGCGGCCGACCTGACCACCTTGTCCAACAAAGAGGACGTCCCTGCCCTCGAGGTAGTCCCCAACCAACCGAAGCAGGTAGCGCGGAACCCCGTGATAGCGCAGGGCCTCCGTTATCGCTCCAAAGGGCAGGGAGTTGAATGCATTGGCGATGTCCAGTGACACCGCCAACACCTGCTCGCCTCTGTCTGTCGCCGCGCTGACCATTTCCCGCAAGTCTGACAGGGCGTCTATAGTGGACCGCCCCGTCCGGAATCCGTACTGAGTCGGCGACAAGTCAGGACCCACCTCCGTGAGGTGCTGGATGAGTCGAGAGGCGATCAGCCTCTCAAAGACTTTGCCGACCTCGTCCAGCAACACTATGGGACGGTATGCTGAAGGATCGCTTGCTGGCCTTCCATCCTTACGCAGCAAGCACAGCATACCATCCTTCCATATTTTCGGGAACTGTCCAACGCGGATACATGCATCGAACAGCTCCCGAAGACCATCGCCCAAATGGGTGAGCGAGAGGCCCACGACTCTGGCCGGCACCCCATCAGGGCCTGGGGCAGTTCTTTTGCCCTTGAGGCGAGCGACGGCCTCCCGAAACTCCTCATCGCCCACCGGGGGAGGATCGCTTTCCTCCTCAGCCGCCCTTTCGCCGCTTGGCACTGCCATGCGCGGCGGGACGAAGGCGGCGGCGGGGGGGAACAACCCAGCCACGACTTCCCCGAGAAGTTGGGGGGCCATGGTTTCCGTGAGGGGAGCTCCGCGCGCACGGAGTTGGTTGCGCGCGGTTTTAAACGGTCGCCCCCACGGATCCTGGTCAAGGCCCTGCAGCATTTCTTCCCTGGCGCTTTCCTTCGCCCGGGAGATGGCGGTCTGCAAGGCCTTTTTTGCCTCCCTGTAATCGTCATATAGGCGTGTCTCCTCCTCCTCGCTACGTGATCGCCGTCTGCGGTAGCGGGTGTAGATACGCCTTTTGGTGGCACAGGCCGACCGGAGACTGGCGATATCGCTCGACCACCAATATACTTCGCGACGGTCCTTCGGAGGGCGCGCTCTGGGCATAGAAGCCTCGCACACCTCCGTCAGGGCGTCGCGAAGTCGACCCGCAGCCTCGTCAACGTCCGGGCCATCCATGGGACGGGAGCACCAGGCCTGAACGAGGGCGGCCTCCTCCGCCAGCTCCTTATCGAGGCGGCTCAGAGCCCAACGGGGGCCTCGACCACCGTCGGAAGGTTGTGTAACCCGACCAGGACGGGGGGTGGTAGTCTCGAACCGAATGTACCGGTGGTCCGAGAGACTCTCCACCCCTGTGACAACCCTCCAGTCGACGATTCTGCGTGCGAGGGCAGGGGTCGCAAAGGACACATCGACCACCGAACCGCCCCGTTGTCGCACGCAGGTGTGAGTTGTCCCCCTATTAAGAAGGGACAGACCGCACGCGATCGCCCACGACTCCAGGGCGTGACCGCGAACGTCAGTGGCCGGGTTGCCCCAGAGCACAGACTTGGCGTTCAGGTCGCCTAAAAGAAGGACCTGGGCTGGGTTGGCTCTTCTGACGGCGGCCCCCAGGACCCCGAGAAAGACCTCGAAGTCTGAGAACGGCCTGTTGGGGGAAAAGTATGTCCCGACGATAGAGAGCCCGCCCCACGACACTACGACGTAGCCTGCGCCCCTTTCCCGAAGAACAGGGGGAATGAATCCCGGGGCACGCCGAACCACGACGGCGACGGAGCCATTGCAATCCCCGGCCCAGTTCGGTAGGTCCGGGACCATGTAGGGCTCCGCAAGAACGGCAATGTCTATTGACCACTCCGCCAGTACTTGCAGCAGCAGATCTTGTGCTCTGGCGGCGTGGTTGAGATTCCCTTGGAGGAAGTTGTAATGGAGACTTAAATCCATCAAGTTTCCATTACAACCTCCTGCCGCTCGACGGAAGCCGGCGGGCCTTCAGCGGGAGTTGGCGCCACTTTTTTATTTAATGTGGGGTCCTTACCCTTTGACTGGGGGGGATTGCATTTCCTCCCACCCATAGAATGGCCTGCGGGCCTTTTGGCGGCGGCACAGACGGCGCAGTGGGGCTCCGCGCTGCACTCAAAACCCTTGTGGCCGTCCTTTCCGCACCGGAAGCAGAGGTTGCTCCTGTCTGTTTTGGAGGGACACCTCTGGCGAGTGTGGCCCGTCCCGAGGCACCGGAAGCACCGCATTGGGCGGCTCTTCAGTGCCTTGACCTGTGCCGAGCTCCAGCCTACAAGGAGCCGCCCCTCCACAACCTTTTTCGCGACGGCCACAGGGCATTGGACCACACAAGCACCTTGCCCGCCCGGTCCAGCGCGTATTTCGCCGACCTTGATTTGGTCGGCGCCACAGCCACCTTTTTTGGCGAGGGCTGTCGCCAACTCCGGCTTTGTAATGGAGTCGTCCAACCCGGAGACCCTAAGGTCAACACATTTTGTGGGCCGGACGACTTTGGCCACGCCATTCAAGGCCTCCTGTAGTTTGGAGGCCAGCGCATCCGCCTTTTCAGCAGCTTAACCTAACCTAACCTAACCTAACCTTTTTTTTTTTTTTTTTTACGTTGGGAAATGCGTTACGCATACCTCGTGCCTGGGAAGACACGAGGTTATGTGGGACTCTCCCCGCAGGAGGCGGGGCCTACCCACTAAAACCCAACGACGCCCCTCACTGGCATCTCGGCGCGGTGGCGACCGCGGCCGTCGCGCCTCCCCCGTCAAATGACGAGGAGGGCGCGCCGGCCCCGGGCGCGTCGCTGCCTGACGAGGCCGTGGGAACCCTTACGGACACTTCCACGACCCCGCCGATGCTTGCTCGCCTAAGGCGAGCCCCTCTCACCTCCCCAAAAGGCTGGAGAGGCCGGCGATGCCCCGGGGCATCGGCGACTGATGGTGACCGATGCAATGCGAGACTCGGGCTTCCCAGGCCCGGGTCCCGCTGGTCACCGACAGGAGGAAGCAGACGAGCAAACTGTCGCCTTCTCCGCCCAGGTCTTCGACGGCGGCATGGATCAGCCTGAGGGTCATCTTCCCTGGCCCGCTCCGCCGTCTCCTTCTGCGTCATGACTTCGACGCAGAAGGAGTTTACAGCCTCCCACGACCTGTCACTCTCGAGCATGGACAGAACCACGCTCGAGAGCGAGAGGTCGTCTCCAATAATGGTGGCGAGGGCACCGCGCTGTGTCGAAAAACCAGGACACATCTCCAGCGTGTGCTGGGCGGTGTCCTCATCGGCCCTGCAGTGGTGGCACCTGGAGGTCGCCTCTCTTCCGATGCGGTGCAGATAGCGGCCAAACGAGCCGTGGCCGCTAAGCACCTGCACCAGATGGTATGAGAGGGCCCCATGCCGCCGTTCCGCCCACGTGGTGAGGAGGGGGCTCAAGGCCTCTACAGTCCTACGAAGGGTGTTAGAGACCGACCCACGGAGTAGGCTCCCTAACTCCTCAAACCACGAGCGAAACATTTCGATACGTGCCCCTTCCAGGGCGGCGACCCTTTCCACGGGCGCCATTCGGCGGTCCGTGGCTCTCGCCTCCGTGCGTAGCCTATAGGCCGCCGCGAGAACATGGGCGGCCAGCTCCCAAGGAGGTGTGCCGGCGATTATGCACGCTGCCGTGTGGGACACCGTGCAGTATCCTCTGATGGTCCTCAGCGCCATTGCACGTTGCGCCCTATGGAGGGACGCAACGGCGCGAGGACCGAGAGCATCGGCCCAGATTGGAGCGCCATACAGGGCCATGCTCCGCACAATGCCCGCGTAGAGACGGCGGCAGCTTGGGCTCGGTCCCCCGATGTTGGGTAGGAGGCGCCCAAGGGAGTCGGCCGCGCTTATGAGCCTGGGTTCGAGGCGTCGGAAATGCTCCTCGAACCGCCATCGTCCGTCGATAACAAGCCCCAGATACTTGAACTGGGGCTTAAGTGGCACGGGGACACCGTCAACAACGATCTCCGTTCCGGCCGGAGGACGTCTTCGAGGCCCATGGAAGAGGAGGGCCTCGGTCTTCGTGAGGGCCACTTTTAGGCCGAGCGACCCGATCCGACGTACAACCTGGGTTGCATACACCGAGGCCAGCCGTAGCGTCTCTTCCAGGTCCCTCCCCCTGATGGTAATGAGCGTGTCATCTGCGTAGCAAAACAGCCTGACACGCCGGGGGAGGGCACAACGCAAAACGTAGTCGTAGCCGACGTTCCATAACAAGGGCCCCAAGACAGACCCCTGAGGAACGCCGCGGGACATGCTGTGGCGGCCGACCTGACCACCTTGTCCAACAAAGAGGACGTCCCTGCCCTCGAGGTAGTCCCCAACCAACCGAAGCAAGTAGCGCGGAACCCCGTGATAGCGCAGGGCCTCCGTTATCACTCCAAAGGGCAGGGAGTTGAATGCATTGGCGATGTCCAGTGACACCGCCAACACCTGCTCGCCTCTGTCAGTCGCCGCGCTGACCATTTCCCGCAAGTCTGACAGGGCGTCTATAGTGGACCGCCCCGTCCGGAATCCATATTGAGTCGGCGACAAGTCAGGACCCACCTCCGTGAGGTGCTGGATGAGTCGAGAGGCGATCAGCCTCTCAAAGACTTTGCCGACCTCGTCCAGCAACACTATGGGACGGTATGCTGAAGGATCGCTTGCTGGCCTTCCATCCTTACGCAGCAAGCACAGCATACCGTCCTTCCATATTTTCGGGAACTGTCCAACGCGGATACCTGCATCGAACAGCTCCCGAAGACCATCGCCCAAATGGGTGAGAGAGAGGCCCACGATTCTGGCCGGTACCCCATCAGGGCCAGGGGCAGTTCTTTTGCCCTTGAGGCGAGCGACGGCCTCCCGAAACTCCTCATCCTCTACCGGGAGAGGATCGCTTTCGTCCTCAGCCGCCCTTTCGCCGCTTGGCACTGCCATGCGCGGCGGGACGAAGGCGGCGGCGGGGGGGAACAACCCAGCCACGACTTCCCCAAGAAGTTGGGGGGCCATGGTTTCCGTGAGAGGAGCTCCGCGCGCTCGAAGTTGGTTGCGCGCGGTTTTGAACGGTCGCCCCCACGGATCCTGGTCAAGGCCCTGCAGCATTTCTTCCCTGGCGCTCTCCTTCGCCCGGGAGATGGCGGTCTGCAAGGTCTTTTTTGCCTCCCTGTAATCGCCATATAGGCGTGTCTCCTCCTCCTCGCTACGTGATCGCCGTCTGCGGTAGCGGGTGTAGATACGCCTTTTGGTGGCACAGGCCGACCGGAGACTGGCGATATCGCTCGACCACCAATATACTTCGCGACGGTCCTTCGGAGGGCGCGCTCTGGGCATAGAAGCCTCGCACACCTCCGTCAGGGCGTTGCGAAGTCGACCCGCAGCCTCGTTGACGTCCGGGCCATCCATGGGACGGGAGCACCAGGCCTGAACGAGAGCGGCCTCCTCCGCCAGCTCCTTGTCGAGGCGGCTCAGGGCCCAACGGGGGCCTCGATTACCGTCTGAAGGTGGTAGAACCCGACAAGGACTAGGGGTGGTAGACTGGAACCGAATGTAGCGGTGGTCCGAGAGACTCTCCACTCCTGTGACAACCCTCCAGTCAACAATCCTGCGTGCGAGGGCAGGGGTCGCAAAAGACACATCGACCACCGAACCGCCCCTTTGTCGCACGCAGGTGTGAGTTGTCCCCCTATTAAGGAGGGACAGGCCGCACGCGATCGCCCACGACTCCAGGGCGTGACCGCGAACGTCAGTGGCCGGGTTGCCCCAGAGCACCGATTTGGCGTTCAGGTCGCCTAAAAGAAGGACCTGGGCTGGGTTGGCCCTTCTGACGGCGGCCCCCAGGACCCCGAGAAAGACCTCGAAGTCTGAGAACGGCCTGTTGGGGGAAAAGTATGTCCCGACGATGGAGAGCCCGCCCCACGACACCACAACGTAGCCAGCGCCCCTTTCCCGAAGAACAGGGGGAATAAACCCCGGGGCACGCCGAACCACGACGGCGACGGAGCCATTACAATCTCCGGCCCAGTTTGGTAGGTCCGGGACCATGTAGGGCTCCGCAACAACGGCAACGTCTATGGACCACTCCGCCAGTATTTGCAGCAGCAGATCTTGTGCTCTGGCGGCGTGGTTCAGATTCCCTTGGAGGAAGTTGCAATGGAGACTTAAATCCATCAAGTCTCCATTACAACCTCCTGCCGCTCGACGGAAGCCGGCGGCCCTTCAGCGGGAGTGGGCGCCACTTTTTTGTTTAATGTGGGGTCCTTACCCTTTGACTGGGGGGGATTGCATTTCCTTCCCCCCATAGAATGACCTGCGGGCCTTTTGGCCGCGGCACAGACGGCGCAGTGGGGCTCCGCGCTGCACTCAAAGCCCTTGTGGCCGTCCTTCCCGCACCGGAAGCAGAGGTTGCTCCTGTCTGTTTTGGAGGGGCACCTCTGGCGAGTGTGGCCCGTCCCGAGGCACCGGAAGCACCGCATTGGGCGGCTCTCCAGTGCATTGACCTGTGCCGAGCTCCAGCCTACAAGGAGCCGCCCCTCCACAACCTTCTTTGCGACGGCCACAGGGCATTGGACCACACAAGCACCTTGCCCGCCCGGTCCAGCGCGTATTTCGCCGACCTTGATTTGGTCGGCGCCGCAGCCACCTTTTTTGGCGAGGGCTGTCGCCAACTCCGGCTTTGTAATGGAGTCGTCCAACCCGGAGACCCTAAGGTCAACACATTTTGTGGGCCGGACGACTTTAGCCACGCCATTCAAGGCCTCCTGTAGTTTGGAGGCCAGCGCATCCGCCTTTTCTGCAGCTTGGGCACCTGGGATTTCAATAATGCGGGCGCCGGCCGCAGTCTGGCGGCACGTCATTTTGTCGATGCCCAGTTCATCGAGCTTGATTGTTTGACGTGCCTGCCCCAGAACCTGCCCATACGTGACACCTTTTTCAACCGCCGCGGGGTCCAACGTCACCACCACCGCAGCTGTTTTCGGAGGTGACAACTTTGGGGTGGAAGGCTTAGCCTTGCTGCCCTTCTGACCTGTTGACTGGCCACGCGCCGGTCTGGCCTTAGCCGCATCTGCAAAGCTAGCCGGTTTTCGGCTGGATGGAGGCTGCTCCACAACCGGGGGGAGGTTCTTCTTCCCCTTCCTCCTCGACTCCACTACGGTCCACTCCTGCTCGACCGGGGCCTCAGAAGGCACTGAATTGGGCGCTGGTTTGGGCGTCGGCTTGGGCGCCGATTTGGCCGCTGGAGCTTGCCGAGAGCAGGGTGGGACCCCAGCGGGCACCGTCTGCTTTTTAGCCGGCTGCTTGACCTTGGCCTCGCCAGCAGACTTAGAATTAGCCGGCTGTTTGCCTGGCTTGCCCACGCGTGCTCCTGCCGTTGCCGTTTCCTTGGGTTGGGCGGACGGCTTGTCTGCGGCGAGAGGGAGCCGGTAATCTCTGTTTCCCTTTTCGGGAGGAAGGCGGTCCCTGAGGCCTTCGAAGCGAGCGTCTAGCATGAAGCCGACGGACCTCATTATTTTGGCCTCGAATGCTTCGAGGGCCGGATCACCAGCGGCTTTTACTTTTGGGGCCGCGCGAGTGGGAGCAGCGGCCGGCCTGGTAACGGAGGCACTGGTCGGGGAAGGAGGAACGGCCTCCACATCTGCCACTGCCTCGACAACATCCATGTGGTCGCTGCTTTCAGCGACCGTGTTTCTTCGTGGGGAGGGCTTGTCAATGCTCTTCTTGAGAGCTCTAAGTTCCGCCTTCATATCCTCCATTGCTCGGCGGAGCTCCGCCACCTCTTTCTTGAGGGCCACGTTTTCTGCCTTCAACGTGCGGTGGTCCACGGTGATGGACTTCTGTGCCACCACACGGAACGAGTCCTCGATAGAGGCGGCCGCGTCCTTCAACATTTTTTGGAAGGAGCCGCTCAGGTGTGACGACTTCCTCGAGACCTCTAAAATGGTTTTGCAGTCCGCCTTTACCACCTCCTCAATGTCGAGGGCGGTCTTTTCCGGCGGATCTGCAACAGAAACATCTGACAGGGAGGAGGCGCGTGCTTCAAAGAACTTGGCACGTGTCTCGTACGCCTTCTTGCCCATTTCATATATTTCACGGTCGTACCTGAGCTGCAATGCCTCCTTTTCGGCCGCTGCCGCCTTCCGTTTCGACTGGGCGTATTCCACACATTTGCCGTACTCCTCAACATCGGGGCCGGAGTCAGTACAGGAAGAAGATGCTCCCTTCTTTTTCCTGTACTTCTTTCGATGCTTCCCGCGAGCAGTGGCGCCGTCGGAGTGGTCACCACCACGACAGATGGCATCGGACGGAGAGACCACCGACCGATACGATCTGCTTGACGACTCGTCCGAGTCGGAGACCTTTCTTTTGACAGAGGACGATATCGTCGACCCTGCTTCACTAACCTCCTGATCCATGCGGACCAACTTCACCTCGCAAGTATTAATATTATTTACAATACTTAACCTAGAACTATGAACAGAATTAATTACAGAACTATTTACAGACGACGCCGCCGAACCACTGCGCGATCGCGCAGGCGTCGACGCCACACTCCTAGAGCGGAGCTCCCTCCCAACAAACGCCTCGGTAGTATATTTATCACCAGACGGCCCGGATACCGCCTGGCGCCCGCTCTCAACGGGTTCGCATGAAACGTCATCAAGTGACGAGGCGGAACTCGGTTTAGCCGACCCCAAACACGAACGGCTGCCCGTAGCCACCTTGCGTGGTCCTGCGGGGGGGATTGGTACCCCTTGGGGAATTGTGTTTTTTAGACCGAATTCCATGTTTGTCATTTTAAGGCATGACTGCCTGCTCACCCACAAAACATCTTCAAACGATAAACTAAAGAAACAGTAGAGAAGAAACGAAGGAGAAAATATATATGAATAGATAACAAAATAAGATATATACGGATAAAACAGACAAAGAAAAACAAAAAGACAGGATATATAATAGGAAAATAGGGGCTAGCGACCGGGCTTTACCCCCCGGCCACACAGTCCATCGCCACCCCATAGCTTAGACTTGGGGTCGGTGGCGGCAAAAGCCGTTGTATGCCAAAAAGCAGACCACCGAAAACCACTTTGCTGTTTCGGGCACAGCAGCCCAAACACCCACTCCGCGCTAGGGACCGAGACTACTCCCCCGGCCATCCAGCCCATCGGCACGCTCCGAACCTTGGGCTTTGGAGGATTTTTTATTGAGGTTTACTCCTCTTGACCCGGACAAACGCCCCGCCGGTCCCCGGCCCCTCAATTGGGGTAACGGGTTGCCCGACACGCCCCCGGAGTCCGGGAAACGTGCCGCGCACCTACATCCCGACCGCGCTCTGATTAGCAGAGTACGGCGGGAGCAGGAGCAGTTGCTGTCCGCGCCGGCCGAAGCCGGTACCCCCCATATCTGGGGGGCGTTCCCCTATCCGCAACCCGGGGACGCGTCCGATAGCGATACTGCTGGATCGCTTCCCTCTCCACAGGGAGAAGGCGGAACCTAACCTAACCTTTTTTTTTTTTTTTTTTTTTTTTTTTTTTTTTTTTTTTTTTTTTTTTTTTTTTTTTTTTTTTTTTTTTTAACGTTGGGAAATGCGTTACGCATACCACAGGGGGACAGTTTGGGATTGACCCTGTGGTTATGTGGGACTCTCCCCTCCAGAGTGCAATCCAGATCGCTAGTCGACCTGGACTGGGGGGCCTACCCACTAAAACCCAACGACGCCCTTCAGATGTGCCTGGGAGCGAGCATATCAACCGCCTCATCCTCCTCGGATGAATCGGCAGCAGATATGTCACCTCCGGACGGAAACGTGGGAACTCTTGAGAACACATCCACGAACCCGTCGGCACTAGCTCGCTGAACGCGAGCCCCTCTCACCTCCCTAAAAGGGGGAGGCCGCTGACCACCCTGGGTATCAGGGGGTGTAACGACTGACGGTGACCTGTGCAGTGCAGGACCTGGGCTCCCTACACCCGGGCCCCGCTGGCCACCGTCAGGAGGAAGTAGGCGGGCGAATTGACGCCTCCTTCTCCCTGTCCGCCTTTTGCGGCACGCGTCTGCCTGTGGATCGAGTTCCCTGGCACGCTCCGCTTCTTCTTTGTGGGACATCACCTCTATGCAGAAGTTGTTTACTGCGTCCCATGACCTCTCACTCTCTAGCATCGCTAGAATAACAGTGTGGAGCGAGAGGTCCTCTCCGATCACCGCAGTGAGAGATGTACGCTGTGGTGCGAAGGCCGTACACTCCGCTAGGGTGTGTTGGGCGGTGTCCTCCGCGGCGTCACAGTGGTGACATTTTGGAGTCGCCTCTCGACCGATCTTGTGTAGGTAACGGCCGAAACAGCCATGCCCGCTAAGAATCTGCACAAGATGGTACGAGAGCGACCCGTGACGCCGGTTAGCCCATGTTCTCAGGACTGGGTGAAACGCCTCTACACTCCTCGCGAATGTGCTTGATCCACCAGGTGCCTCTAAAGAATCGTACCAGATTCTGAACACTTCGTTTTCCGCCTCCTCGAGGACAGCGGCCGAATCCACATCAGAGGCACATTCACCACTGAGCCTGGCGGCTGAACGTAGTTGGTAGGCCACCGCAAAAACATGAGCCACCAACTCCCACGGCGGTGTCCCAGCAATGATGCAGGCTACCGAACCCGAGATAGTTCGATAGCCTCGGATGGCTCTGAGAGCCATGGCCCTCTGCGCTCTGCGAAGGGACGCGATGGCGCGGGGGCTGAGCGCGTCAGCCCAGACTGGGGCTCCGTACAGCGCCATACTTTTCACGATCCCCGCATATAGGCGCCGGCAACTAGCGCTCGGTCCTCCTACATTTGGGAGAAGCCTCCCAAGGGCATCAGCTGCACCAAGAAGACGGGGCTCCATACGGCGGAAGTGCTCGTCGAAGCCCCAGCGACCGTCAATTGTCAGCCCCAGGTATTTGAGGTGCGGTGACAGTCGCACCCTCACACCACCCACGGCTACCTGCGTTCCGGCCGGAGCACCTCGTCGAGGCCCATGAAATAGCAGCGCTTCGGTCTTGTGTACCGCTACTTTGAGGCCCAATGCACCGATTCGGTCGATCACTAAGGTCGAGTACACCGAAGCTAACCGTAGAGCCTCCTCCAAGCTCCTCCCCCTAGATGCTACGAGCGTGTCATCCGCGTAGCAGAATAGCACGACTCGTTGGGGGAGGGAACACCTCAGGGTCCAGTTATATCCCACGTTCCAGAGGAGGGGCCCGAGGACAGACCCCTGTGGGACCCCGCGAGTCATATCGTGCTGACTGACAGTGCCTCCTCTCTGCGTGAAAATGATCCGCCGGTTGCGAAGATAGTCTCCCACAATTTCGCGGAGGTAGGTAGGAACCCTGTGATAGCGCAGGGCCTCCAAGATGGTGTTGTGTGGGAGACTATTAAATGCGTTCGCAATATCCAGCGACACTGCGAGGACCACTTCTCCTGCTTCGGTTGCGTCATTGACCATGCAACGTAGATCGGCCAGTGCGTCGATGGTTGAGCGACCTACTCTGAAGCCGAATTGGCGCTCCGAGAGGTCGGGCCCCTGGTGCTTTAGGTGGTCAATAAGTCGGGAGGCCAGCACCCGCTCGAACACCTTTCCGATGTCGTCTAAAAGAACGATTGGTCTATAGGCGGAGGGGTCATCGCTCGGCCGGCCATCCTTCCTTAAGAGGCACAGGGACCCTTCTTTCCACACATTGGGGAACCGTCTTGCTTGAAGACAGGCATTAAAAAGTTCTTGAACCCTATCTTCAAGCTCGCTAAGTGCCAGACTCAGGACTCTTCCTGGCACTCCATCTGGGCCAGGGGCTGTTTTCTTAGCCCTGAGTCTACTGACTGCCGCCTTAAATTCACTTTCCTCCAGTGTAGGAGGATCCTCTCGGTCATGCAGTAGTACCGGACTGGGTGGTTCCATACGAGGAGGAGCGTGCGCAGCTTCCGGAGGGAAGAGTTCCGCGACGACCCTACTCAAAAGATCAGGATCTAAAGATTCGGTTAGGGGCGCACCACGCGCTCGTAGTTGATTTCGCGCTGTTTTGTAGGGGCGCCCCCACGGATCCCGATCGAGTCCCGCCAACATTTCATCTCTCGCCGCTTGTTTTGCGCCAGCGATTGCCGTTTGTAGCGCCTTTCTGGCCGACCGATATTCCTCATAGAGGCGGTTCTCCTCCTCGGCGTTGGGCGTGCGACGACGGCGTTGTCTGGTGTAGGCTCGTCTTTTGGTGGTGCAAGCCGCTCTCAGGGAAGCGATTTCTGAAGACCACCAGTAAACCTCGCGTTTGTCCCTGGGAGGATGCGACCTCGGCATTGAAGCCTCGCATACCTCCGTTAGGGCAGCTCTGAGGTAGGACGCTGCCGCGTTCACATCAGGGCCGTCCATCGGTTGCATGCTCCAACCCTGGACAATCGCGGCCTCTATGGCCTTCTCTCTATCAAGCCGACACAGAGACCAGCGCGGAGCGCCCCCCTGATTTGGCGATTGCCGGATGGCGTAAGACTGGGAGGAGGTCTCAAAGCGGATATACCGATGATCCGAGAGACTCTCCACTTCAGTTATGACCCGCCAGTTGGCGGTGGCGGAGGCGAGGGCGGGGGTCGCAAAGGACACGTCGACCACAGACCCGCCCCGCTGGCGTACGCAGGTATGCACGTTACCTCTGTTTAGCAGAGAGAGGCCAGAAGCCGCAGCCCAAAGTTCTGTCGCTTGACCACGAGGGTCCGTGGAAGGGTTGCCCCAGACGACGGATTTGGCGTTTAGGTCCCCCAATAAAAGGACCTGACGCGGAGCAGCTCTCCTTACGACGCAGCCCAACCGAGTGAGAAAGTCCTCAAATTCTGTCAGGCGTCTGTTCGGTGAAAAATAGACTCCTATGACGACAACGTTTCTCCACTCAGCAGCGACGTAACCCTCTCCTCTTTCTCTTACCGAAGGCGGGATAGAGCCCACCGTCGGGCGAACAACGATGGCCACGGAGTCGTTCAGATCACCCACCCAGTGGGGCTGGCTTTGTACAAAGTACGGCTCCGCGACAACCGCTACATCTATTGACCACTCCGCCATGACCTGTGACAGAAGGTCTTGGGCCCTGGCGCAGTGGTTCAGGTTCCCCTGTAGGAAGTTGTATTGGCGACTAGGCATTACGGTTCCATTGCAACTTCCTCTTGGCCAGCTTGACTGGCGGTACCTTCTTTAGTAGGCAGGGGCCGAGATACCGGTGGCGTGCCTTTTAAACGGGGAGGGTTGCACTTCCTCCCCCCCATGACATGGCCAGCTGGTTTGCGTGCGGAGGCGCAAATGGCACAATGTGGTTGCGCGTGACAGTCCGATCCTTTATGACCGGCTTCCCCACAGCGGAAGCATAATCCACTTCTTTCGACTGTGGAGGGACAAGACTGGCGCGTGTGGCCGACCCCCATGCATTTGTAGCAGCGCAGAGGCCGACCCTCTAGTGCTTTAATTTGGACCGAACTCCATCCAATTAGGAGTCGGCCTTCAACCACTATCTTGGCTGCTGCTACGGGGCATTGGATCAAAGCAGCCCCGGTGCCTCCGGGGCCAGTCCGGATCTCGCCGACCTTAATGTTAGCGACGTTACAGCCACCCTTTTTGGCTATTGCCTCAGCGACCTCCTCTCTGCTGACAGAATCGTCCAGCCCTACGACTCTGAGGTCTGCGCACTTTACGGGCCGCACAACTTTGGCAACACCCGTGAGGACCTCCTGCATTTTAGCAGCTAGCTGATCTGCCTTTTGTCCCGCTTCTGCCCCGGGAATCTCAATGATTCTAGCACCTGCGGCGGTATGGCGGCACTTCATCGCACTAACGCCCATTTCGCTGACATCAATGCTTTGTCGCGCACGTGTTAGCACCTCTGAGTATGTGACTCCCTTCTCTGCCGCCACAGGGTCCAGAGTGATCACTACCGCAGCGGTTTTTGGAGGAGACAATTTCGGTTTGGCCTTCTTCCGCTTCGCCGCCTTCTTAGGGGTTGGGCCCCGGACCACGGCCTTGCTGGCCACCTCTGCGAATGACGCCTGAGAGGCCGTTGCGGGTGGCGCCGCCTTTGGGTTTTTGACCTTCTTCTTTTTATTTTCAACTGTTGTCCACTCAGCTTGGGTAGACGTCATCGGTTGAGAGGCCGTAAGGGGAGGTGTCACTTGCGTGGTAGACGGAGCCACCGCGGTTGTTTGCCTCGTGACCTTCTTTTGTGTTGTGGCTTTTTTGCCGGCTGCCTTACCCTCTGCTTGTTTGGCCCCGGCAACACTGGCCTGCACAGTAGGAGTGGGCTCCATTGCAGCTTCAACGGCTTGCTTATCGGCCGCCAACGGAGGCCGAAGATTTTTGGCCGGCAACAGGCGATCCTCTATTCCCTCAAAGCGGGCATTAATAATGAAGCCGACCGACCTGATTAGGCGGGCTTCAAACTCCTCATTTATCTCAGCCGGACCAGGGTGCGGGGATCTCTTCGGGGACGGACCGACGATCTCCACGTCCATATCAACCGATCGCGATGCTGATTTCCCGCTCTTAAGAGTTTTAAGCTCTGACACTACTTCTGCCAGGGTCTTACGGAGCTCGGCAACTTCCTTTTTTAGGTTGTCGTTCTCGGATTTGAGAGCCCTCATGTCGTTGGAGATGGCCTTTGTTGCTATCTCCCCCCAGCAGTCTTGAATGGACTGAGCCGCTTTCTTCAGCGCCTTTTGGAAAGGCCCACTCAAATGGGACGACTTTTTGGCAACATCGAGGATGACCCCGCAATCTGCTTTCATTACCTCCTCAAGGTCAAGGGCAGTCCGCTCGGCTGTGCCAGTGGCGTTTAGTGGAGCAACCATGCGTGCCTCCATGTATTTGGCCCTAATTGCATAGGCTTTGCGTTCCGCCTCCCCAATTTCGCGGTCGAGACGCGCTTGCGTTTCTGCCCTTTCAGCGGCAGCCAGCTCTCGTTTGGCTTTAGCGAAGCCAATGCACTCTGCAATGCTAGGAGGGCATCCACGTCCACGTCCACGCCCCTGGCTGCTATCAGAGACAGGCACCTCCATGGCACTCCCTTCCTCAAGAGTGTCAGAGTCCGAGGTTTGGGAATCTAGCTTCCTAGACTTTATTTTCTTCCGAAGGCGCGAAGGCGCTTTCTTCCCTTCTCGATTGTTTGTGCCGTCAGTGAGCACTGAGTCGGCACATGAGAAAACCGATTCGGCTGACGAGGTGGAGCCAGAACCGCTTATACCTCTCTTGTTCCCCTTAGACGGTTTCTCCTTCATGTATTTTATGCGATCCGGAACAGAGACCGGAACCGCATTTGCATCACCCTCAGACTCTGATACGGCCGGTGTAAATAGCCGGGCCGGCTCAGCAAAAGTATCACAACAAGATTCGGCACGCGGTGTAGAGGACCGCGTCGCCGAATTAAAAATATCACAATCAGAACCAGCGCGCGGTGTAGAGGGCCGCGACGCTGACTTAAAAATATCACAGACAGAGCCGCGCGGTGTAAGGGGCCGCGACAGCATATCACCAAGGAGCGGAGATCGCTCGACAACCACTCTCAACTCCTTCATTTCGCCTACAGACGCACCTTTCGATGCGGGACAGTTGGTGCCCCCCCCAGAAACGATGGGGCAGCCTGCCGCCGAGGCGACAGAGGAGGATTCTCCGACGGAGCGAATCACGCCGGTACCTCCCTGGGGTAGTTTGTTTTTGCCGGAACTATCCATTGTGTTTGCTGTTTGCGGGCACAGCAGCCCAAACACCCACTCCGCGCTAGGGACCGGGACTACTCCCCCGGCCATCCAGCCCCTCGGCACGCTCCGAACCTTGGGCTTTGGAGGATTTTTTATTGAGGTTTACTCCTCTCGACCCGGACAAAAGCCCCGCCGGTCCCCGACCCCTCAATTGGGGTAACGGGTTGCCCGACACGCCCCCGGAGTTCGGAAGACGTGCCGCGCACCTACATCCCGACCGCGCTCTGACTAGCAGAGTACGACGGGAGCAGGAGCAGTTGCTGTCCGCGCCGGCCGAAGCCGGTACCCCCCATATCTGGGGGGCGTTCCCCTATCCGCAACCCGGGGACGCGTCCGATAGCGATACTGCTGGATCGCTTCCCTCTCCACAGGGAGAAGGCGGAAACCTAACCTAACCTAACCTAACCTAACCTAACCTAACCTAACCTAACCTAACCTAACCTTTTTTTTTTTTTTTTTTTTGGCGGTGGGAACCAATTTACTGGCCGTATCGCACGCTGGCAAGGCGTGCGACGTGTGCGGGGATCACTGGCGCGGAACAACGCCAGTACTACCCGCTAAACGCCACCGGTACCCTCCTAAGCCCTTATGAGGGCGCTTTGGGTTCGGCGCACTGTATGTGCGCCATTTCACCAAAGCGTCCCCGGGCTGGCCCGGTCCAACAGTGAACCGGGCGACGCGCCTGTGGGGGATTACGCTAGGGTACTAGGTAATCCCCAGACGGGGTGGCCTATGCCGACTGGCACCAAGGACGCGCGGTTTGCCAACCGCGCCCAGACCACCTTAGGGCCGACGAAGACCGGCGGTCACGGCCGCCTGCCTTCTCCTGCCCTGCCGTCTACGCCGGAGGGGAGCGGCTAGAGCATCCTCCTCCCGCTCCCTCTCCGCTGCCTCCTTCTGCCCCATCACATCCTCGCAGAAGGAGGCGGTAGCCTTCCAAGCCCTCTCATTACCAAGCATGGCTCTAACCATGCTTGGCAATGAGAGCGCTCCTCCGCCGAGCGCCGCCACCAACGTGCGACGCTCGTTTCGCCAGGCCGGGCACTCGACAAGCGTGTGCTCGGCCGTGTCGTCAGGGGAGTTGCAGTGGTGACACCGCGGCAACTCCTCCCGACGGGCGATACGGTACAGGTAGTGACCGAAGCACCCATGTCCGGTCAGTACCTGTACCAGGCGGTAGGTGAGGCTACCCCGCTGGCGCCCTACCCACTCCTCCAACACCGGACGAATCGCCTCGATCGTCCGGTGGCCAGCGGCTGGGTTGGCGAGTGCCTCATCCCATCGGCGCAGAGCCTCCCTCTGCGCCTGGGTGCGGACCCGTTCGACCTCCTCTCGAACGGGTCGCTCGCCCCGCTCTCTCGCCGCGGCCCTGTGTCGATGCACCTGGGACAGAACCAGGGCATCGACCTCCCACGGGAGCGTGCCTGCGAGGACGCAGGCAGCCCCGTTGCTGACCGTGCGGTAAGCCCGCACGGCCCGGGCCGCGATGACCCTCTGCGGTCTCCGCAGGAGGGCCCTCGTGCGGGACGAGAGGCACTCCGCCCACACCGGGGCTCCGTATAGTGCCATCGACCTTATCACCCCGTGATAAAGCCGACGGCACGACGCCTTCGGCCCCCCCACATTGGGGAGGAGCCGCCCGAGTCCGGCTGCGGCGGCGCACAGCCGGGGAGCGAGGAGCCTAAAATGCTCCTCGAAGCTCCACCGGGGATCCAGGGTCAGGCCGAGATACTTCATATGCATCTCGACGTGAACCTGGACCCCCTCTACCCGGACACGGAGCCCCGGTGGGATCCTGCGTCTGGGGGCATGGAACGCCATGGCCCTCGTTTTCTCGAGGGCCACCTCCAGCCCCAGGAGGCGGATGCGTCGGACGACCATGGAGGTGCCGACCGACGCAAGGTGGACCGCCCCCTCCCAATCCCTCGCTCTCGCCGCGACAAGGGTGTCGTCCGCGAAGCAGACGACCTCCATTCGCGGCAAGAGCGAGCCACGCAGGACCCAGTTGTACCCCAGGTTCCATAGTAGAGGGCCTAATACGGAACCCTGGGGCACACCTGCCGCCACTGGCCACGACTGGACGCGGCCCTCCGCATCCTCGTAGAGGACTGACCTGTCTCGCAGGTAGTCCTGTACGAGGGTGCGGAGGTAGAGGGGCACTCGATGGAAATTGAGCGCCGCCTCTATGCACTCGTGGGGGATGGTGTTGAACGCGTTCGCGATGTCCAAGGACACCGCGACCACCACCTCCCCCCTTGCTGTGGCCACCTCAGTCCACCTTTTGAGGTGGCCTACCGCGTCCACCGTGGACCGGCCGGTGCGGAAGCCGTACTGGCAGTCTGCCAAGTCCGGCCCCGTGCCCTCAATGTGCTCGATGATCCGGGAGGCGAGAATCTTCTCAAACGCCTTCCCGGACTCATCGAGCAACACCACCGGCCGATAGCCCGCTGGAGAGTCCGCCGGGCGGCTCTCTTTACGGAGCAGGCAGAGCCGCCCCACTCTCCAGCGCCTGGGAAAGCGACCCGTCGCGATGCACACATCCAGCACCGCGCGGAATCGGTCTCCCAGGGGGCCCAAGGCGATCGCCATCACCTTGGCTGGGGCCCCATCTGGCCCCGGAGCCTTGTTATGGCTCCGGAGTCGGTCCCTCACCATGTCGAACTCAGCGTCCGACACGGAGGGACCTGCGGCCCACACCTCCGGGGCGGAACCGGAGGGCATCCTGGGGGGTGCGAAGGGTCCGGGGTTGGGAAAAAGTGTCCCCAGCACCCTTCGCAACAACCCTGGCTCCATACAGGACGTGGAGGGGGCCGCCGAAGCGAATTTCCCCCTCACCGTCCTGTACGGCCTCCCCCAGGGGTCGCTGTCAAGGATGGCAATGTACCTATCCCAGGCAGCGACCTTGGCCCTGCAGATGGCAGTTCGCAGGGCCGTGTGGGCCTCATTGTACGCCCGGCGGAGGCCTTCCTCCTCACCGGGCGTTCTCCGGGCGCGCCTACGACACCGTAGGTAGGCGCGCCTGGCCCCCATACTGGCGGTACGCAGGGTCGTGAGCTCCTGCGTCCACCAGTATACCTGCCCCCTGCTCCGTGGGCAGGCCCGCGCCCTCGGCATGGCGGCACTGCAGACGACGTTGATGTCGTCTGCGAAAAGGTCCGCCATGCCGTCGGCATCCCTGGCGACAGTGTCGGGCACATCTGACCAAGCCCGCACCGTCGCCGCCTCCTCCGCCACATCAGGCTGGAGGCGTGTGAGCATCCACCTTCTGAAAGGTGAACTGCCCACACGGGGGCCCAGATGAAAAGGGGCCCCAGGGGATGCCGTGGAGACCTCGTATCGGACGTACCTGTGGTCCGATAGGGTCTCCATATCCACCACCACCCGCCAGTCCCGAACTCGGGCCGCGAGCGGCGGGGTGGCAAAGGACACGTCGACAATCGACGTGCCCTGCCAGCGGGCGCAGGTCGGGGTGGTACCTCGATTGAGGATCTGGAGCCCCAGGGAGAAAACCCAGGACTCCAGGACACCACCCCGAACGTCGGTGCTGGGAGACCCCCACGCCGTAGATTTGGCGTTGAGGTCCCCTGCCACCAGCACCTGACGGGGGGCCGCGCGGTGCACGACCCCTTCAACCGCAGCGAGAAACCGCTCGAAGTCGACTCTGCTGCGGTTGGGGGAGAAGTAGGTCGACACCACCACTACTTCCCCCCAGCGGGCCACCACATACCCCTCCCCTCTTTCCACGAAAACGAGGGGAGGGCCCGCGCCTGCCGCCATAATGGCCGCGGAGCCGTCCGTCGCCCCCATCCACCTGTCGGACTGGGGAACGCGGTACGGCTCCGAGACCACCGCCAGATCGACCTCCCACTCCGCCGCAACCTGACACAGGAGGTCCTGTGCCCCGGCGGAGTGGTTAAGATTGGCCTGTATTAGTTTCCCCGATGTCCTACTCGGCATTATTGATGGACATCGGGGTCACCACAGGGGTCGCCACTGGCGAGGCGCGGCGCGGCGAGATGCGGCGCGGCGCGGCACGGGGCGCCGCTTCAGGTGCGGCGCGGGGGGCTGTCCCCGGTTGGGGAAGGCGGCCCTTGACCGGCGGGGGGTTACACTTCGCCCCCGCCATTCGGTGCCCGGCTGCCAGTCCCCTGTCCGCACAAATCGCACAGTGCGGCGGGGCCGAGCATCCCTTGGCCTTGTGCCCCTCTTTGCCGCAGCGGTAGCAGAGGTTGCTGCGGTCTTTGTTGGAGGGGCACTTCGCTCCTGGGTGCCCCGGTGCCAGGCATCTATGGCACCTCATGGGGCGTCTCTCCAGGAGCCGGACAGTAGCCGCGACCCAGCCCACAGGCAGCCTCCCATCTTTTACGATCTTGGCGATTGCCTCCACCGGGCAGGAGGCAATCGCAGAACCCCCTCCTCTCGCGCCTGAGGATACCGCCCCCACCTTGATGCCCTCTGGGGGGCAGCAGGCCTTTAGGGCCAAGGCTACTTGTACCTCCTCGGGTGTCGTGGCGTCATCCAGCCCCGACACCCGAATCTCGGCCATCTTAATAGGCCGCGACACCTTGGCCGCCTCGCCCAGGGCCTCGCCCACCTTGGCCGCTAGGGTATCGGCCTGGGCCGTCGTTGTTCCGGACGGAAGCTCAATAATGCGAGCTCCCGTGACCGTCGTCCGGAACTTCGCCGGGCCTATGCCCAGCTCACCCAGGCTGACCGCAGACTTCGCCTTCGCCAGGGCGTCCTTGTAGGTGGCCCCCCCAGCCACCGCCTCCGGCTTAAGCGCCACTACCACCGCCAGGGTCTTGGGCGGCTTCGGCACTTTGGGGCCTTGTGGGTCCTTAGCGGCCTTCTTCGCCTTTTTCCCCTTCTTTTTCTTTGGGCCTTGGGTTGCCGTGGTGGGCACCGGAGCCGAAGCCTTTTTTGGCTTCCGCTTCACCACGGTCACCCATTCACCCTCGGTAGACGGCTCGCCTCTAGTGGGGATCGGCGCTGCTTCCGGCATCTCCCTCACAGGAGGGCGGGGTGGAGCCGACGGAGCTGGAGCCGACGGAGCAGGAGCCGGTGGGCTGCTCTTGCCCTTTCCCTTTCCTTTGCCCTTCGCCTTGGTCTTTGCGGGCATGTTGGCCGGCGGAGCGAGTGTAGCCGGGGACTCCCTGCTACCCCCCGCCGGCTGCACAGTCCTCGGCGACTGGGGACCTATCGCCCTGGCATCAGCCGCCAATGGCGGGCGTCGGGGGCGCTCCGCAGCCGGCAGCAGTCGACCATCCACCTCCAGGCCCTCCATCCTGGCCTGGAGCATGTTTCCGAGCTGCTGCAGCATGGAGCTATGGCTCTCCCTGATTTCTGCCCGCAGCTCGTCCCTGATCAGGGACATGTCCCTGGTGTCCGCATTCATGGGGGTATCCACCACGATGGGCGCCGCCGGCCCCCTGCGGCGCCCCTCCCTGGACTCCTCAAATGCCCGTCTAAATGCAGCGAGCTCAGCCGATACCTTGCTGAGCTCCTCCTGCAGGCGCTTGTTGTCCGCCCGCAGTCGCTGCATCTCCTCCGAGGTCTCCCTCCTTGCCAGAGCCTGCACCATCGCCAAGAGGGACCCCGCGCCCGACTTGATGGCCTTTTGGCAGGTCCCCTTAAGGTTCCTGGACTTCTTAGCCACCAAACTGACCTCCCTCCAGCGTTTCTCCGCCTCTTTAACACTAGAAAGACCAGAGTGGTCAAATGACCCCAATGAAGTTTTTCATCAATCATATTATTAAAACTATTGAATTGTAGTCATTGTCGTTTCGTGACTTTTAATATTTCGTCATTGTTTACATTATTTTAATATGTGTATACCGATAGCAAGTTAAATATTTATTAAAAATAATTACCTTCCTAGAAAGACCGCAGTGGTCATTTGACCACTGCTATCCTATTTACATTTGATTCTTCTAGTGATGATGATAACACTCATAGCGATTCTGATGGTAGGTGTACATTATTCTAATTATTGATGTAAATAAAATAAAAAATTATAGGCATATTCAGAAGTGTACTGAAACCGAAGCCCGCCGTCAACTGGGAGATAGTACTTGGTCACTCCAATTGAATAAATTAGATACTTTTATTGTAATTATCTACGCTCGAGGGGCCTGTGGGGCTAAAAATATTGCTGTGAGCGACCTATGGGACAAAAATTAGGGTATTCAGTTTTGTTTCAAAGAAATAATGCGATTTCTGCGTTTTGATGTGCGATCAGAAAGGGCTGAACGTTTGCAAATCTCACTGCTGATGAACATATTTTTGTCCACAAAAGTTCGGTATAGATTTTTGCAGTTTATGGGTAACAAACCAGACAAGTTTGGCATCAAATTTGGCTCTGTGTTGATGTTGATTCAAAGTACTTGTGTAATGGTTTCCCATATTTAGGAAGAGATGAAAGCCGCCCACAAAATCAAAGTTTAGGCGAGTGCGTTGTGTTGCGGCTAATGGATCCATAGGTACTTGAATACTGGTCGAAATGTGACAACTGCTAATTTTTTCACCAGTGTAAGTTTAGCTAAAAAGCTAATTGAAAAACGTACATCAATAGTTGGTACGGTAAACAAAACACGACGAGATGTTCCAGCTGCATCCCTTAGTTTATATGAAACACGTATGCACAACTCTGAAACCTGCACACTTACAGTTTATCAAGGTAAACCTTCAAAATCAGTTATAATTCTAAGTTCACTTCACTCTAATGTATTTGTTGACACAGAAGAAGCAAAAAAGAAGTCGAACACCGTGAAGTTTTAAAATTCTACGAAATTTGGTGTAGACGTTCTTGATCAAATGGCCAAAAAATATAGTGTCAAAGCACCTTCTCGTCGCTGGCCTCTGCAAGTTTTTATAATATTTTGGATTTGGCAGCATTTAATTCCTGGATTTTGTACAAAAAATTAATCGTGAAGAAAATCAGAAGGAAGTTTATTCTTGACTTGGCAAGAGAGTTAGTCAGTCAAGATACTCACTCCCTGCTGGTACCATCCACTTCACAGCCCAGTAGCATACCCCCAGAGCCTGAAGAAGAACGTAGCAGAAAGACAAAACGGTGTTTCGTGCAGAAGTGCAGGAACAAAACCAATAATTCTTGCAACACTTGTAAAAAGCCTTTGTGTGGTTCTTGTAATGTCAACAAGGAGGTCAAATGTCAACATTGTGCCTAATATTTTCGTTTTTGTCACTTAATTAATTTTTTTTTTTTAATAATTATTAAGTTGTTTTATTTAGTATTAAATTTATCAATCAATAAAATATAAATATAAAACCATAATACACGAATAAAACATTACAACCCATGAATGAGTCATTTGACCCCACTTGGTCTTTATAGGTAGTTCAAAATTTCGGTCTTCCTAGTGTTAACCAGGGCCTCCGCCGACATGGCTCCCGGTTCAAACCCCTCTCCGTCGCTCAGGGCGTCGCTATATTCGGCGTCGGAGCCGGAGTCCCGCTCTCCCTCCTGCATCTCTTTACGGGCCTGGGACACCCCCACAGAGTGCGAGGGCCCGGGACCGGCGCTCCTTCCGCCTCTACCCCTCTTAGACCGGGGCACTTTTGGCTCAGGCGCAGCCATCGGTGTGCCCTTTAAGAACGAGGACGCTGCCGAAGCCCTCTTCTTGCCGGCAACCGGCCCAGCCTTTGGCTCAGCCACCGACTCATCCTCCGTCCCGGTCACCAGGCTCGTCCTCGACCCAGCCAACGACCTCGAACGCGCATCACCGAGAGGCACGCGCAACCGCAGGCCACCATTCGGCCCTTTCTCCGCCAGTGCCTGACCAGACCTACTCCTGGTCAGCACCGCACCTTCCGTCAGACTCGGAGGTATCTCCGAGAAGACCATCTCCGGCCTCTCCAGGCCACTCTCACTCGTAACACATTTAACACTGGTCGTCCGAGACAACGACGAGCGCCCGTGGTCAGCGGGAGCGTATGACCGCGCTTCGACTGAAGCGGAGCAGTCCTGGCCCCCCCCAGATACGTGGGGCCAGCCGCCGGCCGAAGCCGACGGGAGGGGTTCTCCACCGACGGTGGTACCCTCCTGGGGTAATGTTTTTTCCGGTACTGCTTTTTCCATGTTTGTGTTCGTTTTAACGAGTAACGGCTCTCGCATCTCCACACCCTAGTGTTAGGGACCAGACTCCCTCTGGCCATTCAGCCTATCGCCACACCCACAAAGCTTAGGCTTGGGGCTTTTTTATTGAGGTGTGCTCCTCTCAGGCTGGACCTCAATGGCCCAACCCCTTGGCCCTCTCAATGAGGGTAACAAGTTGCCCGACGAGGCTCTGTCATACAGAATCCCCGCCGCGCGACAGCTCAAAAGCCGTCCACCCACTCAACACACTCACCCCACGAGGGGGTGAGTTCGCGACCACTGGCCGCCATACTCCGACCAACAATGGTCCACTGGCCCCCCAAAGGGACCCCACGACACCGGCGAAAATCGCCACAGGCAAAAACCGCCTCCTCCACTGGAGCGCTAGCGACCGGGATTACTCCCCCGGCCATCCAGCCCCTCGGCACGCTCCGAACCTTGGGCTTTGGAGGATTTTTTATTGAGGTTTACTCCTCTTGACCCGGACAAACGCCCCGCCGGTCCCCGGCCCCTCAATTGGGGTAACGGGTTGCCCGACACGCCCCCGGAGTTCGGGAGACGTGCCGCGCGCCTACATCCCGACCGCGCTCTGATTAGCAGAGTACGGCGGGAGCAGGAGCAGTTGCTGTCCGCGCCGGCCGAAGCCGGTACCCCCCAAATCTGGAGGGCGTTCCCCTATCCGCAACCCGGGGACGCGTCCGATAGCGATACTGCTGGATCGCTTCCCTCTCCACAGGGAGAAGGCGGAAACCTAACCTAACCTAACCTAACCTAACCTTTTTTTTTTTTTTACAGTGGGGAAATGCTTTTACGCATTCCGGTCCCCCTCGGGGGAGGAGGTCCGGATATGTGGGACTCACCCGAAGGAATACCCACTAAAACCCCACTTGCTCCACCCTCGGCACCATTTGGCTCGGGCTGCGGGAACGTATGAATTCCTCCGCATGCCCGAGCAGTGCTCTCCGCCTCCGGGGAGGCACCATGAGCTAGGGCGCCCCCCAGCCGCAGCCCTCCGTGCAATGCAAGCGATAGCCCCCGCTACCGCCCACTGGACGGGCCTGCCGCTGCGCTGCGAGCACTGGTGCCCTTGCGCGCGCCGCCGCGCCTCCCGGTACCGGTCTTACGGGGGGGCCCACAGCCCCCCCCGCCGAGTACGTGCGCCGTCGGCCACCCATTCGCCGCACAGAGCGGGCATCGGGGTGCCGCGGAGCAGGCCGCCGCTAAATGGCCGCTCTCACCGCAGCGATAGCAAGCACCGCTGCGGTCGGGGCCAGTGCCAGGGCAAAGTGCCCGCGTATGACCGGGCTCGAGGCACCGGTGGCACCGCATCGGTCTGCCGGGCAGCAGCGTAACCGCCGCTTGCCCCAAACCGAGGCCAATCCTTCCCTTCTGGGCTAGCGCCTTCGCCGCCACAGTAGGACACTGAGCCCAGCATGAGCCCAGCGTTCGTGGCGAAAAGCGGATGGCGCCCACCTTGACGCCGTCCACTGGACACCCTCCCTCCTCCGCGATAGCCGCCGCGACGTCGACGGCCTGCACCGAGTCATCCAGGCCGGTGATACGGATATCGCTCCGTTTCACCGGCCTGGCGAAACCTAACCTAACCTAACCTAACCTAACCTAACCTTTTTTTTTTTTTTTTTTTTTTTTTTTTTTTTTTTGACGCTGAGGGGAAGCTCTACCAGCCTATCCCCTGACCACCTAGGGAGGGAGCCAGGGGGGTGTGTGGGGCTCTCACCCACTAAACCCCTCAGCGACGCACCACCTTACCGCTACCTGCCGACATTGCGGGATGGCCCGGGCATTTCGCCGCACTGCCAGTAAAAACGGTCCGACCGCTACCGGTCCCACCTCGGAGTCCGTTGTGGGAGGCAAAAAGGGGAGGCCTGTAAAGAGGACCTCCACCCCCCCACAACTTACCCGCTTAACGTCGGCATACCGTGCGCAGATACACCGACGGGGCTGTGCGAATCGGACAACGGTCCCTCACCGTTGCCCGAAGCCCAAGATGTTACGGCGGCAGGAGGCGTGTAAAAAGCGCCCTCCTCCGCCCCGTCCTTCGGCGGCGGACACCAGAGAGGGCGGCTGCTTCCCGCAACCTCTCGGCGTCCTCCTTCGCCCTCATCACTGCCTCGCAATAGGCGAGGACAGCCTGCCACGACCCGTCACTCTCGACCATCTTAGTGATGATGGTCGGGAGGGAGAGGTCGTCCCCAACAGCAGCTGTCAGCGCTCGCCGCTCTTCCGCCCATGCTGGGCACTCCGCGAGCGCGTGCTGCGCATCCTCGTCGGGACAGCCGTCGCAGTGGTGGCATATGGCAGTCGGCTCCCTTCCGGCGATCCGACACAGGTATCCCCCGAAGCATCCATGCCCCGTGAGGACCTGTGTCATGCGGAATGTCAGGACACCGTGCTGCCTCTCCACCCACTGCTTCAAAACGGGACTGACTGCCCTGACCGTGCGGGCTCCAGCGCTTCCTTGCGCGAGCCTCCGCACCCACACCTCGATCGCTGCATCCTGCAGCCCCGCGCGCCAGTCATCGACCTCCCGCGACGCTGGGTCTTGTCCCCGAGAGCGCGCCTCCTCACGCCAGTAATACACCGACGCGAGGGCTCTCGCCTCCAGGTCCCAGGGGACAGTTCCCGCCAGCACCGCTGCCGCCTCGCCAGACACCGTCCGGTATCCCCGTATGACCCTCGTAGCCATCGCCCTCTGCGGTTTGCGCAGAAGGGCGATTTCCCGGCCATTGAGGGTCTCCGCCCAGACAGGGGCCCCATAAAGGGCCATCGACCGGACGATGCCGGTGTAAAGCCGTCGGCAAGCCACCTCCGGACCGCCCAGATTGGGCAGCAGCCACCCGAGAGCTGCGGACGCCTTCAACAGCTTGGGGACCAGTATATCGAGATGAGCGCGGAAATTCCAACGCCCATCTATCTGGAGCCCCAAGTACCGGAACGAATTCCTCAGGACGATCCGCACTCCTCCAACCACAATTGCCGCGCCTCTTGGCGGGGATCTACGGGGCCCGTGGAAGCAAATCGCCTCCGACTTCTCTAGGGCCACCCGCAATCCCAGCCGCCTGATTCGGGCCACAACCTGCGCTACACCCGCTGTCGCCAATATGGCCGCATCCCGGTAGCACTTACCCCTAGCGAGCACCAGTGTGTCGTCAGCGTAGCACACCACACTGATGCCCGGTAGGTTGGCCCCTCTTAGCACCGAGTCGTAACCGATGTTCCACAGGAGCGGCCCTAAGACCGATCCCTGTGGGACACCGCACGACACCTCAGTCGTCCTCAAGCCTTCCGCGGCTTGGTAGACCACGCCTCTTTGCGCCAGGTAGTCGGCCACCACGTTACGAAGGTAGGGGGGCACTTGGTGAAAAATTAGCGCCCCCTTGATGCACTCCCAGGGAAGGGTGTTAAAGGCATTGGCGATGTCTAAAGACACCGCCAAGACGACCTCTCCCCTGGTCACCGCCTCCTCCGTCTCGGTCTTCACCTGGAGTATCGCCCCCACGGTGGACCGCATGCGTCTGAAGCCGAACTGCCGCTCCGACAAGTCCGGCCCGACTTCCTCAAGGTGTCTCCTGAGGCGGACTGCAATTACCCGCTCCAAGAGCTTGCCCGCCTCGTCCAAGAGGACAATCGGGCGGTACGCCGACGGCGAGTCCGGCGGACGGCCCTCTTTTTTGAGCAGCACCAGGCGGCCAACCTTCCATCGCTCTGGGAACTTGCCCTGCCGCAGGCAGACCGTAAAAAGCCGGCGCATGCGCTCCTGCAGCGGGCCCAGCGCGAGCGCCCACACCCTGCCGTGGACCCCGTCGGGGCCGGGGGCGGTGTTCTTCGCTTTCATGCGAAGCACCGCCGCGCCCAGCTCACCCTCGGTGACCTCCGGCACCTCGTCAGCCCTCGGCAAAGCCGGAACTGCCGACGGGTGCTGTAAGTAGGGCAGCTCTTGCCTCTCCCTGGGAGGAAAAAGAGCAGCCACGACATTCCCCAGAACTTGGGGCTCCAGGCTCTCCGTGAGTGGGGGGGCCCATGCCCTCAATTTACCACGCACTGCACGGTAAGGCCTGCCCCACGGGTCCCTGTCTAGGGTCGCCAGTTGCTCCTCCCTCGCGCGGGTCTTGGCCTCCGCTATCGCCACTTTAAAAGCGGACTGCGCCGCGGAGTAGGCCGCGCGAAGTTCTGCCTCCTGTGCGGGGTCCCTTAATCTCCGCCTTCGGCTACGGGTGTACTGGCGTCGGGCTGCGGTGCACGCCTGACGCAACTGCGTCAGCTCGGCCGACCACCAGTACACCTGGCTTTTGGGTGCGAACGCCTTGGCCCGGGGCATTGACGCGTCGCAGATCTGCGACATTGCCCTCCGGAACCAGGCCGCCTCCCCATCCACCTCTACCTGGGCGGGCATCGGGAGCCACGCCTTGACCTGCGCCGCCTCCTTGAGTACGTCGGGGTCCAACTTCTTGAGCGCCCAACGGGGGCCTATGTCCCTCCGAGCTACCGGGATTGAACTGACCGGCACTGTCAACGAGGGGGAGACACTGAACCGAATGTATTTGTGGTCAGATAGCGTCTCTTCCTCCCCGAGAACCCTCCAGCCCTGCACACGGCGTGCAAGAGTCGGGCACGCAAGGGTTATGTCCACAATGGACGAGCCCTGCGGCCTCACGCACGTGGCCTCGGAGCCCCGATTCACCACCGAGAGGCCTGTGACGACGGCCCAGCTCTCGAGCATCCGGCCTCGCACATCAGTTGCCGGAGAACCCCACGCCCTTGAATGGGCATTGAAGTCCCCAGCGACGAGCGCCGGGAGCGGAAGGCGTCGGCCAACAGTGGCCCCTACCGCATCCAGCAGCCGCTCAAAATCAGGTCGGCTCCAGCTGGGGGGGCAATACACCGCCACCACCACAATGCCACCGATATCCGCCGCCACATAGCCCTGACCGCTTTCCACCCTCCTCATTGGAGGGGCACCAGCCACTCTATTCACGTGGAGGGCAACTGTACCCCCCACATCTCCGGCCCAGTCATCCCTGTCTGGGATATGGTATGGCTCCGCCACCACAACCGTCTGTATCGACCACTGCGCCATGCTCTGGTAAAGTAGGTCCTGAGCCCTGGTGCAGTGGTTGATATTCGCCTGGAGGAAGCTTAATGGCGCCATTACAATTCCATTGCAGTCGGATCCTCCGTATTCCCAGCCTGACTGCCGGGATTTACTGACTGCGTGGATGCTGAGACACCAGCGGCCTGCTTCCCTCGTTTGGGTTTTAGGAGTGGGGCTTTGCAAGCCGAACCACCCACTTTGTGACCCGCCGGCTTCTTGGCTGCCTCGCAAATCGGGCAGTGTGGAGCCGCAGCACATTGGGCTGCTTTGTGGCCCGTCTTACCGCAGCGATAGCAGGCCTCGCTACGATCCACCTCGGACGGGCACATGCCACGTACATGCCCCAGCCTTAGACACCTGAAGCAGCGGACAGGACGCTGCTCCAGCATCTTTGCCCGAGCGGACACCCACCCTATCAAAAGTCGCCGGGACTCGGCAACCTTTTTAGCGGTTGACACAGGGCACCTTACAAATACGGCGCCCATGCCTGACGCATCTGGCTTCACATCCCCCGCTTTAATTAGGCTTGGGGAGCATTCGCCTGCGCGGGCTACCGCCGCAACCACCTCTTCGGATGTCACTGAGTCATCCAGGCCTGATATCCGCAAGTCTGCGGTTTTAATGGGCCTGGAGACCTTCACGTCCTCCTCAGCGAAAATACTTCGCAACTGCGCTGCTAGCGCATCCGCCTTATCTCCGGCAGCTCCGGGTATTTCAAAGATACGGCCACCAGTGGCCGTTTTGCGGCAGTTCATTTGCGTCAGCCCAAGTTGTTCGAGGCTGACGCGACTTTTGGCCTCCCCGATTACCTTGCCGTAAGTGATCCCCCTCTCAATCGCTTTCGGCTGCAGCGTGAGCACTACCGCCACAGAGCGTGGAGGACGGGGCACCGACTTCACTGCGGGTGCGGTCTTAGGCGTAGGCTCTTGCGCACGAGCGGGCGCAGGCGCTGGAGCAGCCGTCGGCGCGGGCGCAGTCGCAGGCTTGGGTGCAGACCCAGACGCAGTAACAGCCGCAGGCTTGGCCTTAGCGCTGCTAGTCGCAGTCTGGGGGGGGTTCTCAGACTTCTTCCCCTTACCCTTGCCCCTACCCTTCTTGACCACCTCGGTCCATGGCTCCTCTACTGGCTCAGGAGCTGGTGGTATGGGGCATGATGCCGCCGACGTGGACGGGCTTGGCTCCGTCGCCTTGGCTGCCACTCCCTTCTTTGACTGGGGGGCGGCCTTTGCCGCAGTCGCTGTCTTGGTGATAGGGCCGGCCTTTGATTGGCTGGCCTCCGGCGCTTTTTTGTCACCCACCAGTGGGGGGCGATAACTCCTCTCTGGTAGGAGACGTCCACCGATCTCCAAGCCTTCAAGCCTGGCGCTCACCATTGTCCCCACATGCTCCATAATTCCCTTCAAGAGTTCGGGGAAATAGGGCGGCAGCTCAACCTGCTCTGCACGGGGCTGCGGAACAATGCCAACATCGACCACTGGTGCCGCCACAGGGCCACGCACCGATGACGACTCACTCGGAGTCACCTCCATCTCCTCTTCTAGTCTGGGGGACGGCTGCCTGTTCCGCTTAACCTCAGCGCGCAACTCAGCCATCTCCTCCAGCCTACTAACCCGCTCCTGGAGCCGGCGGTTTTCTGCTCTTAAAATAGCAGTCTCCTCGCTAACGGACCGTTGCACCAATTCCAACGTGGCCTCTTCAATTGCTTCCCGCGCTTCCTTCAGGGCCCTAACATAGGTACCCTTCAGGTTTGAAGACTTTTCAGCGACCATCGTTATTGCTCCTAGAGCATTGGCAATCTGCTCTTTTAGTCCGATTGCGTCCTTCTCGCTGGCCTCCCCCATATCCTCCACCAGGGTACCTGCAGCCTTTGCTTCAAGCCGGGCGGTCCTCTGCTGACGTGAAAGCGCCATGGACTCCAAGAGATCCCGCTCGGCTTGTTGTTTAATTTCTTCCTCATTGGCCTTAAGAAAGGCTGCTTTGGCAGCTGCTAGACCAACAAAGTCCCCGGTTGTCGCAGGCCGACCTCTCCCTCTTTTGCCTGGCTTGCTCGATCGAATTGCCCGCTCCGGGTTCGAGCAAATGCTCCCCTCGGATTCGGAACCCGAACCACCTTCTGCCTCATTTACGCGCGACCTCTTGCGCCAGAGACGTCCACCTATTGAGTCGCAAGGGATGAGTAGAGACTCCCTCGACCGCGACCTCAATGTCACAGACTGCCGCACGATGAAGACCGTGACGAGTCCGACAACGACACACCTTTTTCCGGCGCCACCCATTTTTGGACAGGGCGCTTTGTCCTTTGTTTTGAGGATATCCTCTAACACGACGACCGCTTTGGCCGCGTCCACCTTAGCACTGTTTGCACCAGAAGGTGCTTTAGCAGCCCCGCTCCTCAACGAGCGCTCTCCACCATCATCCATACTCCCTCCAGAAAGAAACGAATTTTTTGAGATATCCATATGAGTCCCACGAGTATGGGGAAAGACGGTCCACCCGGGCGGTGCCCCCTGCACCCGGGTAACCCTATTTACACGTGAGTGTCGGGCGGTTCTCACGGTTGGCGCTAGCCGGTGGACATCCCCTGCCCACCACCTAAAGGCCCCCTCGTCGCCACGTTCCCAGCGACGGGGGGTTTGGGGTTTTTTATTGTGGTTGTCTCCACTCAGGGCCGGCCAATTAAGGCAAGCCCCCCTGGCCCCACGCGGGGGTAACAGGTCGCCCGACGGGGAGCCGAAGCCCATCAGTGACTGCAGATCCACAGCCATGAACCCGCCGCGCACGCAAACCTTGCAGGTTCGCCAACCACGCTGCTGTGAAGCAGCCGCTGAGCGGCCGGTTAAGGCAAGCTCCTGTCCGACGCAAACGGGGTGTAAAATCACCCACGTCAAAAATGAACCCTAGGTTCCGCGGCCTTCAGGCCCGCCATGCCACGACCGAAGTCCGCTGGCCTTAAAAGGGCCGTTTACAACAAAAAGGCGTCAGAACGCCATGGGCGAAAGGACGCCCCCACCACGGGCGAAAGAAGCCTCCACATCTGCGTCCCGACGCACTGCTAGATCAGAGCGACGACGGGAGCAGGCACGCGGGCTTGCAGGCCCGCCATCCACGCCGCCCCTCGGGCGCGCGCTTTGTGCAGCGGCTGTCCGCGCCGGCCGAGCCGGTACCCCCCATATCTGGGGGGCATCCCCTATCCGCAACCCGGGGACGCGTCCGGTGGCGGTGCTGCACCCCGCCTCCCCCTCACAGGAGGGGGGCCGGAAACCTAACCTAACCTAACCTAACCTAACCTAACCTAACCTAACCTAACCTAACCTAACCTAACCTAACCTTTTTTTTTTTTTTTTTTTTTTTGACCCGGGGTAATGGCCGACCCATACCCGTCCTCCTGGGGGAGGAGGGGTTATGCGGGGCTCGAA
The DNA here is from genome assembly GCA_955850985.1 of Elophila nymphaeata. Taxonomy (NCBI): domain Eukaryota; kingdom Metazoa; phylum Arthropoda; class Insecta; order Lepidoptera; family Crambidae; genus Elophila; species Elophila nymphaeata. The sequence continues at coordinate 12,682,806 of OY039094.1, read as the reverse complement.
CCCGCTAAACCCCCCGGGGGCATTCCTCCGCCGCATATCTCGGGCACCGGGAACTCGTGTAGGCACCGGTGGCCCGACGCGGCCTGGCCTCTCGGCCTCCTCCGACCTGTCCCCGGAGTGGGACCAGCTGCTCCCCCGCCAAGGGGAACAACTGCCGACGAGCCGTGCAATGCGGGTGACTGCCTCCGTGACCAAGGGACCCCAGTCCCGTCACCCGCGTGCCCTGGCTCCGGCAACACCCCAGAGGGCATCACCATCATTGCCTGTCGGATTGGTCCAACCTCGACTGCCGGGCAAATACCCCGCCGCAGCCGCCGCCGGACAAACGCCCGACACGGCCCGTCGCCGGACAAACGCCCCGACGCGACTCTTTCGCCCGATAGTTCCGGAGACCAGGGAACACGCAGACTCCGCCAGGAAGAATGGGCCGGCGTGATTTCCCGGGGTGGAGAGGAGAGGCCCGTACTCTCACGCCAGAGCTGTTCGGGGGTGGCAAGGCCCCTACTAGGCGACTCCATATCCCCCAGCGGAGAAGGCGCGAAACCCCAGCGACCAGAACACACGAACCCGACTGCCGGGCAAATACCCCGCCGCAGCCCGCCGCCGGACAAACGCCCCGACGCGGCCCGTCACCGGACAAACGCCCCGACGTGACTCTTCCTCACGTGGACGCCGAACGCGAGAAGCCACGAAACCCCTGCTAGGGGGGATGGGCCACGGTGAGTTTTCGGGGGTGGCAAGGCCCGTACTCTCTCACGCCAGAGCCGTTCGGGGGGGAGCAGGCCCCTATTAGGCGACTCCCAAAGCCCCCAAGCCGAGGAGACCCGACACTCAACGTCCCAGCGAACCACGACGCGAGTCCCCCTGCGCGTATGCCAGGCAACGCAACACCTGACACACACCCGCAGGCGACCCCCGCGATCCACCGCCCACACGGGCAACTCCCTCCAAACAACGCCAGTTCTCCTGTGCGTATGTGAGGCGGCACGCAATACCCCACATACACCCAGCAGGCGAACTCGCGCTCACCTCGTCTCCCGCCTCTCTGCGGTCGCCGGCCATATCGACCGGCCATCCACCGCCCCAAAGGGCACCCGGCCCTGAAAAGGGCCTTTTCGTCCCCCGCCTCTCTGCGGGTCGCGCGCCATATCGACCGGCCATCCACCGCCCCGCGACGGGCACCCGGCCCTGAAAAGGGCCTTTTCGTCCACCGGCGACACACGGCCCGGCCGGGGCTCTTCGCCCTCCGCCGTCTGTTTTGGTCCGCGCCGGCCGAAGCCGGTACCCCCCATATCTGGGGGGCATTCCCTTATCCGCCACCTAGGGACGCGCCCGATGGGGGACAGAAAACCCCACGGGAACCTAACCTAACTAACCTAACCTAACCCTAACCTAACCTTACTTTTTTTTTTTTTTTTAAGTGGGGAAATGCTTTTACGCATTCCGGCCCCCTCGGGGGAGGAGGTCCGGATATGTGGGACTCACCCGAAGGAATACCCACTAAAACAACCACTTGCTCCATCCTCGGCACCATTTGGCTCGGGCTGCGGGAACGTATGGATTCTTCCGCATGCCCGAGCGGTACTCTCCACCTCCGGAGGGGCGCCACGAGCTATGGCGCCCCCCAACCGCGGCCCTCCGTGCAATGCAGGCGGTAGCCCCCGCTACCGCCCGCTGGACGGGCCTGCGGCCGCACTGCGAGCACTGGTGCCCTTGCGCGCGCTGCCGCGCCTCCCTGTACCGGACTTACGGGGAGGCCCACAACCCCCCCCGCCGAGTACGTGCTCCGCCGGCCACCCATTCGCCGCACAGAGCGGGCATCGGGGTGCCGCGGAACAGGCCGCCGCTAAATGGCCGCTCTCACCGCAGCGATAGCAAGCATCGCTGCGGTCGGGGCCAGTGCTAGGGCAGAGTGCCCGCGTATGACCAGGCTCAAGGCACCGGTGGCACCGCATCGGTCTGCCGGGTAGCAGCGTCACCGCCGCCTGCCCCAGACCGAGGCCAATCCTGCCTTTTTGGGCAAGTGCCTTCGCCGCCACAGTAGGACACTGAGCCCAGCATGAGCCCAGCGTCCGTGGCGAAAAGCGGATGGCGCCCACCTTGACGCCGTCCACTGTGCACCCTCCCTCCTCCGCGATAGCCGCCGCGACGTCGACGGCCTGCACCGAGTCATCCAGGCCGGTGATACGGATATCGCTCCGTTTCACCGGTCTGGCGACCAGCGCGTCGGTGCCGAACATTGCCTGCAGCACCTCAGCCACACGGTCTGCACATCCCGCCGAGGCGCCCGGCATCTCCACCTTCCGGGCCCCCGTCATAGTCCCCCTCAAACGAAATTGAGGGACATCTTCACCCAGGAGCTGTGGAGTGAAGACGCCTCGGACCTTCCCAAAGAGGGTGGCGTAGCTCACCCCCCTCTCTTGCGCCTCTCGGTCAACGGTGACCACCACCGCGGGCGTGGAGGGAACCCGCGGTGCCCGCTTCCTTTTCCTCCTCTTTTTTCCCTTTTTGGCCCCCATCCCACCACCGGCCGGCTGCACCGGGGCAATATTCGCAGCCGCACGGGGTTCGCGCGGTGCGACCACCTCTTTCTTCCCGCGCGCAGCGGGCTGTGGGGCAGGGGCAGGCGTCTCGGTCGTAGGCCGGGACGCGGCCTTCTTCTTTTTCCCGCGTCTTATAACCACCTCCGTCCACCCTGCCTCTAACGGCGGGGGCGGCGGCGGCGCGGCAGGCGCGGAGGCCTTCATCGTAGGCGCCGCGGCCGCAGGCGGCACAGGGGCGGCCCTCCTGTCCCGCTTCGCGGGAGGCGGCCTAGGCGGCGATTGCGGCGCCCTGCTACCGACCGACACCTCGGGCAGAACCGAGCTCGGCGGCAGCAGCTCCTCCTCCAATAGAGCTACCGGCTCCGCGACCACGGGGGTGTAAAGAGCCCCCTGAAACGCGCGAAGCCGGTCCTCTATTCGGGCGTCTATCCTATCTATGAGCCGCTGCATCCAATCGGACTGCAGCGGCGGCGGCTCCTCCCTCGCGGGTGGCACCGCAGACGCCCTCTCCCTCCCCTCTCTCAGAGCCTCCATCTCTAGCTGGAGTCGAGCCAACTCTCTATCCGCCTCGCGGAGCCTTTCGTCCAGACGGCGGTTGGACCTTTCAGCCTGGGCCACCTGGTCCTGGAGGGCTTTTATCTCGTCGGTAGTGCGGAGGCCAACCAGCTCCCGCACCACCACCGAGATCTCCACCGCCGCCTCTTTAAGGCACTTCACAAATGTGCCCTTCAAATTCCCAGAAGTGGAGGCAACCTTCTCTATCACCTCAACACTTCTTTGCGCCCTTTTGGCCAGATCTAGGGCGCCGACACAGTCACTGTCTATCGCGGGGGCAGGGGGGCCGCTGGCGGCCACGCGGAGTACCCGCGCTTCCCTGGCCATCTCCGCCGTTTCCCGCTCAGCCTGGAGCTCCATCTCTTTCCTCTGGGCCTCCACAAGCTCTCGCTTGGCAGCCGCCAAACCGACATACTCCCCTGTTGTAGGGGGTCGGCCGCGGCCACGCTTTTGGGGCACCTTCGCAGGCACCACCGTCTCCTCCTCGTCGTCGTCGTCGGAGTCGAGGTCTTGGCGGCGACCTCGTTTGCGCGAGGTTTCACTCGCCATCGACACGAGCGACGCGACCGACCCGCAACGCGAGTCACCCAATTCTGAATCAATGTCGGAGGCCAGTGTAAAGGGCTGGCTCCGACCTGTCTCCTCATGCTCTGACGCAATAGGGCGCCGGCCAACTGGTGCGGGTGTAAAGTACCGCTCCAGTCGGCTATCACAAAACATATCACTAACGAGCACTCGCGGTGTAGGGGGCCGCGAGGCCGTTATATCACTAGAAGAAGACGCAGGAATAGCCCGCGCCTCCCCCTCCAACAAGGGGCGACTCCCAGAAGAAGCCACCCTATCACAATAAAGACGCGTCATAGGACGCGGAGCAGTGTTGCCCCCCACAAATACTGCGGGGCTGCCTGCCGCCGAAGCGACAGGGGAGGATTCCCCGGCAGAGCCGGGACCTCCTTGTGGAGCTACGCTGTTTTTCGCACTACTCATTGTCTGTTACCACTTACGGGCGTGGTAGCCCCCCCTTCCTCTGGAGCGCTAGCGACCGGGATTACTCCCCCGGCCATCCAGCCCCTCGGCACGCTCCGAACCTTGGGCTTTGGAGGATTTTTTATTGAGGTTTACTCCTCTTGACCCGGACAAAAGCCCCGCCGGTCCCCGGCCCCTCAATTGGGGTAACGGGTTGCCCGACACGCCCCCGGAGTTCGGAAGACGTGCCGCGCACCTACATCCCAACCGCGCTCTGATTATCAGAGTACGGCGGGAGCAGGAGCAGTTGCTGTCCGCGCCGGCCGAAGCCGGTACCCCCCATATCTGGGGGGCGTTCCCCTATCCGCAACCCGGGGACGCGTCCGATAGCGATACTGCTGGATCGCTTCCCTCTCCACAGGGAGAAGGCGGAAACCTAACCTAACCTTTTTTTTTTTTTTTTTTTTTTTTTTACAGTGGGGAAATGCTTTTACGCATTCCGGTCCCCCTCGGGGGAGGAGGTCCGGATATGTGGGACTCACCCGAAGGAATACCCACTAAAACCCCACTTGCTCCATCCTCGGCACCATTTGGCTCGGGCTGCGGGAACGTATGAATTCCTCCGCATGCCCGAGCAGTGCTCTCCGCCTCCGGGGGGGCGCCATGAGCTAGGGCGCCCCCCAGCCGCAGCCCTCCGTGCAATGCAAGCGGTAGCCCCCGCTACCGCCCACTGGACGGGCCTGCGGCTGCGCTGCGAGCACTTTTGCCCTTGCGCGCGCCGCCGCGCCTCCCGGTACCGGACTTACGGGGGGGCCCACAGCCCCCCCCGCCGAGTACGTGCGCCGTCGGCCACCCATTCGCCGCACAGAGCGGGCATCGGGGTGCCGCGGAGCAGGCCGCCGCTAAATGGCCGCTCTCACCGCAGCGATAGCAAGCACCGCTGCGGTCGGGGCCTGTGCCGGGGCAGAGTGCCCGCGTATGACCGGGCTCGAGGCACCGGTGGCACCGCATCGGTCTGCCGGGCAGCAGCGTCACCGCCGCCTGCCCCAAACCGAGGCCTATCCTGCCTTTTTGGGCAAGAACCTTCGCCGCCACAGTAGGACACTGAGCCCAGCATGAGCCCAGCGTCCGTGGCGAAAAGCGGATGGCGCCCACCTTGACGCCGTCCACTGGACACCCTCCCTCCTCCGCGATAGCCGCCGCGACGTCGACGGCCTGCACCGAGTCATCCAGGCCGGTGATACGGATATCGCTCCGTTTCACCGGTCTGGCGACCAGCGCGTCGGTGCCAAACATCGCCTGCAGCACCTCGGCCACACGGTCTGCACACCCCGCCGAGGCGCCCGGCATCTCCACCTTCCGGGCCCCCGTCATTGTCCCCCTCAAACGGAATTGAGGGACATCTTCACCCAGGAGCTGTGGAGTGAAGACGCCCCGAACTTTCCCAAAGAGGGTGGCGTAGCTCACCCCCCTCTCTTGCGCCTCTCGGTCAACGGTGACCACCACCGCGGGCGTGGAGGGAACCCGCGGTGCCCGCTTCCTTTTCCCCCTCTTTTTCTTTCTGGCCCCCATTCCGCCACCGGCCGGCTGCACCGGGGCAATATTCGCGGCCGCGCGGGGTTCGCGCGGAGCGACCACCTCTTTCTTCCCGAGCGCAGCGGGCTGTGGGGCAGGGGCAGGCGTCTCGGTCGTAGGCCGGGACGCGGCCTTCCTCTTTTTGCCGCGTCTTTTTACCACCTCCGTCCATCCTGCCTCTAACGGCTGGGGCGGCGGCGGCGCGGCAGGCACGGCGGCCTTCATCTTAGGCGCAGCGGCCGCGGGCGGCACAGGGGCGGCCCTCCTGTCCCGTTTCGCGGGAGGCCTAGGCGGCGATTGCGGCGCCCTGCTACCAACCGACACCTCGGGCAGAACCGAACTCGGCGGCAGCAGCTCCTCCTCCAATAGAGTTACCGGCTCCGCGACCACGGGGGTGTAAAGAGCCCCCTGAAGCGCGCGAAGCCGGTCCTCTATTCGGGCGTCAATCCTATCTATGAGCCGCTGCATCCAATCGGACTGCAGCGGCGGCGGCTCCTCCCTCGCGGGTGGCACCGCAGACGCCCTCTCCCTCCCCTCTCTTAGAGCCTCCATCTCTAGCTGGAGTCGGGCCAGCTCTCTATCCGCCTCGCGGAGCCTCTCGTCCAGCCGGCGGTTGGACCTTTCGGCCTGGGCCACCTGATCTTGGAGGGCTTTTATTTCGTCGGTAGTGCGGAGGCCAACCAGCTCCCGCACCACCACCGAGATCTCCAACGCCGCCTCTTTAAGGCACTTCACAAATGTGCCCTTCAAATTCCCAGAAGTGGAGGCAACCTTCTCTATCACCTCAACACTTCTTTGCGCCCTTTTGGCCAGATCTAGGGCGCCGACACATTCACTGTCTATCGCGGGGGCAGGGGGGCCGCTGGCGGCCACGCGGAGTACCCGCGCATCCCTGGCCATCTCCGCCGTTTCCCTCTCAGCCTGGAGCTCCATCTCTTTCCTCTGGGCCTCCACAAGCTCTCGCTTGGCAGCCGCCAGACCGACATACTCCCCTGTTGTAGGGGGTCGGCCGCGGCCACGCTTTTGGGGCACCTTCGCAGGCACCACCGTCTCCTCCTCGTCGTCGTCGTCGGAGTCGAGGTCTTGGCGGCGACCTCGTTTGCGCGAGGTTTCACTCGCCATCGACACGAGCGACGCGACCGACCCGCAACGTGAGTCTCCCAATTCTGATTCAATATCGGAGGCCAGTGTAAAGGGCTGGCTCCGACCTGTCTCCTCATGCTCTGGCGCAATAGGGCGCCGGCCAACTGGGGCGGGTGTAAAGTACCGCTCCAGCCGGCTATCACAAAACATATCACTAACGAGCACTCGCGGTGTAGGGGGCCGCGAGGCCGTTATATCACTAGAAGAAGACGCAGGAATAGCCCGCGCCTCCCACTCCAACAAGGGGCGACTCCCAGAAGAAGCCACCCTATCACAATAAAGACGCGTCATAGGACGCGGAGCAGTGTTGCCCCCCACAAATACTGCGGGGCTGCCTGCCACCGAAGCGACAGGGGAGGATTCCCCGGCAGAGCCGGGACCTCCTTGTGGAACTACGCTGTTTTTCGCACTACTCATTCTGATACCACTTACGGGCGTGGTAGCCCCCCCTTCCTCTGGAGCGCTAGCGACCGGGATTACTCCCCCAGCCATCCAGCCCCTCGGCACGCTCCGAACCTTGGGCTTTGGAGGATTTTTTATTGAGGTTTACTCCTCTCGACCCGGACAAAAGCCCCGCCGGTCCCCGGCCCCTCAATTGGGGTAACGGGTTGCCCGACACGCCCCCGGAGTTCGGAAGACGTGCCGCGCACCTACATCCCGACCGCGCTCTGATTAGCAGAGTACGGCGGGAGCAGGAGCAGTTGCTGTCCGCGCCGGCCGAAGCCGGTACCCCCCATATCTGGGGGGCGTTCCCCTATCCGCAACCCGGGGACGCGTCCGATAGCGATACTGCTGGATCGCTTCCCTCTCCACAGGGAGAAGGCGGAAAACCTAACCTAACCTTTTTTTTTTTTTTTTTTTTTTTTTTTTTTTTTACAGTGGGGAAATGCTTTTACGCATTCCGGTCCCCCTCGGGGGAGGAGGTCCGGATATGTGGGACTCACCCGAAGGAATACCCACTAAAACCCCACTTGCTCCACCCTCGGCACCATTTGGCTCGGGCTGCGGGAACGTATGAATTCCTCCGCATGCCCGAGCAGTGCTCTCCGCCTCCGGGGGGGGCACCATGAGCTAGGGCGCCCCCCAGCCGCAGCCCTCCGTGCAATGCAAGCGATAGCCCCCGCTACCGCCCACTGGACGGGCCTGCGGCTGCGCTGCGAGCACTGGTGCCCTTGCGCGCGCCGCCGCGCCTCCCGGTACCGGACTTACGGGGGGGCCCACAGCCCCCCCCGCCGAGTACGTGCGCCGTCGGCCACCCATTCGCCGCACAGAGCGGGCATCGGGGTGCCGCGGAGCAGGCCGCCGCTAAATGGCCACTCTCACCGCAGCGATAGCAAGCACCGCTGCGGTCGGGGCCAGTGCCAGGGCAAAGTGCCCGCGTATGACCGGGCTCGAGGCACCGGTGGCACCGCATCGGTCTGCCGGGCAGCAGCGTAACCGCCGCTTGCCCCAAACCGAGGCCAATCCTTCCCTTCTGGGCTAGCGCCTTCGCCGCCACAGTAGGACACTGAGCCCAGCATGAGCCCAGCGTTCGTGGGGAAAAGCGGATGGCGCCCACCTTGACGCCGTCCACTGGACACCCTCCCTCCTCCGCGATAGCCGCCGCGACGTCGACGGCCTGCACCGAGTCATCCAGGCCGGTGATACGGATATCGCTCCGTTTCACCGGCCTGGCGACCAGCGCGTCGGTGCCAAACATCGCCTGCAGCACCTCGGCCACACGGTCTGCACACCCCGCCGAGGCGCCCGGCATCTCCACCTTCCGGGCCCCCGTCATTGTTCCCCTCAAACGAAATTGAGGGACATCTTCACCCAGGAGCTGTGGAGTGAAGACGCCCCGAACCTTCCCGAAGAGGGTGGCGTAGCTCACCCCCCTCTCTTGCGCCTCTCGGTCAACGGTGACCACCACTGCGGGCGTGGAGGGAACCCGCGGTGCCCGCTTTCTTTTCCTCCTCTTTTTCTTAACCCCCATCCCACCACCGGCCGGCTGCACCGGGGCAATATTCGCAGCCGCGCGGGGTTCGCGCGGTGCGACCACCTCGTTCTTCCCGCGCGCAGCGGGCTGTGGGGCAGGGGCAGGCGTCTCGGTCGTAGGCCGGGACGCGGCCTTCTTCTTTTTGCCGCGTCTTTTTACCACCTCCGTCCAACCTGCCTCTAAAGGCTGTGGCGGCGGCAGCGCGGCAGGCGCGGCGGTATTCGTCTCAGGCTTAGAACTAGGCGGCGATTGCGGCTCCCTGCTACCGACCGACACCTCGGGCAGAACCGAGCTCGGCGGCAGCATCTCCTCCTCTAATAGAGCTACCGGCTCCGCGACCACGGGGGTGTAAAAAGCCCCCTGAAGCGCGCGAAGCCGGTCCTCTATTCGGGCGTCTATCTGATCTATGAGCCGCTGCATCCAATCGGACTGCGGCGGCGGCGGCTCCTCCCTCTCGGGTGGCACCGCAGACGCCCTCTCCCTCCCCTCTCTCAGAGCCTCCATCTCTAGCTGGAGTCGGGCCAGCTCTCTATCCGCCTCGCGGAGCCTCTCGTCCAGGCGGCGGTTGGATCTTTCAGCCTGGGCCACCTGGTCTTGCAGGACTTTTATCTCGTCGGTAGTGCGGAGGCTAACCAGCTCCCGCACTACCGCCGAGATCTCCTCAGCCGCCTCTTTAAGGCACTTGACGAATGTGCCCTTCAAGTTCCCGGAGGTGGAGGCAACCTTTTGGATCACCTCAACACTCCTTTGCGCCCTTTTGGCCAGACCCAGGGCGCCGACACCTTCATCCTCTATTGCGGTGGCAGGGGGGCCGCTGGCGGCCACACGGAGTACCCGCGCTTTCCGAGCCATCTCCGCCGCCTCCCTCTCAGCCTGGAGCTCCATCTCCCTCCTTTGGGCCTCCACAAGCTCTCGCTTAGCAGCCGCCAGACCGACATACTCCCCTGTTGTAGGGGGTCGGCCGCGGCCACGCTTTTGGGGCACCTTCGCAGGCACCACCGTCTCCTCCTCGTCGTCGTCGTCGGAGTCGAGGTCTTGGCGACGACCTCGTTTGCGCGAGGTTTCGCTCGCCATGGACACGAGCGACGCGACCGACCCGCAACGCGAGTCACCCAACTCTGATTCAAGGTCGGAGGCCAGTGTAAAGGGCTGGCTCCGACCTACGTCCTCATGCTCTGACGCAATAGGGCGCCGGCCAACTGGAGGGGGTGTAAAGTATCGCTCCAGTCGGCTATCACAGAATAAATCACTGACGACCACTCGCGGTGTAAGGGGCCGCGAGGCCGTCGTATCACCAGAAGAAGACGCAGGAATAGCCCGCGCCTCCCCCTCCAACAAGGGGCGACTCCCAGAAGAAGCCACCCTATCACAGTAAGCACGCGTCATAGGACGCGGAGCAGTGTTGCCCCCCACAAATACAGCGGGGCTGCCTGCCGCCGAAGCAACAGGGGAGGATTCCCCGGCAGAACCGGGACCTCCTTGTGGACGTACGTCGTTTTTCACACTACCCATTTTGTTCACCACTTACGGGCGTGGTAGCCCCCCCTTCCTCTGGAGCGCTAGCGACCGGGATTACTCCCCCGGCCATCCAGCCCCTCGGCACGCTCCGAACCTTGGGCTTTGGAGGATTTTTTATTGAGGTTTACTCCTCTCGACCCGGACAAAAGCCCCGCCGGTCCCCGGCCCCTCAATTGGGGTAACGGGTTGCCCGACACGCCCCCGGAGTTCGGAAGACGTGCCGCGCACCTACATCCCGACCGCGCTCTGATTAGCAGAGTACGGCGGGAGCAGGAGCAGTTGCTGTCCGCGCCGGCCGAAGCCGGTACCCCCCATATCTGGGGGGCGTTCCCCTATCCGCAACCCGGGGACGCGTCCGATAGCGATACTGCTGGATCGCTTCCCTCTCCACAGGGAGAAGGCGGAACCTAACCTAACCTTTTTTTTTTTTTTTTTTTTTTTTAAGTGGGGAAATGCTTTTACGCATTCCGGCCCCCTCGGGGGAGGAGGTCCGGATATGTGGGACTCACCCGAAGGAATACCCACTAAAACCACCACTTGCTCCATCCTCGGCACCATTTGGCTCGGGCTGCGGGAACGTATGGATTCTTCCGCAAACCCGAGCAGTGCCCTCCACCTCCGGAGGGGCGCCATGAGCTAGGGCGCCCCCCAACCGCAGCCCTCCGTGCAATGCAGACGGTAGCCCCCGCTACCGCCCGCTGGACGGGCCTACGGCTGCGCTACGAGCACTGGTGCCCTTACGCGCGCTGCCGCGCCTCCCGGTACCGGACTTGCGGGGGGGCCCACAGCCCCCCCCGCCGAGTACATGCTCCGCCGGCCACCCATTCGCCGCACACAGCGGGCATCGGGGTGCCGCGGAGCAGGCCGCCGCTAAATGGCCGCTCTCACCGCAGCGGTAGCAAGCATCGCTGCGGTCGGGGCCAGTGCTAGGGCAGAGTGCCCGCGTATGACCGGGCTCGAGGCACCGGTGGCACCGCATCGGTCTGCCGGGCAGCAGCGTCACCGCCGCCTGCCCCAAACCGAGGCCAATCCTGCCTTTCTGGGCAAGTGCCTTCGCCGCCACAGTAGGACACTGAGCCCAGCATGAGCCTAGCGTCCGTGGCGAAAAGCGGATGGCGCCCACCTTGACGCCGTCCACTGGACAACCTCCCTCCTCCGCGATAGCCGCCGCGACGTCGACGGCCTGCACCGAGTCATCCAGGCCGGTGATACGGATATCGCTCCGTTTCACCGGTCTGGCGACCAGCGCGTCGGTGCCAAACATCGCCTGCAGCACCTCGGCCACACGGTCTGCACACCCCGCCGAGGCACCCGGCATCTCCACCTTCCGGGCCCCCGTCATCGTACCCCTCAAACGAAACTGAGGGACGTCTTCACCCAGGAGCTGTGGAGTGAAGACGCCTCGAACCTTCCCAAAGAGGGTGGCGTAGCTCACCCCCCTCTCTTGCGCCTCTCGGTCAACGGTGACCACCGCCGCGGGTGTGGAGGGAACCCGCGGTGCCCGCTTCCTTTTCCCCCTCTTTTTCTTTCTGGCCCCCATTCCGCCACCGGCCGGCTGTACCGGGGCAATATTCGCGGCCGCGCGGGGTTCGCGCGGAGCGACCACCTCTTTCTTCCCGCGCGCAGCGGGCTGTGGGGCAGGGGCAGGCGTCTCGGTCGTAGGCCGGGACGCGGCCTTCTTCTTTTTGCCGCGTCTTTTTACCACATCCGTCCAACCTGCCTCTAAAGGCTGTGGCGGCGGCGGCGCGGCAGGCGCGGCGGCCTTCGTCTTAGGCGCAGCGGCCGCGGGCGGCACAGGGGCGGCCCTCCTGTCCCGCTTCGCGGCAGGCCTAGGCGGCGATTGCGGCGCCCTGCTACCGACCGACACCTCGGGCAGAACCGAGCTCGGCGGCAGCATCTCCTCCTCTAATAGAGCTACCGGCTCCGCGACCACGGGGGTGTAAAGAGCCCCCTGAAGCGCGCGAAGTCGGTCCTCTATACGGACGTCAATCCTATCTATGAGCCGCTGCATCCAATCGGACTGCGGCGGCGGCGGTTCCTCCCTCGCGGGTGGCACCGCAGACGCCCTCTCCCTCCTCTCTCTCAGAGCCTCCACCTCTAGCTGGAGTCGGGCCAGCTCTCTATCCGCCTCGCGGAGCCTCTCGTCCAGGCGGCGGTTGGACCTTTCAGCCTGGGCCACCTGGTCTTGCAGGACTTTTATCTCGTCGGTAGTGCGGAGGCTAACCAGCTCCCGCACTACCGCCGAGATCTCCACAGCCGCCTCCTTGAGGCACTTTACAAATGTGCCCTTCAAATTCCCGGAAGTGGAGGCAACCTTCTCTATCACCTCAACACTTCTTTGCGCCCTTTTGGCCAGATCTAGGGCGCCGACACACTCGTTTACTATCGCGGTGGCAGGGGGGCCGCTGGCGGCCACACGGAGGACCCGCGCTTTCCGAGCCATCTCCGCCGTTTCCCTCTCAGCCTGGAGCTCCATCTCCTTCCTTTGGGCCTCCACCAGCTCTCTCTTGGCGGCCGCCAGACCGACATACTCCCCTGTTGTAGGGGGTCGGCCGCGGCCACGCTTTTGGGGCACCTTCGCAGGCGCCACCGTCTCCTCCTCGTCGTCGTCGTCGGAGTCGAGGTCTTGGCGGCGACCTCGTTTGCGCGAGGTTTCGCTCGCCATCGACACGAGCGACGCGACCGACCCGCAACGCGAGTCTCCCAATTCTGATTCTACGTCGGAGGCCAGTGTAAAGGGCTGGCTCCGACCTATATCCTCATGCACTGACGCAATAGGGCGCCGGCCAACTGGTGAGGGTGTAAAGTACCGCTCCAGTCGGCTATCACAGAACATATCACTGACGACCACTCGCGGTGTAAGGGGCCGCGAGGCCGTCGTATCACCAGAAGAAGACGCAGGAATAGCCCGCGCCTCCCCCTCCAACAAGGGGCGACTCCCAGAAGAAGCCACCCTATCACAGTAAGCACGCGTCATAGGACGCGGAGCAGTGTTGCCCCCCACAAATACAGCGGGGCTGCCTGCCGCCGAAGCGACAGGGGAGGATTCCCCGACAGAGCCGGGACCTCCTTGTGGACGTACGTCGTTTTTCACACTACCCATTTTTGTTCACCACTTACGGGCGTGGTAGCCCCCCCTTCCTCTGGAGCGCTAGCGACCGGGATTACTCCCCCGGCCATCCAGCCCCTCGGCACGCTCCGAACCTTGGGCTTTGGAGGATTTTTTATTGAGGTTTACTCCTCTCGACCCGGACAAAAGCCCCGCCGGTCCCCGGCCCCTCAATTGGGGTAACGGGTTGCCCGACACGCCCCCGGAGTTCGGAAGACGTGCCGCGCGCCTACATCCCGACCGCGCTCTGATTAGCAGAGTACGACGGGAGCAGGGGCAGTTGCTGTCCGCGCCGGCCGAAGCCGGTACCCCCCATATCTGGGGGGCGTTCCCCTATCCGCAACCCGGGGACGCGTCCGATAGCGATACTGCTGGATCGCTTCCCTCTCCACAGGGAGAAGACGGAAACCTAACCTAACCTTTTTTTTTTTTTTTTTTTTTTTTTTTTTTTTTTTTTTACGTTGGGAAATGCGTTACGCATACCACAGGGGGGCAGTTTGGGATTGACCCTGTGGTTATGTGGGACTCTCCCCTCCAGAGTGCAATCCAGATCGCTAATCGACCTGGACTGGGGGGCCTACCCACTAAAACCCAACGACGCCCTTCAGATGTGCCTGGGAGCGAGCATATCAACCGCCCCATCCTCCTCGGATGAATCGGCAGCAGATATGTCACCTCCGGACGGGTACGTGGGAACTCTTGCGAACACATCCACGAACCCGTCGGCACTAGCTCGCTGAACGCGAGCCCCTCTCACCTCCCTAAAAGGGGGAGGCCGCTGACCACCCTGGGTATCAGGGGGTGTAACGACTGACGGTGACCTGTGCAGTGCAGGACCTGGGCTCCCTACACCCGGGCCCCGCTGGCCACCGTCAGGAGGAAGTAGGCGGGCGAATTGACGCCTCCTTCTCCCTGTCCGCCTTTTGCGGCACGCGTCTGCCTGTGGATCGAGTTCCCTGGCACGCTCCGCTTCTTCTTTGTGGGACATCACCTCTATGCAGAAGTTGTTGACTGCGTCCCATGACCTCTCACTCTCTAGCATCGCTAGAATAACAGTGTGGAGCGAGAGGTCCTCTCCGATCACCGCAGTGAGAGATGTACGCTGTGGTGCGAAGGCCGTACACTCCGCTAGGGTGTGTTGGGCGGTGTCCTCCGCGGCGTCACAGTGGTGACATTTTGGAGTCGCCTCTCGACCGATCTTGTGCAGGTAACGGCCGAAACAGCCATGCCCGCTAAGAATCTGCACAAGATGATACGAGAGCGACCCGTGACGCCGGTTAGCCCATGTTGTTAGGACTGGGTGAAACGCCTCTACACTCCTCGCGAATGTGCTTGATCCGCCAGGTGTCTCTAGAGAATCGTACCAGATTCTGAAAACTTCGTTTTCCGCCTCCTCGAGGACAGCGGCCGAATCCACATCAGCGGCACATTCACCACTGAGCCTGGCGGCTGAACGTAGTTGGTAGGCCACCGCAAAAACATGAGCCACCAACTCCCACGGCGGTGTCCCAGCAATGATGCAGGCTACCGTACCCGAGATAGTTCGATAGCCTCGGATGGCTCTGAGAGCCATGGCCCTCTGCGCTCTGCGAAGGGATGCGATGGCGCGGGGGCTGAGCGCGTCAGCCCAGACTGGGGCTCCGTACAGCGCCATACTTTTCACGATCCCCGCATATAGGCGCCGGCAACTAGCGCTCGGTCCTCCTACATTTGGGAGAAGCCTCCCAAGGGCATCAGCTGCACCGAGAAGACGGGGCTCCATACGGCGGAAGTGCTCGTCGAAGCCCCAGCGACCGTCGATTGTCAGCCCCAGATATTTGAGGTGCGGTGACAGTCGCACCCTCACACCACCCACGGCTACCTGCGTTCCGGCCGGAGCACCTCGTCGAGGCCCATAAAATAGCAGCGCTTCGGTCTTGTGTACCGCTACTTTGAGGCCCAATGCACCGATTCGGTCGATCACTAAGGTCGAGTACACCGAAGCTAACCGTAGAGCCTCCTCCAAGCTCCTCCCCCTAGATGCTACGAGCGTGTCATCCGCGTAGCAGAATAGCACGACTCGTTGGGGGAGGGAACACCTCAGGGTCCAGTTATATCCCACGTTCCAGAGGAGGGGCCCGAGGACGGACCCCTGTGGGACCCCGCGAGTCATATCGTGTTGACTGACAGTGCCTCCTCTCTGCGTGAAAATGATCCGCCGGTTGCGAAGATAATCTCCCACAATTTCGCGGAGGTAGGTAGGAACCCTGTGATAGCGCAGGGCCTCCAAGATGGTATTGTGTGGGAGACTATTAAAAGCGTTCGCAATATCCAGCGACACTGCGAGGACCACTTCTCCTGCTTCGGTTGCGTTATTGACCATGCAACGTAGATCGGCCAGTGCGTCGATGGTTGAGCGACCTACTCTGAAGCCGAATTGGCGCTCCGAGAGGTCGGGCCCCTGCTGCTTTAGGTGGTCAATAAGTCGGGAGGCCAGCACCCGCTCGAACACCTTTCCGATGTCGTCTAAAAGAACGATTGGTCTATAGGCGGAGGGGTCATCGCTCGGCCGGCCATCCTTCCTTAAGAGGCACAGGGACCCTTTTTTCCACACATTGGGGAACCGTCTTACTTGTAGACAAGTATTAAAAAGTTCTTGAACCCTAACTTCAAGCTCGCTAAGTGCCAGACTCAGGACTCTTCCTGGCACTCCATCCGGGCCAGGGGCTGTTTTTTTAGCCTTGAGTCTACTGACTGCCGCCTTAAATTCGCTTTCCTCCAGTGTAGGAGGATCCTCTCGGTCAAGCAGTAGTGCCGGACTGGGTGGTTCCATACGAGGAGGAGCGTGCGCAGCTTCCGAAGGGAAGAGTTCCGCGACGACCCTACTCAAAAGATCAGGATCTAAAGATTCGGTTAGGGGTGCACCGCGCGCTCGAAGTTGATTTCGCGCTGTTTTGTAGGGGCGCCCCCACGGATCCCGATCGAGTCCCGCCAACATTTCATCTCTCGCCGCTTGTTTTGCGCCAGCGATTGTCGTTTGTAGCGCCTTTCTGGCCGACCGATATTCCTCATAGAGGCGGTTCTCCTCCTCGGCGTTAGGCGTGCGACGACGGCGTTGTCTGGTGTAGGCTCGCCTTTTGGTGGTGCAAGCCGCTCTCAGGGAAGCGATTTCTGAAGACCACCAGTAAACCTCGCGTTTGTCCCTGGGAGGATGCGACCTCGGCATTGAAGCCTCGCATACCTCCGTTAGAGCGGCTCTGAGGCAGGACGCTGCCGCGTTCACATCAGGGCCGTCCATCGGTTGCATGCTCCAACCCTGGACAATCGCGGCCTCTATGGCCTTCTCTCTATCAAGCCGACACAGGGACCAGCGCGGAGCGCCCCCCTGATTTGGCGATTGCCGGATGGCGTAAGACTGGGTGGAGGTCTCAAAGCGGATATACCGATGATCCGAGAGACTCTCCACTTCAGTTATGACCCGCCAGTTGGCGGTGGCGGAGGCGAGGGCGGGGGTCGCAAAGGACACGTCGACCACAGACCCGCCCCGCTGGCGTACGCAGGTATGCACGTTACCTCTGTTTAGTAGGGAGAGGCCAGAAGCCGCAGCCCAAAGTTCTGTCGCTTGACCACGAGGGTCCGTGGAAGGGTTGCCCCAGACGACGGATTTGGCGTTTAGGTCCCCCAATAGAAGGACCTGACGCGGAGCAGCTCTCCTTACGACGCAGCCCAACCGAGTGAGAAAGTCCTCGAATTCTGTCAGGCGTCTGTTCGGTGAAAAATAGACTCCTACGACGACAACGTTTCTCCACTCAGCAGCGACGTAACCCTCTCCTCTTTCTCTTACCGTAGGCGGGATAGAGCCCACCGTCGGGCGAACAACGATGGCCACGGAGTCGTTCAGATCGCCCACCCAGTGGGGCTGGCTTTGTACAAAGTACGGCTCCGCAACAACCGCTACATCTATTGACCACTCCGCCATGACCTGTGACAGAAGGTCTTGGGCCCTGGCGCAGTGGTTCAGGTTCCCCTGTAGGAAGTTGTATTGGCGACTAGGCATTACGGTTCCATCGCAACTTCCTCTTGGCCAGCTTGACTGACGGCACCTTCTTTAGTAGGCAGGGGCCGAGATACCGGTGGCGTGCCTTTTAAACGGGGAGGGTTGCACTTCCTCCCCCCCATGACATGGCCAGCTGGTTTGCGCGCGGAGGCGCAAATGGCACAATGTGGTTGCGCGTGACAGTCCGATCCTTTATGACCGGCTTCCCCACAGCGGAAGCATAATCCACTTCTTTCGACTGTGGAGGGACAAGACTGGCGCGTGTGGCCGACCCCCATGCATTTGTAGCAGCGCAGAGGCCGACCCTCTAGTGCTTTAATTTGGACCGAACTCCAGCCAATTAGGAGTCGGCCTTCAACCACTATCTTGGCTGCTGCTACGGGGCATTGGATCAAAGCAGCCCCGGTGCCTCCGGGGCCAGTCCGGATCTCGCCGACCTTAATGTTAGCGACGTTACAGCCACCCTTTTTGGCTATTGCCTCAGCGACCTCCTCTCTGCTGACAGAATCGTCCAGCCCTACGACTCTGAGGTCTGCGCACTTTACGGGCCGCACAACTTTGGCAACACCCGTGAGGACCTCCTGCATTTTAGCAGCTAGCTGATCTGCCTTTTGTCCCGCTTCTGCCCCGGGAATCTCAATGATTCTAGCACCTGCGGCGGTATGGCGGCACTTCATCGCACTGACGCCCATTTCGATGACATCAATGCTTTGTCGCGCACGTGTTAGCACCTCTGAGTATGTGACTCCCTTCTCTGCCGCCACAGGGTCCAGGGTGATCACTACAGCAGCTGTTTTTGGAGGAGACAATTTCGGTTTGGTCTTCTTCCGCTTCTCCGCCTTCTTAGGGGTTGGGCCCCGGACCACGGCCTTGCTGGCCACCTCTGCGAATGACGCCTGAGAGGCCGTTGCGGGTGGCGCCGCCTTTGGGTTTTTGACCTTCTTCTTTTTATTTTCAACTATTGTCCACTCAGCTTGGGTAGACGTCATCGGTTGAGAGGCCGTAAGGGGAGGTGTCACTTGCGTGGTAGACGGAGCCACCGCGGTTGTTTGCCTCGTGACCTTCTTCTGTGTTTTGGCTTTTTTGCCGGCTGCCTTACCCTCTGCTTGTTTGGCCCCGGCAACACTGGCCTGTACAATAGGAGTGGGCTCCATTGCAGCTTCAACGGCTTGCTTATCGGCCGCCAACGGAGGCCGAAGATTTTTGGCCGGCAACAGGCGATCCTCTATTCCCTCAAAGCGGGCATTAATAATGAAGCCGACCGATCTGATTAGGCGGGCTTCAAACTCCTCATTTATCTCAGCCGGACTAGGGTGGGGGGATCTCTTCGGGGACGGACCGACGATCTCCACGTCCATATCAACCGATCGTGATGCTGATTTCCCGCTCTTAAGAGTTTTAAGCTCTGACACTACTTCTGCCAGGGTCTTACGGAGCTCGGCAACTTCCTTTTTTAGGTTGTCGTTCTCGGATTTGAGAGCCCTCATGTCGTTGGAGATGGCCTTTGTTGATATCTCCCCCCAGCAGTCTTGAATGGACTGAGCCGCTTTCTTCAGCGCCTTTTGGAAGGGACCACTCAAATGGGACGACTTTTTGGCAACATCGAGGATGACCCCGCAATCTGCTTTCATTACCTCCTCAAGGTCAAGGGCAGTCCGCTCGGCTGTGCCAGTGGCGTTTAGTGGAGCAACCATGCGTGCCTCCATGTACTTGGCCCTAATTGCATAGGCTTTGCGTTCCGCCTCCCCAATTTCGCGGTCGAGACGCGCTTGCGTTTCTGCCCTTTCAGCGGCAGCCAGCTCTCGTTTGGCTTTAGCGAAGCCAATGCACTCTGCAATGCTAGGAGGGCATCCACGTCCACGTCCATGCCCCTGGCTGCTATCAGAGACAGGCACCTCCATGGCACTCCCTTCGTCAAGAGTGTCAGAGTCCGAGGTTTGGGAATTTAGCTTCCTAGACTTTATTTTCTTCCGAGGGCGCGAAGGCGCTTTCTTCCCCTCTCGATTGTTTGTGCCGTCAGTGAGCACTGAGTCGGCACATGAGAAAACCGATTCGGCTGACGAGGTGGAGCCAGAACCGCTTATGCCTCTCTTGTTCCCCTTAGACGGTTTCTCCTTCATGTATTTTATGCGATCCGGAACAGAGACCGGAACCGCATTTGCATCACCCTCAGACTCTGAGACGGCCGGTATAAATAGCCGGGCCGGCTCAGCAAAAATATCACAACAAGATTCGGCACGCGGTGTAGAGGACTGCGTCGCCGAATTAAAAATATCACAATCAGAACCAGCGCGCGGTGTAGAGGGCCGCGACGCTGACTTAAAAATATCACAGACAGAGCCGCGCGGTGTAAGGGGCCGCGACAGCATATCACCAAGGAGCGGAGATCGCTCGACAACCACTCTCAACTCCTTCATTTCGCCTACAGACGCACCTTTCGATGCGGGACAGTTGGTGCCCCCCCCAGAAACGATGGGGCAGCCTGCCGCCGAAGCGACAGAGGAGGATTCTCCGACGGAGCGAATCACGCCGGTACCTCCCTGGGGTAGTTTGTTTTTGCCGGAACTATCCATTGTGTTTGCTGTTTGCGGGCACAGCAGCCCAAACACCCACTCCGCGCTAGGGACCGGGACTACTCCCCCGGCCATCCAGCCCCTCGGCACGCTCCGAACCTTGGGCTTTGGAGGATTTTTATTGAGGTTTACTCCTCGCGGCCCGGGCAAATACCCCGACGGCCCCCGGCCCCCTCAACCAAGGGGGGTAACGGGTTGCCCGACACGCTCCCGGAGTTCGGGAAACGTGCCGCGCACCTACATCCCGACCGCGCTCTGACTAGCAGAGTACGACGGGAGCAGGAGCAGTTGCTGTCCGCGCCGGCCGAAGCCGGTACCCCCCATATCTGGGGGGCGTTCCCCTATCCGCAACCCGGGGACGCGTCCGATAGCGATACTGCTGGATCGCTTCCCTCTCCACAGGGAGAAGGCGGAAAACCTAACCTAACCTAACCTAACCTAACCTAACCTAACCTTTTTTTTTTTTTTTTTTTTTTTTTTTTTTTTTTTTTTTTTACTGTGGGGAAATGCTTTTACGCATTCCGGTCCCCCTCGGGGGAGGAGGTCCGGATATGTGGGACTCACCCGAAGGAATACCCACTAAAACCCCACTTGCTCCATCCTCGGCACCATTTGGCTCGGGCTGCGGGAACGTATGAATTCCTCCGCATGCCCGAGCAGTGCTCTCCGCCTCCGGGGGGGCGCCATGAGCTAGGGCGCCCCCCAGCCGCAGCCCTCCGTGCAATGCAAGCGGTAGCCCCCGCTACCGCCCACTGGACGGGCCTGCGGCTGCGCTGCGAGCACTGGTGCCCTTGCGCGCGCCGCCGCGCCTCCCGGTACCGGACTTACGGGGGGGCCCACAGCCCCCCCCGCCGAGTACGTGCGCCGTCGGCCACCCATTCGCCGCACAGAGCGGGCATCGGGGTGCCGCGGAGCAGGCCGCCGCTAAATGGCCGCTCTCACCGCAGCGATAGCAAGCACCGCTGCGGTCGGGGCCTGTGCCAGGGCAGAGTGCCCGCGTATGACCGGGCTCGAGGCACCGGTGGCACCGCATCGGTCTGCCGGGCAGCAGCGTCACCGCCGCCTGCCCCAAACCGAGGCCTATCCTGCCTTTTTGGGCAAGGACCTTCGCCGCCACAGTAGGACACTGAGCCCAGCATGAGCCCAGCGTCCGTGGCGAAAAGCGGATGGCGCCCACCTTGACGCCGTCCACTGGACACCCTCCCTCCTCCGCGATAGCCGCCGCGACGTCGACGGCCTGCACCGAGTCATCCAGGCCGGTGATACGGATATCGCTCCGTTTCACCGGTCTGGCGACCAGCGCGTCGGTGCCAAACATCGCCTGCAGCACCTCGGCCACACGATCTGCACACCCCGCCGAGGCGCCCGGCATCTCCACCTTCCGGGCCCCCGTCATTGTCCCCCTCAAACGGAATTGAGGGACATCTTCACCCAGGAGCTGTGGAGTGAAGACGCCCCGAACTTTCCCAAAGAGGGTGGCGTAGCTCACCCCCCTCTCTTGCGCCTCTCGGTCAACGGTGACCACCACCGTGGGCGTGGAGGGAACCCGCGGTGCCCGCTTCCTTTTCCCCCTCTTTTTCTTTCTGGCCCCCATTCCGCCACCGGCCGGCTGCACCGGGGCAATATTCGCGGCCGCGCGGGGTTCGCGCGGAGCGACCACCTCTTTCTTCCCGCGCGCAGCGGGCTGTGGGGCAGGGGCAGGCGTCTCGGTCGTAGGCCGGGACGCGGCCTTCCTCTTTTTGCCGCGTCTTTTTACCACCTCCGTCCATCCTGCCTCTAACGGCTGGGGCGGGGGCGGCGCGGCAGGCACGGCAGCCTTCATCTTAGGCGCAGCGGCCGCGGGCGGCACAGGGGCGGCCCTCCTGTCCCGTTTCGCGGGAGGCCTAGGCGGCGATTGCGGCGCCCTGCTACCAACCGACACCTCGGGCAGAACCGAACTCGGCGGCAGCAGCTCCTCCTCCAATAGAGTTACCGGCTCCGCGACCACGGGGGTGTAAAGAGCCCCCTGAAGCGCGCGAAGCCGGTCCTCTATTCGGGCGTCAATCCTATCTATGAGCCGCTGCATCCAATCGGACTGCAGCGGCGGCGGCTCCTCCCTCGCGGGTGGCACCGCAGACGCCCTCTCCCTCCCCTCTCTTAGAGCCTCCATCTCTAGCTGGAGTCGGGCCAGCTCTCTATCCGCCTCGCGGAGCCTCTCGTCCAGCCGGCGGTTGGACCTTTCGGCCTGGGCCACCTGATCTTGGAGGGCTTTTATTTCGTCGGTAGTGCGGAGGCCAACCAGCTCCCGCACCACCACCGAGATCTCCAACGCCGCCTCTTTAAGGCACTTCACAAATGTGCCCTTCAAATTCCCAGAAGTGGAGGCAACCTTCTCTATCACCTCAACACTTCTTTGCGCCCTTTTGGCCAGATCTAGGGCGCCGACACATTCACTGTCTATCGCGGGGGCAGGGGGGCCGCTGGCGGCCACGCGGAGTACCCGCGCATCCCTGGCCATCTCCGCCGTTTCCCTCTCAGCCTGGAGCTCCATCTCTTTCCTCTGGGCCTCCACAAGCTCTCGCTTGGCAGCCGCCAGACCGACATACTCCCCTGTTGTAGGGGGTCGGCCGCGGCCACGCTTTTGGGGCACCTTCGCAGGCACCACCGTCTCCTCCTCGTCGTCGTCGTCGGAGTCGAGGTCTTGGCGGCGACCTCGTTTGCGCGAGGTTTCACTCACCATCGACACGAGCGACGCGACCGACCCGCAACGTGAGTCTCCCAATTCTGATTCAATGTCGGAGGCCAGTGTAAAGGGCTGGCTCCGACCTGTCTCCTCATGCTCTGGCGCAATAGGGCGCCGGCCAACTGGGGCGGGTGTAAAGTACCGCTCCAGCCGGCTATCACAAAACATATCACTAACGAGCACTCGCGGTGTAGGGGGCCGCGAGGCCGTTATATCACTAGAAGAAGACGCAGGAATAGCCCGCGCCTCCCCCTCCAACAAGGGGCGACTCCCAGAAGAAGCCACCCTATCACAATAAAGACGCGTCACAGGACGCGGAGCAGTGTTGCCCCCCACAAATACTGCGGGGCTGCCTGCCGCCGAAGCGACAGGGGAGGATTCCCCGGCAGAGCCGGGACCTCCTTGTGGAACTACGCTGTTTTTCGCACTACTCATTCTGATACCACTTACGGGCGTGGTAGCCCCCCCTTCCTCTGGAGCGCTAGCGACCGGGACTACTCCCCCGGCCATCCAGCCCCTCGGCACGCTCCGAACCTTGGGCTTTGGAGGATTTTTTATTGAGGTTTACTCCTCTCGACCCGGACAAAAGCCCCGCCGGTCCCCGGCCCCTCAATTGGGGTAACGGGTTGCCCGACACGCCCCCGGAGTTCGGAAGACGTGCCGCGCACCTACATCCCGACCGCGCTCTGACTAGCAGAGTACGACGGGAGCAGGAGCAGTTGCTGTCCGCGCCGGCCGAAGCCGGTACCCCCCATATCTGGGGGGCGTTCCCCTATCCGCAACCCGGGGACGCGTCCGATAGCGATACTGCTGGATCGCTTCCCTCTCCACAAACCTAACCTTTTTTTTTTTTTTTTTTTTTTTTTTTTTTTTTTTTTTAACCCTGGGAAATGCCCACGCACGTGCCCTACGCCTTGAAAAAGGCATAGGTTGTCTCGGACTCGAACCAAGTAAAACCCAGGGGGGGACACCACTCGGCTATCAGTGATGGAAGTGGCCAAGGTAGCTCTGCGCACACATCGAAGCCACTGCCAATAGCCTGTCCTTTTGAGGACCCATTCCTGTGTGCAGAGGTGCCCGCGGTGAAGGCACCCCTCAGTCATTGGATGTGCTTACAGGGGCCAGACCCCACTCTGACCCCCAGCATCCTAGGCTATGGCGGTTGAAACTGCAGCCTGTAGAGCCGCCTCCGCCTGCCTATCCTCCGCCTTCGAGCCGGGTCAGCGAGGGGATCCTCCTCTCGTGCCCGCTCTGCTGCCTCCTTACATGCCACTACGTCCTCGCAGAACGTAGCGACAGCAGTCCAAGATGTCTCGTCACCGGCCATCCTTTGGATGACGGCCGGCAAGGAGAGGTCAGCGCCAATAACGGCAACAAGGGCCGAGCGCTGTGTCGCCCATGCCGGGCAGGACATCAGCGTGTGCTGCGCAGTGTCGATGTCACAACTACACTCATGACAGCGTGGACTCGATTCCCTACCGGTGATTCTATGGAGGTAGCTGCCGAAGCATCCATGCCCCGACAGCACCTGAGTCATCCGGTAGGACAAAGAGCCGTGCTTTCTGGTTAACCATTCGGCCAGGTTGGGCCGAATGCCGTCTATGGTCCAGTGGCCGGTGACGGGAACGTCCATCCGCCGCTGCCAGACTCTGACTGTATTCGCCTGCGCCCGATCCCTCCAGCGCCTAAGCATTTCGGGTGGCGGGCGAATACCCTCATTTCGCAGTTCAGAGCTGCGTCTGTATATGTCGGCTAGGGCCCTGGCGTCGAGATCCCACGGTGGGGTACCCGCCAGGGCGCATGCGGCGTCGCACGAAATTGTGCGGTATCCGCGAATCACCCTTATACAAATGATACGCTGTGCCCTGCGGAGAAGAGCCGCATTGGAAGGGGACAGCGTGTCGGCCCAAACGGGGGACCCGTAAAGGGCCATAGATCTAATAACCCCAGTGTACAGCCGTCGGCATGTAACACTGGGGCCCCCGAGATTGGGAAGAAGTCGGCTAAGCGCCGCCGCCGCCCCTGTAAGTTTGGTGGACAGACGGCGGAAGTGCTCTTCGAACCCCCACTTATGATCGAGTAGGAGCCCGAGATATTTCATACATGGCGCTACCTTAATGCGCACGTTGTTGACAATAAGGTGCGCGTCAACAGGAGGTCTTTTGCGGGGCCCGTGAAAGAGCAGCACCTCGGTCTTGTTCAGCGCTACTTTAAGCCCCAGGCTCTCGATTCGCCCAACGACGATTGTCGTGCCAACAGTGGCTAATCGGGCTGCCTCGGTGTAATCTTCACCTTTGGCGAGAACGAGGGTGTCGTCTGCATAGCAGACGACATGTAGACCACGAGGAAGGTCACCTCTTAACACCCAGTCATAGCCGATATTCCACAAGAGTGGGCCAAGGACCGACCCTTGAGGAACACCGCAGGCCATGACTCGGCGAATAAGAACGCCGTTCCGATTTAGGCACATTACCATCCTATTTCGCAGATAATTTGCTACGACCCTTCTGAGATACGATGGCACCTTGTGATAGTGTAGCGCCTCGTCGATACAACTATAGGGCATGGTGTTAAAAGCGTTAGCGATATCGAGCGATACCGCCATAACAACCCTGCCCGTGGAAATAGCCTCGTCTGTGATGGATCTAACACGGATAATCGCATCGACAGTGGATCGATTCTCCCTAAAACCATACTGGCAATCCGCCAGGTTGGGGCCTACTTCGTTTAGGTGCTTAACAATGCGGGTGGATATGATCCTTTCTAGGAGTTTACCCGCCTCGTCTAGCAAAACAATCGGTCGATATGCAGAGGGTGTGTTTGCTGGCTTGCCCGGCTTCTGCAACAAAACTAGACGACCCTCTTTCCACACAGATGGAAATTGGCCGGACGACAAGCAACGATCAAATAATCCTTTCAGACGATCTTTAAGGACGGAGAGGGACAGCGCAAGAACGCGACCGTGAACTCCGTCTGGACCTGGGGCCGTATTTTTGGCCCGGAGCCTGCTGGTAATATTGTCCCATTCTCCATCCGTGATAGGGGGAGAAGGACTGTTGTCGTCGAGGTTCGGTCTCGGTGGGGCCATGAGAGGCGCAGTCTGTTCCCCTTGTGCAGGAAACAGGGTGGCAATTACCGTCTCTAACAGATTTGGATCGAGCGTTTCCGCCACTGGAGGGCCCTGGCTGCATAGCTTATCTAGCACCACGCGATAGGGTCGGCCCCAGGGGTCCGCGTCGAGCTCCGCTAACCACCTTTCTCGGGCTTCCTCCTTCGCCTGACGAATGGCCACCCTGAACGTGTGGAGGGCATCTTTGTATTCAGCATGAAGCTGAGTCTCGACAGATTCACTTCTGCCAGTCCGTCTACTACGATACCTCGTATACGTACGGCGGCGAGCGATGCAGATTTGTCTCATTGATGCAAGGCTCTGCGACCACCAATGGACCTGTCGTTTGGGTGGACGACGTTGAGTGCGTGGCATAGATGCGTCGCAAATCCTCGTCATTGTTTCACCAAATTTCTGAGCTTCCTCATCTACCCCCGCAGATGTTAGTGCGTCTTGGGAGAAACAGTCTTCTAGTAGAGCGGACTCCTCGGCAAGATCCTTATTAAGTTTGGCAAGGGTCCATCGAGGAAAAGGCTGGGCTGAATTTGGCCTAGCCACACGGTTATTGCTAGGTTGTCCACATAACACCTCGAACGTAATGTAGCGGTGGTCCGAGAGTGTTTCCGTGTTTACGTGGACCATCCAGTTAATCACGTGCCGGGTGATGGCAGGGGTAGCGAACGTTACATCCACTATAGACCCCCCCTGCCATCGCACGCACGTGTTGGTGGAGCCACGGTTGAGTACCAGTAGGCCAGATAGTGCCAAAAACTCTGTGACTGTAGAGCCACGTGCATCTGTGCGAGGGGATCCCCACGCCGTAGATTTGGCGTTGAGGTCCCCCAACAAGATGACATGCTGCGATGCCGCACGTTGAATTGCAGCACTGACACCATCAATAAATGTCTCGAACTCTGATTGAATGCGATTTGGGGAAAAATATGTTCCAACTAGTACAATTTCTCCCCACTTCGCAACGACGTAGCCATGGCCCCGCTCCAGGATTTCCAGGGGCGGGGACCTTGAAGATGAAGCTCTTATGATAGAGACAGTTGTATCCAAATCGGAAGCATAATTATTGTGATTGAGCGGAGAAAAATATGGCTCCGCTACAACAGCTAGATCGATTGACCACTCTGGTATGGTTTGCATAAGGAGATCTTGCGCCCCGCCAGAGTGGTTGAGGTTACCCTGAAGGATTTTAAACGGGCCTATGTCCATTATTTGTCAGTAACCATTTCCTCTTCTTGCGGAACGATCCGTTCGCTTTGATTTACGGCCTGGGTCTTGAGGGTCGTTTGTCTGAGTCTTGGAGGTAGTGGAGCTTTGCAGCTTTTACCTCTCAGAATATGATCCGCCGGCTTTTTGTAACCCGCACACAGGACGCAGAAAGGCGGAGACGAGCATTCAGCAACTTTGTGACCGGTTTTGCCGCACCTAAAACATAAATCGCTACGATCGACATCTGAAGGGCAGCGCTGCCTGGTGTGCCCTACGTCCAGGCAGCGGTAACAGGTCATACGACGAGGTTCCAATGCCCGCACTCTAGCCGAGCTCCATCCAACAAGGAGACGACCAGCTTCCACAAGAACCTTGACAACGGCCACAGGACACTTAGCCAACACAGTGCCGAGGCCGTCAGGACCGTGTCGGATTGAGCCGACTGTTATGTCACTAAGCGGACAGCCGCATTTTTGCGAGATAGCAGCTTGTATTTCCCCAACGTCAACTGAGTCGTCAAGTCCCGATAGTCGGACCTCTGCACGTTTGGTGGGGGTGGATATTCGCACCTCACTTGGAAGGACATTTCGCAATCTTTCGGCTACAGCACACGCCTTGGTCCTGTTTTCTGCAGCTGACTTCTCAGTGGAAACCTGTAGAATACGGGCCCCAGTGGCTGCCTCTTTTATCCTGAACCCTTCAGCTGAGAGGCCCAGTTCCTCAAGATTCAAATCTGTTTTGGCTTTCCTAATAACATCCGCGTAGGAGAAACCTTTCTTTTCGGCTTCATGGTCAATCGTGAGGATCACCGCCGCTGAACGGGGTTCTCGGAGCCTTATCTTCTTTGATGTGCGCTTCTTCTGCGTTTGAGGCTTTGCACTAGGGGCAGAAGATGTATGCGCAGTAGGCTGGGCCTTCTTTTTGGGCCGTTTAACGACAGTGACCCAGCCATCGTTGTCAGGCGTGGATGATGACGGTCCAGGAGAGGGTTCTTCACGCGCCGCTGACACGGGCTTGGCTTTTGGGCCTTTCTTGGCCGCTGATTTGCCTTTGTTGGCCGACGGCATCAGTGAGGTACAATGAGGCTTAGCCTTAGTGGCAGGCTTCGTCTTCTGTGAGGGATGGGTGGGACAAGCGTCCACAGCCTCTCTTTTCCTGTCCGCGGCAAGCGGTGGTCGCGGACGGTCAGGCGTCTTTAGCCCGCATATCCGGGCATTGATCATATTAGTAGCCGACGCCATCGCCTGCTGGATTTTTTCATCGACCACAGTGGAGACGGCCCGGATGATCTCCTCCGTCGATGAAAAGGACGGGGCTGTCGCCGTCTGCTGTATGCGCCCCTCAGTTTTAGCACGGTGCTCGTCGAACTGCTTCTGCAGCCTCTCAAGGTCCTCGGACAGCTGTTTATTAGCTCTCTCCAGCTTCCGGATCTCCTCATTGACTGTGCAGCTCAAGAGAGCCCGCGTTGCCTCATCAATACATGCCGCGGAGTCCTTGAGGGCCTTCTGAAAGGTCCCCTTCAGGTGACTGGATTTGGTTGCCACTTTCAGGATGACCTGTAATTGGTCTTTCACTGACCTGTATATCTCAGTCGCGCGAGGTTCGTCCCCCGTTAACATGAGCACCGTGTCGGAGTCAGAGCCATAGGGGGTCACGGTGCTCGAGTGCAATTGCCTCTGCGTCAGTTCCTCCTCCAATTCTTGTTCGCTCATCACCGTTCCCACACACTGCCCGGTAGTGGGCGGGCGACCTCTACCACGGCCTTTGCCGGCAGCTGGCTTCTTTGCCAGGTTATACTCCTCTGCGCTCGATGCGGAGCCAGTTTCACCGCTGGTTTTCTTTCGAAGCGCTCTACCTCTCTTTCTACTGACCACCAGCGAACCGACAGTGTTCGCAGACCAACACGAGCCGGCATTGGAGCCGGCATTTGAGCTTGTATCAGCATCTTCTTCATCCGACCTAAGGTCCTTCGTCATATTGCTCTCTGCTGGAGAGTTTGTGTTTGTTTTATTTTTGTTTTTTAATTCTGTTGCCATATATGTTCCCACGAGTATGGGGGAAAGGGTGGTCCATCTGGGTGGTGCCCCCTGTACCCAGATAACCCTAATACTCCCGGGGGGTCGGGCGGTACCCCGGGGGGGAAGCGCTAGTTGGTGGACTTCCCCAGCCCACCGCCTTAAGGCGCCCGTCACCACGCTTCAAATGACGGCTAACCGGTAAACCGGACGCTTTGGGGTTTTTTAATGTGGTATGCTCCACTCTGGGCCAACCGGTTAAGGCAAGCTCACCTGGTCCTATGTGTGTCAACACACACCGGATAACAGGTCGCCCGACGGTAGGCCGAGACCCATCCCCAGCGACCACAGAACGTGGCCGCGGGGCCGCCGCGCCGCAAACCTTGGAGGTCTGCTGACCACGCCAGGAAACGGCCGCTAAGCCAGCCAATTAAGGCAAGCCCCCGAAAAACCGAGCTGATTAGGCCCGGTTGTGGCATAACCACAAGGAGCACAAAAGAGAGCACCCTCGCGAACAACTGTCCGCCATACCACGCCGAAAACGGCCACTGGCCCTGAAAAGGGCCCTGACATCAAAAAGCGCAACCGCTCCGGGGGTCTCTTCTTAGAAAGAGACACGGGAGAGGTGTGAACAAGAGTTCCGCAGAACTTGCAGTTCCGCCATACCACGACAAAAGTCCGCTAGCCCTAAAAAGGGCTGTTGTGACAACAAAGGCGCGAGTGCACCATGGGCAAAAACACGCCCCCGCCAACGTCCGCACAGGCAGACCGCAAGCCTTGAAGGCTTGCCAACCCACGCCGCCCAAAAGCGGCCACTGGCCCCCATAGGAAAAAGGGGGGCCCACCGCGCCAGTCTGTTGGCCAACTGCGTGTGTGTGAACCGACCAAAGGTGCCATTGCAAGCAATGGCCCAAAGGTTCATGAACACACCCAACACAGCTGCCCAGGGTGCACCGTCCTGGTCGCTTGTTCCACCACCGTCCGCACCGGATAAAAGCATCAAGTACGGCAAGTGGTGAGCACAAACGCCAGGCTCACGTGGAGGTCGACAGGCATCGCACCCCCCACAAACCTTTTTTTTTTTTTTTCTCAGTGGGGAAATGCTTTTACGCATTCCGGTCCCCCTCGGGGGAGGAGGTCCGGATATGTGGGACTCACCCGAAGGAATACCCACTAAAACCCCACTTGCTCCATCCTCGGCACCATTTGGCTCGGGCTGCGGGAACGTATGAATTACTCCGCATGCCCGAGCAGTGCTCTCCGCCTCCGGGGGGGCGCCATGAGCTAGGGCGCCCCCCAGCCGCAGCCCTCCGTGCAATGCAAGCGGTAGCCCCCGCTACCGCCCACTGGACGGGCCTGCGGCTGCGCTGCGAGCACTGGTGCCCTTGCGCGCGCCGCCGCGCCTCCCGGTACCGGACTTACGGGGGGGCCCACAGCCCCCCCCGCCGAGTACGTGCGCCGTCGGCCACCCATTCGCCGCACAGAGCGGGCATCGGGGTGCCGCGGAGCAGGCCGCCGCTAAATGGCCGCTCTCACCGCAGCGATAGCAAGCACCGCTGCGGTCGGGGCCAGTGCCAGGGCAGAGTGCCCGCGTATGACCGGGCTCGAGGCACCGGTGGCACCGCATCGGTCTGCCAGGCAGCAGCGTAACCGCCGCTTGCCCCAAACCGAGGCCAATCCTTCCCTTCTGGGCTAGCGCCTTCGCCGCCACAGTAGGACACTGAGCCCAGCATGAGCCCAGTGTTCGTGGCGAAAAGCGGATGGCGCCCACCTTGACGCCGTCCACTGGACACCCTCCCTCCTCCGCGATAGCCGCCGCGACGTCGACGGCCTGCACCGAGTCATCCAGGCCGGTGATACGGATATCGCTCCGTTTCACCGGTCTGGCGACCAGCGCGTCGGTGCCAAACATCGCCTGCAGCACCTCGGCCACACGGTCTGCACACCCCGCCGAGGCGCCCGGCATCTCCACCTTCCGGGCCCCCGTCATCGTCCCTCTCAAGCGAAACTGAGGGACGTCTTCACCCAGGAGCTGTGGAGTGAAGACGCCTCGAACCTTCCCAAAGAGGGTGGCGTAGCTCACCCCCCTCTCTTGCGCCTCTCGGTCAACGGTGACCACCACCGCGGGCGTGGAGGGAACCCGCGGTGCCCGCTTCCTTTTCCTCCTCTTTTTTCCCTTTTTGGCCCCCATCCCACCACCGGCCGGCTGCACCGGGGCAATATTCGCAGCCGCACGGGGTTCGCGCGGTGCGACCACCTCTTTCTTCCCGCGCGCAGCGGGCTGTGGGGCAGGGGCAGGCGTCTCGGTCGTAGGCCGGGACGCGGCCTTCTTCTTTTTGCCGCGTCTTTTTACCACCTCCGTCCATCCTGCCTCTAACGGCTGGGGCGGCGGCGGCGCGGCAGGCGCGGCGGTCTTCATCTTAGGCGCAGTGGCCGCGGGCGGCACAGGGGCGGCCCTCCTGTCCCGCTTCGCGGGAGGCCTAGGCGGCGATTGCGGCGCCCTGCTACCAACCGACACCTCGGGCAGTACCGAGCTCGGCGGCAGCAGCTCCTCCTCTATTAGAGCCACCGGCTCCGCGACCACGGGGGTGTAAAGAGCCCCCTGAAGCGCGCGAAGCCGGTCCTCTATTCGGGCGTCTATCTGATCTATGAGCCGCTGCATCCAATCGGACTGCGGCGGCGGCGGATCCTCCCTCGCGGGTGCCACCGTAGACGCCCTCTCCCTCCCCTCTCTAAGACTCTCCATTTCTAGCTGGAGTCGGGCCAGCTCTCTATCCGCCTCGCGGAGCCTCTCGTCCAGCCGGCGGTTGGACCTTTCGGCCTGGGCCACCTGGTCTTGGAGGACTTTTATCTCGTCGGTAGTGCGGAGGCTAACCAGCTCCCGCACTACCGCCGAGATCTCCACAGCCGCCTCCTTGAGGCACTTTACAAATGTGCCCTTCAAATTCCCGGAAGTGGAGGCAACCTTCTCTATCACCTCAACACTTCTTTGCGCCCTTTTGGCCAGGTCTAGGGCGCCGACACACTCGTTTTCAATCGCGGTGGCAGGGGGGCCGCTGGCGGCCACACGGAGGAACCGCGCTTTCCGAGCCATCTCCGCCGTTTCCCTCTCAGCCTGGAGCTCCATCTCTTTTCTCTGGGCTTCTACAAGCTCTCGCTTGGCGGCCGCCAGACCGACATACTCCCCTGTTGTAGGGGGTCGGCCGCGGCCACGCTTTTGGGGCACCTTCGCAGGCACCACCGTCTCCTCCTCGTCGTCGTCGTCGGAGTCAAGGTCTTGGCGGCGACCTCGTTTGCGCGAGGTTTCACTCGCCATTGACACGAGCGACGCGACCGACCCGCAACGCGAGTCACCCAATTCTGATTCTACGTCGGAGGCCAGTGTAAAGGGCTGACTCCGACCTATATCCTCATGCACTGACGCAATAGGGCGCCGGCCAACTGGTGAGGGTGTAAAGTACCGCTCCAGTCGGCTATCACAGAACATATCACTGACGACCACTCGCGGTGTAAGGGGCCGCGAGGCCGTCATATCACCAGAAGAAGACGCAGGAATAGCCCGCGCCTCCCCCTCCAACAAGGGGCGACTCCCAGAAGAAGCCACCCTATCACAGTGTAGACGCGTCACAGGACGCGGAGCAGTGTTGCCCCCCACAAATACTACGGGGCTGCCTGCCGCCGAAGCGACAGGGGAGGACTCTCCGGCAGAACCGGTACCTCCTTGTGGACGTACGTCGTTTTTTCCACTACTCATTATGTTCACCACTTACGGGCGTGGTAGCCCCCCCTTCCTCTGGAGCGCTAGCGACCGGGATTACTCCCCCGGCCATCCAGCCCCTCGGCACGCTCCGAACCTTGGGCTTTGGAGGATTTTTTATTGAGGTTTACTCCTCTCGACCCGGACAAAAGCCCCGCCGGTCCCCGGCCCCTCAATTGGGGTAACGGGTTGCCCGACACGCCCCCGGAGTTCGGAAGACGTGCCGCGCACCTACATCCCAACCGCGCTCTGATTATCAGAGTACGGCGGGAGCAGGAGCAGTTGCTGTCCGCGCCGGCCGAAGCCGGTACCCCCCATATCTGGAGGGCGTTCCCCTATCCGCAACCCGGGGACGCGTCCGATAGCGATACTGCTGGATCGCTTCCCTCTCCACAGGGAGAAGGCGGACCCCCCACAAACCTAACCTAACCTAACCTAACCTTTTTTTTTTTTTTTTTTTTTTTTTTTTTTTTTAAGTGGGGAAATGCTTTTACGCATTCCGGGCCCCCTGGGGGAGGAGGTCCGGATATGTGGGACTCACCCGAAGGAATACCCACTAAAACCCCACTTGCTCCATCCTCGGCACCATTTGGCTCGGGCTGCGGGAACGTATGAATTCCTCCGCATGCCCGAGCAGTGCTCTCCGCCTCCGGGGGGGCGCCATGAGCTAGGGCGCCCCCCTGCCGCAGCCCTCCGTGCAATGCAAGCGGTAGCCCCCGCTACCGCCCACTGGACGGGCCTGCGGCTGCGCTGCGAGCACTGGTGCCCTTGCGCGCGCCGCCGCGCCTCCCGGTACCGGACTTACGGGGGGGCCCACAGCCCCCCCCGCCGAGTACGTGCGCCGTCGGCCACCCATTCGCCGCACAGAGCGGGCATCGGGGTGCCGCGGAGCAGGCCGCCGCTAAATGGCCGCTCTCACCGCAGCGATAGCAAGCACCGCTGCGGTCGGGGCCAGTGCCAGGGCAGAGTGCCCGCGTATGACCGGGCTCGAGGCACCGGTGGCACCGCATCGGTCTGCCGGGCAGCAGCGTCACCGCCGCCTGCCCCAGACCGAGGCTCATCCTGCCTTTCTGGGCAAGTACCTTCGCCGCCACAGTGGGACACTGAGCCCAGCAAGAGCCCAGCGTCCGTGGCGAAAAGCGGATGGCGCCCACCTTGACGCCGTCCACTGTACACCCTCCCTCCTCCGCGATAGCCGCCGCGACGTCGACGGCCTGCACCGAGTCATCCAGGCCGGTGATACGGATATCGCTCCGTTTCACCGGTCTGGTGACCAGCGCGTCGGTGCCAAACATCGCCTGCAGCACCTCGGCCACACGGTCTGCACACCCCGCCGAGGCGCCCGGCATCTCCACCTTCCGAGCACCTGTCATCGTCCCCCTCAAACGAAACTGAGGGACGTCTTCACCCAGGAGCTGTGGAGTGAAGACGCCCCGAACCTTCCCAAAGAGGGTGGCGTAGCTCACCCCCCTCTCTTGCGCCTCTCGGTCAACGGTGACCACCACCGCGGGCGTGGAGGGAACCCGCGGTGCCCGCTTTCTTTTCCTCCTCTTTTTCTTAACCCCCATCCCACCACCGGCCGGCTGCACCGGGGCAATATTCGCAGCCTCGCGGGGTTCGCGCGGTGCGACCACCTCTTTCTTCCCGCGCGCAGCGGGCTGTGGGGCAGGGGCAGGCGTCTCGGTCGTAGGCCGGGACGCGGCCTTCTTCTTTTTGCCGCGTCTTTTAACCACCTCCGTCCAACCTGCCTCTAAAGGCTGTGGCGGCGGCGGCGCGGCAGGCGCGGCGGCCTTCGTCTTAGGCGCAGCGGCCGCGGGCGGCACAGGGGCGGCCCTCCTGTCCCGCTTCGCGGCAGGCCTAGGCGGCGATTGCGGCGCCCTGCTACCGACCGACACCTCGGGCAGAACCGAGCTCGGCGGCAGCATCTCCTCCTCTAATAGAGCTACCGGCTCCGCGACCACGGGGGTGTAAAGAGCCCCCTGAAGCGCGCGAAGTCGGTCCTCTATACGGACGTCAATCCTATCTATGAGCCGCTGCATCCAATCGGACTGCGGCGGCGGCGGTTCCTCCCTCGCGGGTGGCACCGCAGACGCCCTCTCCCTCCCCTCTCTCAGAGCCTCCACCTCTAGCTGGAGTCGGGCCAGCTCTCTATCCGCCTCGCGGAGCCTCTCGTCCAGGCGGCGGTTGGACCTTTCAGCCTGGGCCACCTGGTCTTGCAGGACTTTTATCTCGTCGGTAGTGCGGAGGCTAACCAGCTCCCGCACTACCGCCGAGATCTCCACAGCCGCCTCCTTGAGGCACTTTACAAATGTGCCCTTCAAATTCCCGGAAGTGGAGGCAACCTTCTCTATCACCTCAACACTTCTTTGCGCCCTTTTGGCCAGATCTAGGGCGCCGACACACTCGTTTACTATCGCGGTGGCAGGGGGGCCGCTGGCGGCCACACGGAGAACCCGCGCTTCCCGCGCCATCTCCGCCGTTTCCCTCTCAGCCTGGAGCTCCATCTCCTTCCTTTGGGCCTCCACCAGCTCTCTCTTGGCAGCCGCCAGACCGACATACTCCCCTGTTGTAGGGGGTCGGCCGCGGCCACGCTTTTGGGGCACCTTCGCAGGCGCCACCGTCTCCTCCTCGTCGTCGTCGTCGGAGTCGAGGTCTTGGCGGCGACCTCGTTTGCGCGAGGTTTCGCTCGCCATCGACACGAGCGACGCGACCGACCCGCAACGCGAGTCTCCCAATTCTGATTCAATGTCGGAGGCCAGTGTAAAGGGCTGGCTCCGACCTGTCTTCTCATGCTCAGGCGCAATAGGGCGCTGGCCAACTGGTGCGGGTGTAAAGTACCGCTCCAGTCGGCTATCACAGGATATATCACTGACGAGCACTCGCGGTGTAAGGGGCCGCGAGGCCGTCGTATCACCAGAAGAAGACGCAGGAATAGCCCGCGCCTCCCCCTCCAACAAGGGGCGACTCCCAGAAGAAGCCACCCTATCACAATAAGAACGCGTCATAGGACGCGGAGCAGTGTTGCCCCCCACAAATACTACGGGGCTGCCTGCCGCCGAAGCGACAGGGGAGGACTCTCCGGCAGAACCGGTACCTCCTTGTGGACGTACGTCGTTTTTACAACTACTCATTTTGTTCACCACTTACGGGCGTGGTAGCCCCCCCTTCCTCTGGAGCGCTAGCGACCGGGATTACTCCCCCGGCCATCCAGCCCCTCGGCACGCTCCGACCTTGGGCTTTGGAGGATTTTTTATTGAGGTTTACTCCTCTTGACCCGGACAAAAGCCCCGCCGGTCCCCGGCCCCTCAATTGGGGTAACGGGTTGCCCGACACGCCCCCGGAGTTCGGAAGACGTGCCGCGCACCTACATCCCGACCGCACTCTGATTAGCAGAGTACGGCGGGAGCAGGAGCAGTTGCTGTCCGCGCCGGCCGAAGCCGGTACCCCCCATATCTGGGGGGCGTTCCCCTATCCGCAACCCGGGGACGCGTCCGATAGCGATACTGCTGGATCGCTTCCCTCTCCACAGGGAGAAGGCGGAAACCTTTTTTTTTTTTTTTTTTGGCAGGGGTAAAAATGCATTTACGCATACCCCACGTCCTTTGAGGGTGACGCAGGGTTATGCGGGACTCCTCAGGCCTATGCGCCAAGACTACCCGCTAAAACTTCCCCCCGTGCTCCGCCTCTCACTGCGACAGGTTAGGGCGACAGTTTCCCTTTTCCCAATTCCTGTCCAGTGTTTGTCCCTATTCAGGACTCCTCTCCGCACTTTATAGTGCCTATGTCTTCTCACGGCGTCCGCCGAGCACAAGCGAAACGCCGTCCTGCTCAGGGGGCTATGGGTCAACAGGCGGACTCCCTCAAGTCGGCCCGTCAACAGCCCGGTCAATTAAGGGACCAGCGCGCCAGCAAATGCGCGGCGTCGCCGGCCGGTCCTCCTTCTCCTGAGCGAATCGGCCGACGGGTCCTCCTCTCGGGACCTCTCGTCAGCCTCCTTGCTGCCCATAACTGTTTCGCAGAAGGTGTAAAGGGCCTTCTGCGCTCTATCGCTATCTACGATGACCTTAACTACAGTGGGCAGCGACAGGTCCACTCCAATTACTGCAATTAAGGCGGCTCTCTCTCTCGCCCACATCGGGCACATCGCCAGTGTGTGTGCGGCCGTGTCTGTTGCCACACCGCACTGGTGGCACACCGGGGTTCGCTCACGTCTCGCGACTGTGTGCAGATATTTACCGAAACATCCGTGTCCGGTTAATATCTGCACCATGCGGTACGAGAGCGAGCCCCCCTGCCCCTCAAGCCATTGAAGCAGAACTGGGCGGAACGCTGCGATCGTCAGGTGTCCCGCCCTCGGTCTCTCTAGCCTGTTCAACCATATATGGTTTGCCGTCTCCTGGGCGTCTGTCCGCCATCTCTCAACAATCTCTGGGAGAGGTACTAGCCCCGTCTCGGTTTTTGCTTCCGCGGTTCTCCGGTAAATGGTCGCTAACACTTCTGCGTCTAAGTCCCACGGTAGGGATCGCGCTAGCAGACATGCTACTTCGCACGATACGGTGCGGTATGCCCGTGCCACCCTTAGCGCCATAACCCTTTGGGATTGTGCGAGTACAGTCTTGTTGCGGGACGTTAGTGCGTCCGACCATATTGGCGCCCCGTAAAGAGCCGCGGAGCGCACCGCGTTCGTAAATAGGCGGCGACAACCGGCACTAGGCCCTCCCAGATTAGGCATTAGCCTACACAAGGCTAGGGATACTCTCCTAAGTTTTGGGGCCAACATCTCAAAGTGGCTTTTAAAAGTCCATCGCCCGTCCAAAACAAGTCCCAAGTATTTTAGGGTACTTCCTATCTTTATGGGCACATCACCAATCAAAATTTGTGAGTTAGCAGGTGGAGATCTGCGAGGGCCGTGAAAGCAAAGGGCCTCTGACTTGTCTAGTGCCACTCTCAAACCTAGTCGCCTAATGCGGTCCACCACCTGAGACACCCCGACCTGTGCGAGAATTGAGGCAGAGTGAAGATCATCCCCTCTAGCTGTTACCAAGGTGTCATCGGCATAACAGAAAACATTTACACCTCTCAGATTGGAGCTCCGGATTGCCCAGTCATACCCTATGTTCCACAGGAGTGGGCCCAAAACCGACCCCTGTGGAACGCCGCTCGACACTTCTCTTTCGCCCCATCCATGCGCTTTGGGAAATATAACTTTTCGGCTGGATAGATATGAAATAATGGTTTGCCTCAGGTATAGTGGGAAGTCAAACCATGACAACGCTTCCTCGATACAGGAGTGTGGTAGGGAGTTGAAAGCATTGGCGATATCTAAAGATACCGCTAACACCACCCTTCCTTTGGCGATCTCCTCCTCGGTCATAGCCTTTACTTTGGCGATGGCATCTATCGTGGATCTCCCCTGTCTGAAGCCGAATTGGTTACTGCTAAGATTCGGCCCGTTCTCTTCCAGATGCTTTAAAAGACGGGCCGCTATGACCCGTTCAAACAGTTTACCCGCTTCGTTTAAAAGGACGATCGGGCGATATGCGGATGGTGAGTCTACCGGCCGACCTTCTTTCTTTAGCAGCACCAGTTTACCAGTTTTCCAGTTGTTCGGAAAATGCCTCTCCCGCAAACAAGATGATAGTAGTTTGCGGAAGCGGGGCTCTAGGCCGTTTTTCAACGCGATGACCAGAGCGCGTCCAGGAATGCCGTCTGGTCCGGGGGCTTTATTTTTGGCTTGAAGCCTTAGGATTGCCGCACCCAACTCTCCCTCCGTAACCTCTGGGACATCTCTTGTGATTGCGTCTGCGCTCGATAGCTGAATTCCGAGCGGAGGTTGGTGGTCACCTCTAGGGGGAAAAAGCGCCTCAACCACCCTCTGCAGCACCTCCTCGTCCATTTTGGACGTAAGAGGTGGGGCCCAGGGGCGGAGCTTGCTCATAACGAGTTTGTATGGCCTGCCCCATGGGTCTTGTGCAAGGGTCTCGAGGAGTTCCTCCCATGCTCTTTCCTTGGCGTCAGCGATAGCGGCTCTCAGCGCCTTTTTGGCGTCCTGGTATGCCGTGTAGAGGAGATGTTCCTCGGCTTCACTTCGCCGTCTGCCCCTTCTGCGGGATCTAGTGTATTGACGTCTGGCAGTAACACAAGTCGCTCTGAGATTAGTGAGCTCTGCAGACCACCAATACACTTGTCTTCGAGGGGGTAGGGTCCTGACTCTTGGCATAGCCACGTCGCAAACGTGTGTGAGCGCTGTTCCGAACCACTCAGACTCATTTTCGATGCCCGGGTTTTCTGGGCTTGGTGACCATCCCTCCACTAGCGAGGCCTCTATTAGAGCGTCCCTGTCCATCCTCTTTAGCGCCCATCTGGGACCCATTTCCATATTGACACGGTGGGGTGGACCAAGACCTCGTGCCTGAGAAGAAACTTCGAACTTTACATAGCGATGGTCTGACAACGTTTCCTCACCTACCAAGACTCTCCAATTAGTTACGCGCCGCGCCAAGGCAGGACTGGCGAATGTGATGTCGACGATAGAGCCGCCTTGAGCGCGGACGCATGTTTCTGCACTGCCGGAGTTTAGGACAACCAAACCGTTTGCGACCAGCCACTCCTCAACAAGAACGCCCCTTGCGTCCGAAGATGGTGATCCCCACTCAGTCGATTTGGCGTTAAGATCGCCAGCTAGGATAACTTCCCGAGGCCTACACCAGCTTAAGGCTGTATCTAGCTGTGCCAGAAAATCTTCAAATTCGTTAAGCGGTTTGTTTGGGGAGAAGTAAACCCCAATGACCGCTATATCACCGCACACAACACCTACAAAACCATGGCCCTTTAAGGAGTCTCTGATAAAAGGGGTTCCAAGTCTAGAATTCACTACGACCGCGGCGAGGTTATCGATGTCCCCGACCCAGTCGTCTCTGCTGGGGACCACATATGGTTCCGCGATTATCGTCACATTTATTGACCACTGTGCTGCGGACTGAATGAGCAGGTCTTGCGCTCCGGCACAGTGGTTAATATTGGCCTGCAAGAATTTAAGCGAACTATGCATTTTGCTCAATCTCCATCGACTCTTGTTCTACCCTGTCCGGTGGGTTAGGAGGCTGCTGTGCCGGTTTATTACCTGGTGCAGCCTGGCCTCTTCTCATCTTACGTTTGGGGGCCGAACATCTCTTGCTCCCCAGTCTGTGGTCGGCCTTTTTGCCGGCCTCTGCGCATAGAGTGCAGTGAAATTCTTCGTAGCATTC
The DNA here is from genome assembly GCA_955850985.1 of Elophila nymphaeata. Lineage (NCBI taxonomy): Eukaryota > Metazoa > Arthropoda > Insecta > Lepidoptera > Crambidae > Elophila > Elophila nymphaeata. The sequence goes on along the minus strand of OY039094.1, from coordinate 12,642,742 downwards.
TGCCGCACGATGGCCTGGTTGGCCACATCTGTAGCACTGCTGACTACGATCCACGCATGCCGAACATTTTTCCTTAACATGCCCTGTTTCAAGGCATTTGAAGCAACGCATATCTCGCGGTGGCAGCAGTTTCACCCTAGCGGAGGACCACCCTACAAGTAGCCGTCCCTCAGTAACCTTTTTTGCCGCTGCGACCGGACAGCTTGCCCATACTGCACCCATTCCATAACTGGTTTGCTTAATAATGCCGACTTTCACTTGGTCGACAGGGCAGTCTCCCAGCTTGGATATAGCTTTGGCGACCTCTTCTGCTGTGACCGAGTCGTCCAAACTGGCGATCATTAGTTCAGAGCATTTGACAGGTCTGGACACTCTAAGAACCTCGTCACTAAATAACTCCCGTATTTTGGTGGCTAGGAGATCAGCCTTTGCGTCATTGTCGACAGCGTGCACTTCTATGATAGACGCCCCAGTGATCGCTCTGCGGAATCTGGTAAAATCGATCCCCAAGCTGGCTAGGTCTATTCTGCTCTTCGCCTCCCCTATAACCGAGCTGTAGGTTATACCCTTCTCTGCTGCGCAGGGTTGTAGCGTAAGGACGACAGCTGCGGAGCGGGGAGGTCGGACTCTGCTCTTTGTACTTTGTGCTTTAGACGGATTTGTCTTGCCCTGTTTTGGAGTGGGCCTCTGAGCACTCACATTCTCTTTATTTGCCCCCTTTTTGCCCCTTTTGACCACTGTTGTCCAACCTTCCTCAGTGGTCGCAGGTGTCGGCGGTGGTGGATGGCGTCTCCTGGACTCAGAGACGGAACTCTCACGTCCCATCGTCCTGCCTTTGTTCTGACTCCGTCTAGTATTGGCTGGAATCGTCTGCTCCTTGCTTTTTGCGCCTTCACTGTGTGCCGTTGTTGTTTTGGGCACCTTCGCTCCCTGTTGCTGAGCAGGGGCGGGCGCAGCTTTCTTGCTCTTGTTTTTCGCAGGCGGCACCGGTGGAGGACCCATGACTGTCTTCGCTGGTGGTGCCGTTTTTTGGGCCTGCGAGATTTCTCCTCTTTTGAGATCACTCTTCAGCGCCGGTCTATAATTTGGAGCCGGGTTGAGGCGCGGCTCAAGACCTTCCATCCGGATATTAATGCGGTCGGTCACGCGGCTCATTATACGAGCCTCCAATTCCTCAAACATGGACTGCGAGGAACTCGTGTCCATGAAGGTAGGTTCATCAGCCCGGGATGTAGCTGCGGCAGCCGCCTGCTGGGCCATGCTCGCTTTAACCTGCTTAAGCTCTTGGCGGAGCTCCTCCATTTCCTTCTCCTGTCGGGCGACAATCTGCTCGAGTCTGCCTGCGTCGTCGGATGCACTGCGCTGCGCTAGCTCAATCGTGCAGTCTTTGATCGCTACCGCTGCGTCTTTTAGCATGCGGACAAAGGTGCCCTTTAGAGAGCCAGATTTGGTGGCGACCTTCTCTATGAGTTCGACCTGGGCCATAACTTTGCCAACGATCATTCTGGCCGTCTCAATGTCATCAACCGCTCCATCAGTTGTCTGTGTCACAGTCGGCGTGGAGCGGGTAACTCTCGCGCACACTGCTGCGTCCAATAACTCCTTCTCCGCCCGAATCTTTAATTCTTCTCTTTCGGCCTTGGCCAGCTCAGCCTTGGCCTTCGCTAGGCCGACGTACTCACCCGTAGTGGGTGGTCGACCGCGACCTCTGCCCTTGCCTGCGGAGGCTTTCACCTTGGCTGACGAGGTGGTTTCGTCACTATCCGCGCCATCATCCTTGTTAGTGGTGATTTTGCGCTTACGGTCGTCTTTGTGCCAGAATTTGAGGCTTATCGAGCTGCCTACGCTGCCCCTTGACTTCGACCTTGACCTGCTCCTTGATCTGCTCCTGGATCTACTCCTGGATCTAGTCGATCCGTAACTTCTGACCGTATGCACAGACGAGTCAGATACCCACTCAACTTCATCATCACTCTCCTTCCTAACGTCATTTGAATTTTTGTTTTTATTTAATTGAGACATCTATTTTTGTTCCCACGAGTATGGGGGATCTAAAAAGTCGACCTGGGCGGTGCCCCCTGCACCCAGGCAACCCTAGTACTCCAAAGAGGTCGGGCGGTATCTTTGGGGTGAGGCGCTAGTTGGTGGACTTGCCCAGCCCACCACCTTAAGGCGCCCGTTGCCACGCCTCCAGCAACGGTTAACTGGTAAAACCAGACACTTTGGGGTTTTTTAACGTGGTTGTCTCCACTTCAGGGAACACCCTCCTGGTCCTGCATACACAGGGTGCCAGGTTGCCCGGCGGTAGGCCGAAGCCCATCCCCAGATACCACATAACCGTAGTCACGGGGCGACCGCCGCGCCGCAAACCTTGAAGGTCTGCACACCACGCCAAAAATGGCCACTGGGCCGGCCAACTAAGGCAGGCCCCGTCAAACCGGGCTGGTTAGGCCCGGGTGTGGAATCACCACGCAGAGCGTCAGAGCGCTCCCGCGAACACTGTCCGCCATACCACGCCAAAAAACGGCCACAATGAACAAAAAGTTCCGCAAGCCTTGAAGGCAAGCCATCCCACGACAAAAAAGTCCGCCGGCCCTAAAAAGGGCTCCCACAAAAAGCGCGAATGCGCCCGGGCTGTGACGCCCCCACCAAGTCCGCACAGGCGGAGCCGCAGGCCTTGAAGGCCCGCCATCCCACGACCCGAGGGTCCACCGGCCCTGAAAAGGGCCCCCACCAGGGTAATTTTTTAGAGAGGTTGTCTTCCTCGCAGCCAGACGCACAGAGCAAGCCCCATACGCCCAGCCCCCGACCCCACTCAGTGTGGGGCTACGGGTTGTACTGTTTTGGTCCGCGCCGGCCGAAGCCGGTACCCCCCATATCTGGGGGGCGTTCCCTTATCCGCCACCTAGGGACGCGCCCGATAGGGGACAGAAAACCCCCACGGGAGAAGGCGGAAACCTAACCTAACCTAACCTTTTTTTTTTTTTTTTTTTTTTTTTTGACGCTGTGAAATGCCTTACGCATACCTCATGCCTGGGAAGACACGAGGTTATGTGGGACTCTCCGAATGGATGTTGAGCCGGCGTTACACCGGCTCATCACCCATTGGCCTACCCACTAAAACACAGCGATGCCCCTCACATACGCCTGGGAGCGAGCATATCAACTACCGCCTCATCCTCCTCGGATGAGTCGGCAGCGGATATATCACTCCCGAACGGGAACGTGGGAACTCTTGCGAACACATCCACGAACCCGTCGGCGTCTGCTCGCTCAGCGCGAGCCCCTCTCACCCCCCCAAAATGGGGTGGTCGGTGATCCCCCGGGGCATTCGGGGGATCAGCGACTGGCGGTAACCGATGCAATGCAGGGTCCGGACTTCCCGGGCCCGGGCCCCGCTGGTTACCGACAGGAGGCAGAAGGCGGGCAAATTGCCGCCTCCTTCGCCCCACTCTTCTACGGCGGCACGGATCGGCCTGGGGGTCTTCCTCCCTGGCCCGCTCCGCCGACTCCTTCTGCGTCATAACCTCTACGCAGAAGGAGTTCACTGCGTGCCACGACCTGTCGTTCTCGAGCATGGCCTGCACCACGCTCGGGAGGGAGAGGTCGTCACCAATAACATTCACCAGCGCGGTACGCTGAGGAGAAAAAGCCGCGCAGTGTTGTAGGGTGTGCTGCGCGGTATCCTCAGCCGCGCCGCAGTGATGGCACTCCGGAGTGGCCTCACGCCCGATCCGGTGCAGGTACCGGCCAAAAGAGCCGTGCCCGCTCAAAACCTGCACCAGATGGTAGGTGAGGTACCCGTGCTTTCTGTCCGCCCATGCTCGAAGGACGGGGCGCAAGGCCGCGGCGGTCCTCGTTAGAGTCCCGGAGGCGGGAGCGCCCAGGTCTTCAGACCATTGGCGGAACACCTCTTCTCGCGCTTCTTCGAGAGCAGCGGTCACCTCTCGGGGAGCAAGACGGATCCCATCTGCTCTGCCCTCTCTTCTCAAAGTATACGCCGCCGCGAGGATCTCAGCCGCCTGCTCCCACGGCGGAGTGCCAGCAATTGCACACGCAGCCGCCCCGGAGATAGTGCGGTACCCTCGTATCGCTCTCAGCGCCATGGCACGCTGCGCCCTTTTCAGGGACGCCGCGGCTCGGGGACTGAGGGCATCTGCCCAGACCGGGGCACCGTAAAGTGCCATGCTGCGCACTACGCCCGAGTAAAGGCGGCGGCAGCTCGCGTTAGGCCCCCCCACATTGGGCAGCAAGCGCCCCAGCGCGTCAGCTGCGCGGAGCAGACGGGGTTCGAGGCGCCGAAAGTGCTCCTCGAACCCCCAACGTCGGTCCAGCACTAGGCCCAGGTATTTAAGGTGGGACTCGATAGGCACCCGCACCCCTTCCACCATCACATACGTGCCGGGTGGCGCTCCCCTCCGAGGCCCATGAAAAAGTAGAGCCTCGGTTTTATGTAGGGCGACCTTTAGGCCTAGCATGCCTATGCGCCTGGCTATGAGCGTCGTGAAGACAGATGCCAGGCGCAGGGTCTCCTCTACATTCGCCCCCTTCGCGGTGACCAGCGTGTCGTCCGCATAGCAGAACAACCGGATGCGGCGAGGGAGGGCGGTCCTCAAGACCCAATCGTAGCCGGTGTTCCACAGTAAGGGCCCGAGGACGGAACCCTGTGGAACACCGCGAGCCATCGCATGGCGGCCCATTGCGCCATCCCCGCCCGCGAACAAGATGTCCCGGCCTTCTAAATAGTCTCCCAGGACTCGACACAGGTACGGAGGGACCCCATGGTAGCGGAGCGCCTCCATGATTGTGCCGAACGGGAGACTATTAAACGCATTGGCGATGTCGAGAGACACCGCCAACACCACCTCATTCCGACTCAGTGCCCCCTCCACGAGAGACCTTAGGTCTGAGAGGGCATCGATGGTCGACCGCCCCGCCCTGAAGCCATATTGGACCGGCGAAAGATTGGGCCCCACTTGGTTGAGGTGCTGGATGAGACGGGAGGCTAATATCCTCTCGAAGACCTTGCCGACCTCATCCAGCAGCACAATCGGCCTATACCCGGAAGGGTCATCCGCCGGCCGACCGTCCTTGCGCAGCAGGCAAAGCGCTCCATCCTTCCACACCTTGGGGAACCGCCCGGTACGGAGACAGGCGTCAAACAACTCCCTGAGACTATCCCCAAGGTGTTTTGTCGCCAAGCCCAGCACCTTGCCCGGTACACCGTCCGGCCCAGGAGCGGTCTTCCTTTTGCGTAGCCGGGCCACAGCGGTAATAAATTCGTCGTCCTCAATAGGAGGAGGCGCATCCTCAACAGACCTCCCAGTGGCGGATGGTAGTGCCATGCGTGGGGGAGCGTGACCGTCGCTCGGAGGAAACAATGCCCCGATGACCCTCGCCAAGAGAGCTGGCTCCATTGACTCCGTGGGCTGGGCGCCACCTGCCCTGAGGACAGCTTTGTATGGGCGCCCCCACGGGTCGCGGTCCAGGTCCTGGAGCATCTGCTCTCTGGCGGCTTCTTTGGCCCTAGCTATGGCGGTCTGTAGGTCCGCTTTAGACTGCCTGTACTCTTCGTACAGGCGGTCCTCGGCTTCCTGGTCCCTGGCGCGTCGTCGCCGGGAACGGGCGTAGGCACGCCGCTTTGCCATGCAGGCGGACCGGAGGGCGGCGATCTCGTCCGACCACCAGTGGACTGCACGACGGTCCCGTGGAGGGTGCGCTCTCGGCATTGAAGCCGCGCACACTTCAGTGAGGGCACTGCGTAACCGGGATGCCGCCTCGTCGATCTCTGCTCCGTTCAGAGCGCCGACGCACCAGCGCTGGACGATGGCGGCCTCCTCCGCCTTCTCCACATCAAGGCGTCCCAGGGCCCAGCGAGGAAAGTGATCGCGGGTTGTGGGTCGTCGTGGTGAGGGAGATTGGGTGGGAGCCTCGAATCGAATATATTTGTGATCCGAGAGGCTCTCCACCCGCATAACGCGCCAGTTGCGCAGCCTGCGCGCTAGGGCCGGGGTCGCAAACGTGACATCAACCACCGAGCCCCCGTTTCGACGCACGCAGGTGAACGCGGTACCCCTGTTGATGAGGCACAGACCAGAGGCAGCGGCCCACAGCTCCACTGCCTGACCTCTCACATCCGTTCTCGGGTTGCCCCAGGTCACGGACTTGGCATTCAGGTCCCCGAGAACGAGGACCTGGCGCGGAGCAGCCCTTCTCACCGCCGCACCGACTGTCCCGAGGAAGGACTCGAGGTCTGCCGGCGGCTTATTTGGGGAGAAGTAGACGCCGACCAAGGCGATACCCTCCCACTCCGCCATAACGTACCCGGAGCCCCTCTCGAGGGGCTGAGGTGGGGTGAAACCGGGAGCAGGCCGCACAACCACCGCGACAGAGCCGTCTCTATCCCCCGCCCAGTTGGGTTGCTGTGGTACAAAGTACGGCTCTGCCATTACCGACACATCAATGGACCACTCAGCCATGACCTGCACGAAAAGGTCTTGGGCCCTCGCTGAGTGGTTTAAATTCCCTTGTAGGAAGTTGTAATGTCGGCTTAATTCCATTACTCAGACATTACAACTTCCTCTGGTCCAGTATTGGGTGAGACCTCAGCCGGTGGGGGGGCCTTTCGTGCTGGAGCGCGCCCCTTTTTCTGGGGGGGATTACATTTCCTACCCCCCATGGCATGTCCCGCTGGTTTATGCGCAGAAGCGCAGACGGCGCAATGGGGCTTGGCAGAACAGTCTGCCGCCCTGTGGCCAGGCTCGCCGCACCGGAAGCACAGCCCGCTTCGGTCGTCAGAGGACGGGCAGGACTGGCGGGTGTGACCTATCCCCATGCACTTGTAACAGCGTATGGGGCGGGCCTCCAGTGGCCTAACGGACGCTGAGCTCCAACCAATTAGGAGCCGGCCACCCTCGAAGACGTTTTTCGCAGCCGCCACAGGGCACTGAACTACTGTGGCACCCAGGCCTCCTGCCCTAGTGCGGATCTCTCCCACCTTGACCAGCTCGACGGCGCAGTTGCCCTTTTTGGCGACTGCCGCTGCGACGTCAGCCTTGGTTATGGAGTCGTCCAGCCCACCGATGTTGATGTCAACGCATTTGGTGGGTCGGACGACCTTCGCTATGTCGGTAAGGACCTCCCGGAGCTTAGATGCCAGGAGGTCCGCCTTTTCAGATGCCTGGGCCCCGGGAATCTCGATGATTCGGGCTCCCGCAGCAGTATGGCGGCATTTGAGTGTGCCGATTTCCAGCTCCTCGAGGTTGATGTGCTGCCGGGCGTGCGTCAGCACGTTGCTGTAGCTTACTCCCTTGTCGGCAGCGCTCGCCTCGAGGGTGATGACCACCGCGGCTGTTTTGGGCGGCGTCAACTTCGGCTTACGGGCCTTTTTGGGCGGGGCAGCCTGTGCCTGCGCCGGTTTCTTGGCCGCAGCAACATACGACGGCTGGGATGTTGAGGCCGTCGCGGGAGGGGCCTTGTCCTTTCCCCTGTTGCTCTGTTTCTTTTTTCTGACCACGGTGGTCCACTCATCCTCGACGGGGGCGGATTGGACAGCATTGGGCACGGCTGCCTTATCCCCGGAGGTGGATGGTGCCACCGTGGAGCGCGTCTCCTCCACTTGGCGACTAGCAGGGGCCTTTTGGGGCCTCTTCGTCTTCTTGCCAGCCTTTTTAGGTGGGGCCTGGACACTCGGCGGCGGCGGGGCAGGTTTTGCCGCGCCCGAGGATTTATTTGCCAGCGGCAATCTATAGTTTTTCGCCGGCAGAAGGCGGTCCTCGATACCCTCGAAACGAGCATTAATCATCGTTCCGAGGGACCGCATTAGGCGGCTTTCGAAGGCCTGAAGGGCGTCAGGCTCCTCAAAGGCCTTTTTGCGGCCGGCAGGTGGACGAGCCAATGGAGCTCGCTGGGCGGAAGCAGGGGGAGCAGGAGGTAGGTCCTCCTCCATAGCGTCCGCGCGAGGCTCCGGTAAGTCACAGTTGAGTGGAGGAGAGGGGCGCACTTTGGCCTTATCTTTCTCCTTCCTCATTAACATCACTTCAGCCGAAAGCTCCAAGAATTTTTTCTGGAGCTCGGCTATGTCCTTCTTAAGCCTCTCATTCTCGGCTTTGAGGAGGCGGGTATCATCTGTGATGGACCGCTTGGCGACCTCGTTAAAGCAGTCCATCAAGGACTCCGTCGCCTGTCTGAGGGCCTTCTGGTGCGTTCCACACAGGTGGGACGACTTTCGGGACACGTCCATAATTACCCGGCAGTCCGCCTTCACCACCTCCTCGATATCGAGGGCAGTCTTCTGGTTGGGGTCTGCCGAGGAGACGCCCGAGGTCGCAGCGAGACCAGCGTAAAACTGTGATCGCGTCTCGTACGCCCTCTTCTCCGACTCGGCAATTTCGCTGTCGAGACGGACTTGTAGCTGCTCTCTTTCCGCTCGTATCAGCTCTTTTTTGGCAGCTAGCAAGCCGACGTACTGTCCGGTGGTGATGCGGCGGCTGTGGCCTAATCCAGCTCCTTCCAGCGACCCGTCCAAGGTGGGAGCTTTCTTGATCGGGGTAGCTTCATCCTCCGACTTTGAGTCGCTGGAGGTTTTCTTCTTGCGCAGTCTCTTCCGGCGCGGCATAGTATCCGCTGCGCCGTCGGACTGCGCCTGGTCTGTCAAGTCCGAGGCCGCATCCACGCAGGATTTCATCGACTGCGCGGATTCGGCAGAGTCACTCAGGAGGCGTGACCTATCATATTTGTGCGTGTCGCAGGGTGTCAACTTCACCGACACCTCTCTTAGTAGCGAACCACTGCGGGACCTGGAGGCCGTAGGCGTGTTGTCGCTACTCAGACTGCCGACACTCGCACCTCTGCTCATGCAGCTGCTCCGGCCAGATCGGAGCTTTACTCCCTCACGTTCACCGGTAGCACATTTTCCGACCGCCGGCCCGGATACCGACGGTGGCCCGCTCTCAACGGGTTCGCATTGGCCAGTAACAGATTTCACACTGGACGACCTGGTAATCGCCGAGCGCCCTTGGCAAGAGGGGTCATATTTGCCGCTAGTAACCAATTTCACACGCGTCGGCCCAGCTACCGACGTGCGCCCGGGGTCAGCGGGATCGCAAGACAAACTCAAAACCTTATCTGAACTCATCATAATTTTTTTCGATGGGAAATACACCCGGGCCTTTCCCAAGGGACCGGGGACGCACGTTTGACAGGTGTTTGACCCGCCGGGCTCGCGTTAGCCCAAAAACCGGATATGCCGCCGGTGGTTCGGCTTCTCCTCCTTCGAGCAAGAACGCTCCCTCCGCGCTTGCGACTGGGTACCCCCCAGCCATTCACCCATCGGCACGCTGACCTTGGGTTAGGGTGATTTTTTAACCAGTGGTTTTCTTCCACTACACCTCCGTCACATCGGCAGCGGACCATCACTCGTGGTCTCCGCCGCTCCTCACCGCTTACCGCAGGCTTGAAGCCCGCCATCCCACGACCCGAGGGTCCACCGGCCCTGAAAAGGGCCCTCTCCAGGGTGATTTTTTATAGAGGTTGTCTTCCTCGCAGCCAGACGCACAGAGCAAGCCCCATACGCCCAGCCCCCGACCCCACTCAGTGTGGGGCTACGGGTTGTACTGTTTTGGTCCACGCCGGCCGAAGCCGGTACCCCCCATATCTGGGGGGCATTCCCTTATCCGCCACCTAGGGACGCGCCCGATAGGGGACAGAAAACCCCCACGGGAACCTAACCTAACCTAACCTAACCTAACCTTTTTTTTTTTTTTTTTTTTTTTTTTTTTACGTCAGAAAATGCATTACGCATACCATGGAGACAGCGTGGGGTCGCTCCATGGTTATGTGGGACTCTCCCCCTGTGTGCAAGCCAGGTCGCTAATCGACCTGGACGGGGGCCTACCCACTAAAAACTGACGTTTGCCACTCGCCAATAAACGATGCGCGAGAGAGGTTGCTGTTCGCACCCAACTCTCTCGCGTGCCTATGGCTGTCCGTTGCCGGACCAATCTAAGGAGAGGTGTCCGCAGCTTGACACCTCCCGTCGACGGGCGATTTTAGGAGTGACGAAAGCCCCACTCCGTCACTCTACGCCCGGACACTATGGCTGCTGGAGTAGCTCGTGGAGCCGCCTCCTGCGGCCAGGTCTCCGTCTGCGGTTCGGGGGCGCTAGCGGGTCTTGCTCGCGCGCCCTTTCCGCTGCCTCCTTTTGCGTCATCACGTCATCGCAAAAGGAGGCCATCGCTTGCCACGACGTCTCGTTCTGGAGCATCTTATTAATGATGCTCGAGAGCGAGAGATCGGTTCCAACGGCAGCGGTAAGGACAGCGCGCTGAGTAGCCCACGCCGGGCATGCCTCGAGCGTGTGCTGCGCGGTGTCCGAATCGGCGCCACACTCGTGGCACTTTGCGTCAGCTTCCCTTCCGGCGACTCTATGAAGGTAGCTGCCGAAGCATCCATGCCCCGACAGCACCTGGGTCATCCGGAAGGTAAGCACGCCGTGCCTTCTCTCCAGCCATGCCTTGATGTTTGGACGAATGCCCTCGATGGTCCAAACCCCGGCAATTGGGGCTTCCAGTCTCTGCTTCCAGGCTCTGACTGTGGACTTTCGGGCATGGTCTCGCCATCGCCGAACCATTTCAGGTGGCGGGCGGTGCCCCTCGTCTTTGACTACGACACTGCGTCTATAAATTTCTGACAGCGCTTTGGCGTCTAGGTCCCACGGAGGGGCACCCGCTAGCACGCATGCTGCATCTACTGAGATCGTGCGGTAGCCTCGCACGACCTTAATTGTCATCACTCTTTGTGCTCTGCGCAGCTGTGCTGCGTTTCGGGGTGATAGACTGTCCGCCCATACTGGTGCTCCGTAGAGGGCCATCGAGCGGACGACCCCCGTATAAAGTCTGCGGCAGGAGGAATTTGGCCCTCCAATATTTGGAAGTAATCGGCTAAGTGCCGCTGCTGTCCTGATGAGTTTGGGGCAGAGGCGGCTGAAATGTTCATTAAATGACCATTTGTAATCTAATTCGAGGCCCAAGTACTTCATGTGCGTTTGAACCTCGATGTTGACGCCATTTATCTTTATTCTTGCACCCCTTGGGGGCCCAGAACGGGGGCCATGGAATAACACGGCCTCCGTCTTGGTTAAGGCGACTTTCAGGCCCAGGGACTCAATTCGACCCACAGTGAGCGTCGTTCCAACCGTGGCGAGGCGAGCTGCTTCTTGATAGCTGTTAGCCCGGGCCAGTACAAGGGTGTCGTCCGCATAGCAGACGACACTTAATCCGGGGGGCAGCACGCCACGCAAAACCCAATTGTAACCGATGTTCCACAGGAGGGGACCGAGCACCGACCCCTGAGGAACACCGCACGTCGTGGTATGACTAGTAAGCGTGCCGTTCCTGTCGACGCAAAGAACAGTACGGTTGCCGAGGTAATCGGCAACGATTCGCCTCAGATATAAGGGCACGCAATGGTACCTTAAACCCTCGTTGATGACGCTGAAGGGCAGGGTGTTAAAGGCGTTGGCTATGTCAAGAGACACAGCCATAACAACCCTGCGTTTCTCGATTGCCTCCTCCGCAAAGGTTTTAACGCGGAGGATGGCGTCCACAGTCGATCGATTCTCGCGGAACCCGAACTGATGGTCCGAAAGGTTTGGACCTGTTTCATTCAGGTGGTGGACGATGCGGGTTGCAATAATTCGCTCAAGGAGCTTTCCCGCTTCGTCCAGCAAAACGATAGGCCGGTATGCCGACGGTTGGTCAGGCGGCTTGTTGGGCTTCTGGAGCAGAACCAGTCGACCAGTCTTCCATGACAGCGGAAATCGTCCCATGGACATGCACAGGTTATAAATCTCTCTTAGATGTTGACCCAGAGTGGCGAGAGACATCGCCAGCACTTTCCCAGGGATGCCGTCGGGGCCTGGTGCTGTGTTCTTGGCCTTCATCCTCCTGACCCCAAAGTCCATCTCCTCATCAGAGACCGGAGGGGGCAGGTTGCAGTCTAAAACGTCTGCTCGTGACGGCGGGGTCATGAGCGGGGCGATGTGCTCCACCTGATTTGGGAAGAGAGTGGAGATGATCGTCTCTAGGAACTGGGGATTGACAGTCTCGGCAACGGGGGGGCCCTGATTGCACATTTTACTTTGAATTGTGCGGTATGGACGCCCCCAGGGGTCAGCATCTAGTTCCGCGATCCACCTTTCGCGGCTAGTAACTTTGGCGTCGTGGATGGCAACGCGGAAAGTATGTAGAGCCTCTTTATAGGAGGTTCTGAGTGCTGACTCCTGTTCTTCAGACCAGCCACCCCTTCGACGGCGAAACCTGACATATGCACGACGCCGGGAAATACAAATTCGACGCATAACAGCAAGCTCGGGGGACCACCAATGCATTTCACGTTTAGGTGGACGACACGAAGTGCGAGGCATAGAGGCGTCGCATATGTGGGTCATGGTTTCCCTGAACTTGCGAGCCGCAACATCGGCTCCCAATAGGAGTGTCTCAGACTGGTCAAACCAGTCCTCGATGAGGGCAGACTCCTCCACCAAGTCTTTACTTAGCTTGGACAACGTCCATCGTGGGAAATGTTGGATGTTGTTTATGATGACAGGGTTGTTACCATGGCCTGTAGAGGAGGCTACGTCAAAGGTGATGTACAAATGGTCAGAAAGAGTTTCCGCATCTTCGTGAACCCGCCAATTGCGAACCTGTGCTGCGAGAGCAGGGGTAGCAAACGTAACGTCTACTATCGACCCCCCCTGTTGACGCACGCAGGTGTTCGAAGATCCACGGTTCTGGACAAGTAAATTGGAAGTTATTGCCCATTCCTCAACCACAGCACCACGCACATCGGTGCTAGGAGAACCCCAGGATGTAGACTTTGCATTAAGGTCTCCTAATACTATAGTCTGGTGTGGCACCACTCGCTGGACCGCAGCACCGACAAGACCAATGTAATTTTCAAATTCAGCGAGTGTGCGATTTGGGGAGAAGTATGTTCCGACCAGTACTATGTCTCCCCATTTCGCAACGACAAAACCATGGCCCCGCTCCAGGATGGTCAGGGGCGGGGACCTTGTTGACGATGATCTAATAATTGTAATCGTCGAGTCTAAGTCCGTGGCATAGTTGATATTGCCCGGCAGAGAAAAGTAGGGCTCCGCAACAACCGCAACGTCAATGAGCCACTCTGACATGGTTTGCAGGAGTAAGTCCTGCGCCCCGCCAGAGTGGTTCAGGTTGCCCTGAAGAAGATGTAATGTTCGGTGTATATCCATTACGACTCTGTTTCCATGATTTCTGTTGGGTGTTTGTTCCCCTCTACATTATTAGTTGCGGCTTGGGTCTTTTGAGCCACTTTCCTTGACTTAGTAGGAAGGGGCGCTTTACAACTCCTCCCTCTGATTAAATGTCCGGCCGGTCGTTTCAAACTCGCACATATCGCGCAGTGCGGGTCTGCGGTGCAGATGGCAGATTTATGGCCGGCTTCGCCGCAGCGGAAGCAAAGGCTGCTGCGGTCCACATCAGCTGTGCATCGCTGCTTAGTATGACCCACATCTAAGCAGCGGTAACATCTCAATTGTCGTGGTTCTTGGCCTCGTACTCGCGCAGAACTCCATCCAACCAGGAGGCGGCCAGACTCGAGCATTGTTTTAACGGCTCCGACAGGGCATTTGGCCAATGCTGAACCGAGGCCATCTGGCCCGCGGCGGATCTCACTGACGGTAATATCCGCGTGCGAGCAGCCGGACTTCTGAGCAATTGCGACAGTTATGTCGTACTTCTCGACGGAGTCATCAAGGCCGGATATCCGGACCTCGGCACATTTTGTCGGCGTTGTGACCCGTACATCTTCAGAGAGGCAGACTTTGAGTTTGTCGGCGAGGATGAAGGCCTTTTCTCGGTTTTCGGTCGCTTCTTTTGAAACCGAGATTTGCAATATACGGGCGCCCGTGACAGCTTCCTTGATACGAAAGCCGTTGGCGGCCAAACCAAGTTCCTCCAGATTTAGGGTGGTCTTCGCCTTTTTGATCACATCCGAGTATGACACACCGCGCTTTTCGGCCTCGGGGTCGATGGTCAGCACCACCGCAGCGGACCGTGGCTCTCGAAGTTTGCTGGGCTTTTTCGTCTTGGGCCTTGCGGGGACCACGGATACGCGGCCCTGTTGTTTAGGGGCAGTTACCGAGGTCGGAGCAGACCGAGAGTTTTTCTTATTCTTTTTGTTTGCAACTGTAACCCAACCATCATTGTCGGGTTTAGTCGCAGGTCGAACGACCTCGGACTGGGTCGACTGTTCGTTTTGTGAGGACTCTGGAGCCTTTTTTTGTCTGCCAACTTTTCCTGCACTAGTTGCAGGAACTGGAGCTTTAGCATTTTTTGACCGTGGAGCAGCTCGCGGCACCGCTTGAGATGGGGCAACCGCTGCAGCCGCTGTCGCTCGTGTCTCATGTGCGAGAGGCGGGCGCATACTTGTTAGTGGAGGCAATCTGGCCTCTAGGGTTTTATATCGACTGTCGATCAAGTCACCGACTTGCGAAAGGATAGACCTTACTAAAGCCTCCTGTGATATATCGCCCTGTTGAGATAGATCAGGGGGTCTCTTTTTAGTAGATGGCTCCTTACGAGCCTGCTTAGCACGTTTTGGGACCGGATTTTGAGGCGCCGCAAAAGCGTCTGTCTCCATTTCTGAATCCACTGTAGGTGCCTCACTCACAGGAGCGCGCACTGCCGATTTCATCTCCAGGACCGTAGCCTTGAGCTCGTCTAGCTCCTTGCGGAGAATTTCGACTTCCGTCGTCAGACGGGCGTTGTCAGCAGTAACGCGCGCATAGTCGGCTGTAACGCGAGCGTTCTCCGCGATCAATCGGCGGTTCTCTTCGGATGCGGTGCGTGATCGCAGTGAGTCCACAATAACGCCGAGAGAACGCGTGGCCGTTTTCATGTCCCGGACCACTGTGCCCTTTAAATTTTTTGACTTCCCAGCGGCTGTACTGACAACGTCCATGTATAAGCGAGCGCTTTGCGCAAGCTTTTCTGCTGTAATTTCATCAACCTCGTTTTCTTCAAGAGGGTTCACCGTGCGAACTTTGCATTTACTTCTTGCCACGTCGGCCTTCTTGAGGAGGCCACTAACTTGTTCTTCAAGGTCACATTCCTCTGCTACACTATTGGCCTTGTGAAATCTCTTTGTGTGCTCTGACGTCGGAACACTTTCGACGCTAGAGTCCGATGAATTGGACCCTTTCCTATGTCTTGGGCGTTTTGCCCTGGGTTTGTGACTTGCATCAGGCCCACTACTGTATGCCGAAGCCATCTCCACTTCCGATGACCCACAGGAGTCATCGCCTTTACCCATTTTTTCGCTCTCAGCGACTGATGCCACTGAGGCCCACCTATCCAAACTTCTCTCCGAGCCGGAGCTCCTCAACCTTGGTAAGATAATTTTTAATGTTTTTTTATTTTCAGTATCCATACACGTCCCACGAGTATGGGGGAAAGGGTGGTCCATCTGAGCGGTGCCCCCTGCACCCAGATAACCCTAATACTCCCGGGGGGGCGGGCGGTACCCCGGAGTGGAAGCGCTAGTTGGTGGACTTACCCAGCCCACCACCTTAAGGCGCCCGTCACCACGCTTCAGAGTGACGGCTAATCGGTAGACCGAACGCTTTGGGGTTTTTTAACGAGGTATGCTCCTCTCAGGGCCAGCCAACAAAGGCAAGCCCCGCTGGTCCTGTGGGTGACATACAGGCTGCCAGCTCGCCCGACGGTAGGCCGAAGCCCATCCCCAATGACCACAAAAATATAGCCACGGGGCCGCCGCGCCGCGAACCTTGAAGGTCCGCCATCCCACGCCGCCAGAAGACGGCCACTGAGCCAGCCAATGAAGGCGAACTCCATCGGAGCCAGCCAGTTAAGGCAAGCGCCAGGGTGGCGCTTCAGGGTGGGGAAACACCCCGCGCTCCGCAGAACTTGAAGTTCCGCCAACCACGCCGAGAACGGCCGCTGGCCCTAAAAAGGGCCCCCACAAAAGCGCGAATGCGCCACGGGCTGAGACGCCCCCACCAAATCCGCACAGGCGGAGCCGCAAGCCTTGAAGGCTCGCCATCCCACGCCGCCCAGAAGCGGCCACTGGCCCCCATAGGAAAAAAGGGGGGCCCACCGCGCCAGTCTGTTGGCCAACTCCGTGGGTGTGAACCGACTAAAGGTGTCATTGCAAGCAATGACCCAAAAGTTCTGAAACACACCCAACACAGCTGCCCAGGGTGCACCGTCCTGGTCGCTTGTTCCACCACCGTCCGCACCGGATGCAAGCATCAAGTACGGCAAGTGGTGAGCACAAACGCCAGGCTCGCGTGGAGGTCGACAGGCATCGCACCCCAACCTAACCTAACCTTTTTTTTTTTTTTTTTTTTTTTTCGCAGGGGAATGCATTTACGCACTTCCTACCCGATTTGGGAAAACCGGGAAGGGGTATGTGGGACTCCCGGGCAACGGTGCCCGTCCTACCCACTAAAACCCTGCGTTGTTTCGACGCGCTACATTGGCACTACTGCGGGATCACTTGTTGCATTCACCACAGCAGCGTCGCAGCGAGCCCTTTGGCGAGCTCTTCCGCAAGGTGGGATGGAATACTCTCGAAACAAAGGAGAGTATCCCTCGTCGCAGAGACCGTGCAATGCGAGTGCCTATCCCATCGACACCCGCTAGCCTCTACTTGGCGGTGGCAGACGTTAATCCGCCCGCCGAGACAGGCTGCCCCGGGGTATAGACCCCGAGGCAGCCCGCCCCGACGGTCCCCTGCCTTGTCCCGAAGAGGACGCAACAGGGGCCATCGCCTCCCGCGACCTGTTAGCAGCGGGGGCCGCGGAGGACGGCCTTAGCCCATCCCCGCCTCCCCCGCCACCAAGAGGTCTACCTCGCGTGCCGCGCCTCAGCTGCTGTAAGCAGCTTCTACTGCCCGCCGTGTGACTGGCCGGTAAACCGGCTTCCTCGCACGGCGCGCAGTGAGGCGCAGCCGAACACTCAGCGGCCTTATGGCCCGATCGACCGCAGCGAAGACAGACATCACTGCGGTCGACTGCCGACGGGCACAGCGGTCTGGTGTGCCCCACACCAAGACAGCGGTGGCACATCATCGGCCGAGGCTCTGCCACGGAAACGCGGACAGTGCTCCAGCCAACGGTAAGCCGGCCGCCCTTGCCGATGTCCCTCGCCGCAGCCGCGGGGCATGTGACCTTAACGGTCCCCATGCCCCACCGGCCGCGGCGAATGACACCGACTCGGACCATGTCACCAGGAATACATCCAGCACGGGCGATCGCCCCCCGGATGTCGTCCCCGGTGATGGTATCGTCCAGGCCGGTCAAACGGAGTTCCCCCGTCTTGACCGGTCTGGATATGAGCGCATCCTCACCTATCACCTCTTGGAGGCGGGCAGCAAAGACGTCGGCCTTCTCTACTCTGTCAGGGCCCGCTATCGTGAGAACGCGGGCACCCGACTTCGTCGGCTTTATGCGGAGCTCTGGGATGTCAGAGTCTCCGGCCGTGGCTGCTCTCGCCCGAGTGAGAACGGACAGGTAGGTTTCCCCACGCTGCTCCGCCTCGGGCGAGAGCACCACCGCGATGGCCGCTGTGGTTGGCACCCGAATTCGGGCGCCGGCCTTCTTCTTCCTCCTCCTCTTTCTCTTCTTTCTGCCGCCTTCTACCCTAGGCGTAGGCTGCGCTGGGGCTTGCACTGGCCGCGTTTGATTGCGGGCGGCGCGGGCGTATTTCGTCGCTTGCACGGTTTGAGGTCGCGCGGGCGCACGGGTGGGCGCTGTCATCATTGGTGTTGGGGCAGAGGGGGGCTTCTTCTTGGCCCTCTTCCTCCTGACGAGCTTGAAGCCATCGTGCTCCATGTGCTCGTCGCCTGCCGTCGTCTCTGTGGTGGGAGCGGTTGGGGCATGCTCCGTTCTCATCTCTGGTAGGGGCGGGGCAGTAGCAGTGGCGAGTTTCGCCGTTCTGTCCGACTCCGCACGCGCCTCCAAGAAGCGCTCTACGACCCGCATGATCCGGGCGTCATCAGCGTCGCGCTCTTCGCGTCTGGTCTTTGCCAGTTCTCCTACGTTCACCGCTGGTAGTTCATCGTCTAATGTGCTGCTGGTGCTAGCAGCGGTCCTACCGCCGCACGCGCACTCTGGCCTAGGCTCCGGCATGGCAGCAACTTTGGCAGACAGGTGGTCCACTTTTTCTTCGAGGACTTTGCATTCCGCCCGTAGCGCATCTATCTGCGCACTCTGCAATGACAGATCGACCTTAAGGCGGGCGTTCTCATTCTCCAACCGTTTTACTTCAGTGGTTGCTGACCGTTCATGCAGTGTCTCGATTGTGTCTTCAAGGCGGTTTGCGCTTTCCTTCAGAGCACGGACGAATGTGCCCTTCAGGTTTTTCGAGCGCATGGCCACCCTGGTGACGACCGCGATGTCATCCATCGCCCTCGTTCTTAGGAGCTGCAGGGCGGGGTCGTTTGGACGCTCGCCCGGCGGGGGCATCCGGCATCGCTCCCAGGTTCGGCGTGCGGATTCTAAGAGTTTTTCAATCTCCCCGTCGCTGTCCAGGTTTTGGGCGAGCCAGCCGCCACTGGCCGCCGCCTCCCTCTCTTCGACCGACCGCCGAGTGTTTTTAACCATCTGCGGTTTCGGTGACGCACTAGGTGACCGGATGTTGGGGCCCCTGTGCTGGCGCCGTCCTCTACGTGCCGTTGCCACTTTCGGGCCGAATGTACCCTCCGATTGGCTGGGTTTTTCAACCGCCGATCTTTTCCGGCTCCCGCTGCGAAGCAGCCGCCCTTCGGTCGCTCCGTCCTCACTGACAGAAGCGCCGGTCATTGCATCTTCAGAGTCGTCGCTGTCGAGTGAATTGCACGAAGCACCGTACCCGAACATCGCTTCCTCGTATTCATCGTCCCGAGAACCACCGGCTTTCGCCCTCGTCCCAGGACCGTCTTCGTCGTCAGTGAAGGTGACGCTATGATCACTGACCTCACGCTTCTCCTTGTTATAGCGGAGACACACAGACTGTGCGCCCCCGGAGCGAGTAGTGCCCCCCCCAGATACGATGGGGCTGTCTGCCGAAGCAGAGAGGGATTCCCCGGACGCGTTGCGACCGGGACCCTCCTGGAGATTTGTCTTTCTGCTCGCTTTTTCCATGATAGTACCTCCCGAATCCTCGTCAAAAACAAAACCAAAACAAAATAAAAGTAGGAAGAAACGAAGAAGAAAATAAATAAAACAAAAACCAAAAGACAGAATAGAAAAACCAAAAGACAGTTAAATAAAAAGGAAAAGAGTCCGGAGCTTGGGACCGGGCACCCCCCGGCCATTCAGCCCATCGCCACTCCGGCAAGCTTAAGCTTAGGTCGGTGGCGGCGTAAGCCGTTGGCTGACCATGGTCTGACCACCGAAATACCACATCCTGAGCTCTCTCTGAAGACAGAGGGATGCCAGGAGCAGCCTCGCTGGAGACTCTTGGTTTGGTAAAGACGAAATAGTGAGCAGAGATGTTAAAGGCCCTAAGCGTCGTCCCTACCGTGAGCCCCCCCACCACGACAAGGTGATCTCCAATCGGGGGGGAACCTAACCTAACCTAACCTAACCTAACCTAACCTAACCTAACCTAACCTAACCTAACCTTTTTTTTTTTTTTTTTTTTTTTTTTTTTTTTTTTTTTTTTGGCAGGGGTAAAAATGCATTTACGCATACCCCACGTCCTTTGAGGGTGACGCAGGGTTATGCGGGACTCCTCAGGCCTATGCGCCAAGACTACCCGCTAAAACTTCCCCCCCGTGCTCCGCCTCTCACTGCGACAGGTTAGGGCGACAGTTTCCCTTTTCCCACTGTTCCTGTCCAGCGTTTGTCCCAACGGACTCCTCTCCGCACATGTGGTGCCTTTATCGTCTCACGACGTCCACCGAGCACAGGTGAACGCCGTCCTGCTCAGGGGGCTATGGGTCAACGGGCGGACTCCCTCAAGTCGGCCCGTCAACAGCCCGGTCAATTAAGGGACCAGCGCGCCAGCGAATGCGCGGCGTCGCCGGCCGGTCCTCCTTCTCCTGAGCGAATCGGCCGACGGGTCCTCCTCTCGGGACCTCTCGTCAGCCTCTTTGCTGCCCATAACTGTTTCGCAGAAGGTGTAAAGGGCCTTCTGCGCTCTGTCGCTGTCTATGATGGCCTTGGCCACGGTGGGCAGTGATAGGTCCACTCCCATGATTGCCGTTAAGGCGGCTCTCTCCCTCGCCCACATCGGGCACATCGCCAGTGTGTGTGCGGCCGTGTCTGTTGCGGCACCGCACTGGTGGCACACCGGGGTTCGCTCACGCCTCGCGACTGTGTGCAGATATTTACCGAAGCACCCGTGCCCAGTCAATATCTGCACCATGCGGTACGAGAGCGAGCCCCCCTGCCCCTCAAGCCATTGAAGCAAAACTGGGCGGAACGCTGCGATCGTCAGGTGTCCCGCCTTCGGTGTCTCCAGCCTGCTCAACCATGTGTTGATTCCCGTCTCCTGGGCATCAGCCCGCCACCTCTCTATCACTTCTGGGAGAGGAATGCGACCTGTCTGCAATTTCACCTCTGCGGTTTTCAGGTACACTGTTGCTAGGACCTTCGCGTCTATGTCCCAGGGTAGGGACCTTGCCAGTAGGCATGCCACCTCGCACGACACCGTGCGGTACGCCCGTGCCACTCTCAGCGCCACAACCCTTTGCGACTGTTGAAGTAGGGTTTTGTTGCGGGATGTTAGGGCGTCCGACCATATTGGCGCCCCGTAAAGAGCCGCAGAACGCACCGCGTTGGTAAAAAGGCGGCGACAACCCGTACTTGGCCCCCCTAGGTTTGGCATCAGTCTACACAGTGCCAGAGATACTCTCCTAATTTTTGGAGATAGCATCTCGAAATGGCTCCTAAAAGTCCATCGCCCGTCTAATATGAGTCCCAAATATTTCAGGGTCCTCCCTACTGAAATGGGTACGTCACCGATAAGTATCTGGGAGTTGGCAGGTGGAGATCTGCGAGGCCCATGAAAACAAAGGGCCTCTGACTTTTCCAGTGCCACTCTCAGACCCAGTCTCCTGATGCGGTCCACCACCTGGGACACCCCGACCTGCGCGAGAATTGAGGCAGAGTGAAAATCATCCCCTCTAGCTGTTACCAAGGTGTCATCGGCATAACAGAAAACATTTACACCTCTCAAATTGGAGCTCCGGATTGCCCAGTCATACCCTATGTTCCACAGGAGCGGGCCCAATACCGACCCTTGGGGAACGCCGCTCGACACTTCTCTTTCGCCCCATCCATGCGCTTTGGGAAATATAACTTTTCGGTTGGATAGATATGAAATAATGGTTTGCCTCAGGTATAGTGGGAAGTCAAACCATGTCAACGCCTCCTCGATACAGGAGTGTGGTAGAGAGTTGAAAGCATTGGCGATATCTAAAGATACCGCCAACACCACCCTTCCTTTGGCGATCTCCTCCTCGGTCATAGCCTTTACTTTGGCGATGGCATCTATCGTGGATCTCCCCTGTCTGAAGCCGAATTGGTTACTGCTTAGATTCGGCCCATTCTCTTCCAGATGTTTTAAAAGACGGGCCGCTATGACCCGTTCAAACAGTTTACCCGCTTCGTTTAGAAGGACGATCGGACGGTATGCGGATGGTGAGTCTACCGGCCGACCTTCTTTCCTTAGCAGCACCAATTTACCAGTTTTCCAGTTGTTCGGAAAATGCCTCTCCCGCAAACAAGATGATAGTAGTTTGCGGAAGCGGGGCTCTAGGCCGTTTTTCAACGCGATGACCAGAGCGCGTCCAGGAATGCCGTCTGGTCCGGGGGCTTTATTTTTGGCTTGAAGCCTTAGAATTGCCGCACCCAACTCTCCCTCCGTTACCTCTGGGACATCTCTTGTAATTGAGTCTGCGCTCGATAGTCGAATTCCGAGCGGAGGTTGGTGATCACCTCTACGGGGAAAAAGCGCCTCGACCACCCTCTGCAGCACCTCCTCGTCCATTTTGGACGTAAGAGGTGGGGCCCAGGGGCGGAGCTTACTCATAACGAGTTTGTATGGCCTGCCCCATGGGTCTTGTGCTAACGTGTCAAGGAGCTCTTCCCAGGCTCTTTCGTTGGCTTCGGCAATAGCGGCTCTCAGCACCTTCTTGGCGTCCTGATATGCCGTATAGAGGCGGCTCTCCTCGGCTTCACTTCTCCGTCGGCCTCGTCTACGAGATCTGGTATATAGGCGTCTAGCAGCAACGCAGGTCGCTCTGAGATTGGCTAGTTCGGAACACCACCAATATACCTGGCGACGAGGAGGCAGGGCCCTAACCCTAGGCATGGCCACGTCACAGACATGTGTGAGCGACTCGCCAAACCATTCAGACTCGCTCTCAATATTTGGGTTTTCTGGTGCTGGTGACCATCCTTCTACCAGAGCGGCTTCTATGAGAGCGTCCTTGTCAAGTCTCTTTAATGCCCATCTGGGGCCAATCTCCGCGTCAATACGGTGTGGTGCACCAGAGCTTTGCCCGCGGGAAGGGATTTCAAATTGAATATATCGGTGGTCCGACAGTGTCTCTTCCCCTACTAGGACCTCCCAGTTGCTTATGCGGTGAGCCAGAGCAGAACTGGCAAAAGTAACATCCACAATGGAACCGCCTTGAGCCCGTACGCACGTTTCGACACTACCGGAGTTAAGGACCAACAATCCGTGTGCCACCAACCACTCCTCGACTAGAGCGCCCCTGGCGTCAGACGCTGGAGAGCCCCACGCAACTGATTTGGCGTTAATATCGCCGGCTATTATAGTTTGATACGGCCTACACCAATTCAGTACTGAGTCCAGCTGCACCAAGAAATTCTCGAACTCATTTATAGGTCGGTTTGGAGAAAAATACACCCCTACAACCGCTATATTGTCGAAAATTACGGCGACGGAGCCATGACCCTTTAACGACTTCCTAACGGAGGATGTACCAAGGCCAGGGTTCACAACAACGGCGACCAGGTCGTCCAGATCTCCAGCCCAGTCATCTCTGCTAGGGACCACATATGGCTCAGCAATGATCGTCACATTTGTTAACCACTGCGCTGTGGACTGTATGAGCAGGTCTTGTGCTCTAGCGCAGTGGTTAATATTGGCCTGTAGGAATTTGACGCAACTACCCATTTTGTGCAATTTCCATCGGCTCTTCTGTTGCCCTGTCCGGTGGGTTGGCCGGCTGCTGTGCTGGTTTTCTGCCTGGTGCAGCCTGGCCTCTTCTCATCTTGCGCTTGGGGGCCGAACACCTTTTGCTCCCCAGCCTATGATCGGCCTTTTTGTTGGCCTCCTCACATAGCGTGCAGTGAAACTCCTCATAACATTCCGCTGCACGGTGACCTACTTTACCGCAACGGTAGCATTGTTCGCTACGGTCTACGCACGCCGAACACTTGTCTTTAACATGCCCCGTTTCGAGACATTTAAAGCATCTCATGTCTCGCGGTGGCAGCAACTTTACTTTGGCGGAGGACCACCCCACCAGCAGGCGACCTTCCGTCACCTTCTTCGCTGCTGCGACTGGACAGCTCGCCCACACCGCGCCCATTCCATAGGTGGTCTGCTTTATTATGCCGACTTTGACTTGGTCGACTGGGCAGCCTCCCAGCTTAGATATGGCCTTTGCCACCTCGTCCGCTGTGACTGAATCGTCCAAACTAGCGACCATCAGTTCGGAACATTTGACCGGCCTGGACACTCTCAGTATCTCTTCATTAAACAACTCTCGTATTTTTGCCGCTAAGAGATCAGCCTTCGCTTCATTCTCGGCCGCGTGTACCTCGATGATAGAGGCCCCGGTGATTGCTCTGCGGAATCTAGTGAAGTCAATCCCTAAGCTGCCCAGGTCTATTCTGCTCTTTGCCTCCCCTATAACCGAGCTGTAGGTTACACCTTTGTCAGCTGCACCCGGTTGCAGCGTGAGGACGACGGCTGCGGAGCGGGGAGGTCGTACTCTACTCCTTGTATTGCTTGGCTTGGGTGGGTTTGCCTTATTCGTCTTTTGCGCGGGCTTTTGAGCACTCGCGCTTTCATTGTTTGTCCCCTTTTTACCCCTTTTCACCACTGTCGTCCAACCCTCCTCAGCGGGGGTCGGCGCTATTGGACGGGGTGTCCTGATCTCAGAACTGGAGCTCTCTCGTCCCGTAGTCCTGTTTTTCTTTGGATTGCGCCTGGTGTTAGCAGGAATAGTCTGCTCCTTACTTTTTGATGCACCTTGGTTGCGTGCCTTTGTTATGTTGGGCACTTCCGCTGCTTGCTGTAATGCAGGGGTAGGCGCAGATTTCTTCTCCTTCGCTTTTGTTTTCACGGGCGGCACTGGTGGAGGTCCCATGACCGTTTTTGGTGGTGGTGCCGTTTTCTTCACCTGCGAGGCCTCTACTCTTTGAACCGGATTGGATTTCAGCGCCTGTCGGTAATCCGGAGCTGCGTTAAGGCGAGGCTCCAGACCCTCCATCCGGATATTTATCCTGTCCGTTACGCGACTCATTATGCGAGCCTCCAATTCCTCTAGTGCGGACTGTGAGGAACTCGTGTCCATGAAGGTAGGTTCATCCGTAGCCCGGGATGTAGCTGCGGCAGCCGCCTGCTGGGCCATGCTCGCCTTGACCTGTTTAAGCTCCTGGCGGAGCTCCTCCATTTCCTTCTCCTGTCGAGCGACAATCTGCTCGAGTCTGCCTGCGTCGTCGGATGCACTGCGCTGCGCTAGCTCCATCGTGCAGTCTTTGATCGCTACCGCTGCATCTTTTAGCATGCGCACAAAGGTGCCCTTTAGAGAGCCAGACTTGGTGGCGACCTTCTCTATGAGTTCGACCTGGGCCATAACTTTGCCAACGATCATTCTGGCCGTCTCAATATCATCAACCGCTCCATCAGTTGTGTGTGTCACAGTTGGCGTGGAGCGCGTAACTCTCGCGCACACTGCTGCGTCCAACAACTCCTTCTCCGCCCGAATCTTTAGTTCTTCTCTTTCGGCCCTGGCCAACTCAGCCTTTGCCTTCGCTAGGCCGACATATTCACCCGTAGTGGGTGGACGACTGCGACCTCTGCCCTTGCCTGCGGAGGCTTTCACCTTGGCTGATGAGGTGGTTTCATCACTTTCCGCGCCATCATCCTTATTAGTGCTGATTTTGCGCTTACGGTCGTCTTTGTGCCAGAATTTGAGGCTTATCGAGCTGCCTACGCTGCTCCTTGACTTCGACCTTGACCTGCTCCTTGATCTGCTCCTGGATCTACTCCTGGATCTAGTCGATCCGTAACTTCTGACCGTATGTACAGACGAGTCAGATACCCACTCTTCTTCACCATCACTCTCCTTCCTAACGTCATTTGAATTTTTGTTTTTATTTAATTGAGACATCTATTTTTGTTCCCACGAGTATGGGGGATCTAAAAAGTCGACCTGGGCGGTGCCCCCTGCACCCAGGCAACCCTATTACTCCAAAGAGGTCGGGCGGTATCTTTGGGGTGAGGCGCTAGTTGGTGGACTTGCCCAGCCCACCACCTTAAGGCGCCCGTTGCCACGCCTCCAGCAACGGTTAACTGGTAAAACCAGACACTTTGGGGTTTTTTAACGTGGTTGTCTCCACTTCAGGGAACACCCTCCTGGTCCTGCATACACAGGGTGCCAGGTTGCCCGGCGGTAGGCCGAAGCCCATCCCCAGATACCACAAAACCGTAGTCACGGGGCGACCGCCGCGCCGCAAACCTTGTAGGTCTGCACACCACGCCAAAAATGGCCACTGGGCCGGCCAACTAAGGCAAGCCACGTCGAACCGGGCTGGTTAGGCCCGGGTGTGGAATCACCACGTAGAGCGTCAGAGCACTCCCGCGAACACTGTCCGCCATACCACGCCAGAAAACGGCAACAATGAACAAAAAGTTCCGCAAGCCTTGAAGGCAAGCCATCCCACGACAAAAAAGTCCGCCAGCCCTAAAAAGGGCCCCCACAAAAAGCGCGAATGCGCCCGGGCTGTGACGCCCCCACCAAGTCCGCACAGGCGGAGCCGCAGGCCTTGAAGGCCCGCCATCCCACGACCCGAAGGTCCTCCGGCCCTGAAAAGGGCCCCCACCAGGGTAATTTTTTAGAGAGGTTGTCTTCCTCGCAGCCAGACGCACAGAGCAAGCCCCATACGCCCAGCCCCCGACCCCACTCAGTGTGGGGCTACGGGTTGTACTGTTTTGGTCCGCGCCGGCCGAAGCCGGTACCCCCCATATCTGGGGGGCATTCCCTTATCCGCCACCTAGGGACGCGCCCGATAGGGGACAGAAAACCCCCACGGGAACCTAACCTAACCTAACCTAACCTAACCTAACCTAACCTGGGGGAGGAGGGGTTATGCGGGGCTCGAACCCGCTAAACCCCCCGGGGGCATTCCTCCGCCGCTTATGTCAGGCACCGGGAACTCATGTAGGCACCGGTAGCCGACACGGCCTGGCCTCTCGGCCTCCTCTGACCTGTCCCCGGAGTGGGACCAGCTGCTCCCCCGCCAAGGGAACAACTGCCGACGAGCCGTGCAATGCGGGTGACTGCCTCCGTGACCAAGGACCCCAGTCCCGTCACCCGCGTGGCCCTGGCTCCGGCAACACCCCGGAGGGCATCACCATCATTGCCTGTCGGATTGGTCCGGTCGCCGGGCAAACGCCCCGACGCGACCTCGACTGCCGGGCAAATACCCCGCCGCAGCCCGCCGCCGGACAAACGCCCCGTCGCGGCCCGCCGCCGGACAAGCGCCCCGTCGCGGCTCATCACCGGACAAACGCCTTCGGACTTGCGCTTGGAGGCAGGGGGTGTAAAGGGCCCCCTCCTCTTTCCTCCTCCCTCTGGGTGGCACCTACGCACTGCGTGCATGATAGAGGCGTCTTCTTCGGCCGCCGCGGCGCCGTCGGATTGGGTCAGCGAGGGGGTTATCCTCCCTTTCCCGCTCTGAGGCCTCCTTCACTGACATGACAGCCTCAGAGAAGGCTGCCACGGCGTCCCATGACCTGTCGCTGCCGAGCATGGACAGAACCAAGCTTGGGGGCGAGAGATCCGGCCCCACCACGCGCACTAAATCCGCGCGCTGGCACGCAAACACTGGGCAGTGCTGCAGGGTGTGCAAAGCACTGTCCTCATCTTGCCCACATTGGGCACATGCACGGGACGTTTCCCTTCCAATTCGGTATAGGTAGCTGCCGAAACAGCCGTGGTTTGTCAGCAGCTGAACCATGTGGAAGGTAAGTGTCCCGTGCTTGCGCCACACCCATTTGCTCAGGGCAGGTCGGAGAGCTTCTGTTGTATATGCTCCATACTTGACAGAAGCGAGCCTCTCCGCCCAGTCGGCCACCAGTTGTTTCTTGGCACGACGTCGCAGCCTCTCGAGATCGACAGCCACTCCTGATCGGTGCGCCTCGATTTTCGCCCGGTACACCTGAGACAGTACCTCAGCCTCCATCTCCCACGGAGGGGTTCCGGCTAGTGCCGTTGCGGCATCAAAGCCTATGGTACAATAGCCCCGGATCACTCTGTTGGCCGCAATCCTCTGCGATTGGCGCAGTTGAGTCCGGTTGCGGTCAGACAGGGAATCGACCCAGACCGGGCTACCGTACAGCGCCATTGAGCGCAGAACCCCCGCGTACAGCTTCCGGCATGTGCTGCTTGGCCCCCCTATGTTTGGAAGGAGTCTAGCCAAGGAAGCAGCCGTGCCCACCAACTTCTTTTTTAGCTGTCGGAAGTGTTCCTCGAAGCTGAGTCTGTCGTCGAGGACAAGGCCCAGGTACTTGAGAGTGGAGCCTACCTCTATGGGTGCCCTCTCCACCACTATCGTGAGCCCTGTCGTACGCCTGAGTCCTGGAGGCCTGAACAAAATCGCCTCAGTCTTTTGCGCTGCGACCTTTAGCCCTAAAGCTTGAATGCGCCCAATAACAAGCCCCGCTGCAGCAGAGGCCAGGGCAGCTGTTGTGTGTGGATTGCTGCCCCTGGCAGTAACTAGGGTGTCGTCTGCGTAGCAAATTAGTCCCGTCCCGGGCAGGAGAGCACCGCGAAGCGCCCAGTCAAAGCCAATGTTCCACAGGAGTGGCCCTAAGACCGACCCCTGCGGAACGCCACACACCATTGCTCGGCGCTGCATGCCCCCGTTCCGACCGACAAACAAAACCTCCCTACCATTGAGGTAATCCTCAACCAGGCGTCTGAGATACTCTGGGACGCCGAAGAATCGAAAAGCCTCCAATATTGTGGCAAAGGGAAGAGTGTTAAATGCGTTCGCAATATCAAGCGACACCGCAATTACACACTCTCCCCTTTGGCGAGCCTCCACAACCAAGCTCTTAAGGGAAAGCACGGCGTCCACTGTCGACCGATGCTCCCTGAAGCCGAATTGGAGGCTCGACAGCCCCACTGATTGCTCCGAAAGTTGCCGATTTATCCGGCCAGCGAGCACCCTCTCAAACATCTTGCCCATCTCATCTAGGAGGACTATCGGCCTGTAAGCGCTGGGTGAATCCAAAGGCCGGCCCGGTTTGTGGAGTAGGACCAACCTGCCCTTCTTCCACAGGCTAGGAAAACTGCCCTCGACCATGGCCCTATCGAGGAGGGAGCGCAGACGACCTCCCAGATGGTCTAACGCTAACTTAAGCACCCGGCCGTGTATACCATCGGGGCCAGGAGCGGTTTTCCGCACCACCATCTTGTCGATGGCGTCCTCCAACTCCCGCTCTGTAGTCAGCGGGGGAGGGCCATCTTCTACCACTCGCTGCCCCTGTTGCTGTCCCATGTGAGGTGGGGAAAAGGGCGCCGATCGATCCGGGAACAAGGCAGCGACTACGGTGGTCAGCACCTCGGGCTCCATTGACTCCACCACCGGTGGGCCCTGTGAGCGCAACTTGCTACACGCTCTTTGATACGGGCGGCCCCAGGGGTCTGCGTCAATACCGTCGAGCAGCTCCTGCCACGCCCTGTCCTTGGCCTGTGATATGGCCTTTTTCAGGGCATCTTTGGCATTGCGACTTGCCTCCCAAAGTTCCGCCTCCCTCTCTGGATCGCGGGACCTACGCCTCCTAAACCGGGTATAGACCCTCCGGGCATTGTTACACGCCGCACGAAGGGCCGCCAACTCCTGGGTCCACCAGTAGACCGCCGTTTTCGGAGGAGGACGACGAGCGCGAGGCATAGACGCATCCGACACTGAAGTCATGGCGTTTCGAAGCTCGCTCGCTTCCTCATCGACTCCCGGCAGTCCCTCCGGGGCTGACCCCCAGGACGCAACAATCGCCGCAATCTCCGCGTTTTCGCGGTCCAACCTTGTGAGGGACCACCGCGGGAAGACGTCACCACCAACGACGCTTGCCTTGTTGGTTGAGGTTGTATAGCCACATACTTTTTCTGTTATGACATCTTTTCATGTCAAGTAATGATTTATTCCTTTTTCTTTGCTATGTCACATTAAAATATCTTCATTGATGATAATAGATTTTTCATTTAATAATATCAGGTTATGGGCCTTTTATTAGAATTTTCAAGTTATTGAAAGAAAAATCTGTGACAGTTTTATCTAATTCCGAATTATTTATTTACAATGAATAATAGTGATGTACAGATGCCGCCGACTATTCAAGTTAGTCCGTCGACGTCGAGATCAGGTGTGTTCAATCCAATTTATATGAGTAGTTTTGGACCACAAGTAGATAAATTAAACGGAAAAGATAACTATGGAATTTGGAAATTCCAAATGAAGCTTTTGCTTATAGAGCAAAATTTATGGAATGTTGTAAGTGATCCATCTAATGCTTTAGATCCATTACTTGACCAAAGTGCCTACGCTAAAATATGTTTAGCGGTGAAGCCAATTTGTTATCCACATGTCAAAAATTGTAAGACTGCTGCTGAAGCGTGGATGAATTTAAATAAGGCCTATGGGCATTCAGGGATAAGTCGTCGATTGCAATTGAAACGCAAACTTACTCAAACGAAATTGGTCAATTACGATTCAATGGATAGTTATATTGGCACCATACTTTCCGTAACACAAGAATTAGCTGATTTAGGTTGTCCTATTGATGATGAAGAGACTGCTGAATGGATGTTGTTAGGTCTATCTGAAGACTATGATCCATTAATTATGGCAATTCAGGGCACTCAAACTACGCTTACCGTTGACTTCGTCAAAGAAAAGTTGTTAAGAGGAGAACTAAATAATTCTGATCTTTCTTCAACAATTATTGATTCCGAGAAGGCCTTAGTGTCTACTTCTACTTCTAAAGGGAAATTCGTACCAATTTGTCACCACTGTAATAAACAAGGACATATTCGACCGAAATGCCCGAAACTCAAGAAAGAGAAAAAGAAGATTAAGAAGAGTGAATGCAATGTTGTTATAGAAGATAATAGTGTCCTTCATACTGCTTTATTTAATAATTTTGACAATGATTGTTCTTGGGTAATTGATTCAGGCTGTTCTAATCACATGTCAAATTATAAAAATTGGTTTACTAATTTTAATGACAATAAGTCAACAGATATAACAATTGCCAATAAAAGTAAAATATGTAGTCAAGGTATAGGTGATGTTAGTGTTAATATTAAAGATAGCACTATTAAAAGTATCACCAATGTTATGTATATACCAGATTTAGTTACTAATTTACTGTCTGTTCATCAAATCACTAAAAAAGGATACACAGTAGTTTTCGATGAAAATAACTGTCGTGCTTATAAAGACTGTACTGTTACTGGTTCTTGTGGTTTTATAGCCAAAAATATTAATGGTGTTTATAAGTTACACTGCAGTGATGCGGTTCAGTCTCCAATTAAAAATGAAAATGTAGCTTTAACAGTTAAAAATGATTTTCAACTATGGCATCGTCGTCTTGGTCACCTTAATGTTAAGGATATGACTTTACTTAGAGATAGTCTAGCCACAGGCATAAACTTCAAGAAAAATGAATTGTCTTGTATTCCTTGTATCGAAGGAAAACATAAAATGACGTCTTTTCCTAAAGTTTCTGAAAACCGTGCCACTTTCAAACTTGATTTGATACATTCGGATTTATGCGGTCCTTTGCCTGTACCAAGCTATCGCGAATACCGTTATTTTATTACATTTACAGATGATTATACACGTGAATCTTTTGTATATTTTTTGAAACGTAAGGATGCCAAAACCGTTTTAGATAGTTTTATTGAATTTAAACAATTGGTTGAAAATCAAACCAACATGAAAATAAAAAGACTTAGGTCAGATAACGGAACT
The DNA here is from genome assembly GCA_955850985.1 of Elophila nymphaeata. Lineage (NCBI taxonomy): Eukaryota > Metazoa > Arthropoda > Insecta > Lepidoptera > Crambidae > Elophila > Elophila nymphaeata. The sequence continues at coordinate 12,611,451 of OY039094.1, read as the reverse complement.
GAATATTGCAACAAATTATTTTCAAGCTATTTAATTAGATCTGGAATTGTACACGAAACCACAATTCCTTATTCACCACAGCAGAATGGTGTGAGTGAAAGGCTCAATAGGACTCTAATGGAGAAAGCGAGAACCATGATTCATGATTCTGGCATTAGTAAAAACTTTTGGGCTGAAGCAATCAATACTGCTGTATATTTAAAAAACCGGTCTCCTACTGTTGCCGTTCGTGGAGCTACACCACATGAGCTTTGGACTGAGTCGAAAGTCGACTTAAGTCACCTTCGTGTTTTTGGTTGTAAGGCATATGCTTTAACTCCCGAGCAAGCGCGTTCTAAATTAGATGCTAAAGCCAAATGTTACATTATGGTAGGATACTGTGGTCACTCCGGTGGATATCGTTTAGCTGACCCAGATACTGGGAAAATTATAAAAGCTAGATCTGTTGTATTTCTTGAGAATAATATGTATGCGTCTTCAAAAAATAATGTCTCTAATAATTTGGATTCTAGAGATACCAATACATTTTCTGAAGGTGAATTTAGTACTGGTGTACCAAACATAATCGTGCAAAATATGTCCGATAGATTAGTTAATAATAGTTGTGATATACCTGCGCAACGCAACGATCTAGCTGATGATACTAGTGAACCTGTTGTTGATGAGACAGTTTCTTCAATCAACGTTGATAATTCAGAGGTTCATGACTTTGATAATAATACTGTTATTGAAGAAGAAATGTTAGCCAATAACAGACCTACTCGTGAGCGTCGGTTACCAGCATGGTTCGATGATTATGTGATGAACTATTTCACACATCAAGCACTTATGTGCCGTAATGAACCAAAAACTTATCGCCAAGCGATAAATTCTGAAAATGCTACAGAATGGCTTGAAGCTATGAAAGATGAATATAATTCTCTTATGACTCACAATGTTTGGACATTAGTTGATAGGCCGAAGAATACTAACGTGATCAAATGTAAATGGGTTTTCAAGGAGAAAACTGATGCTGATGGGAACTTTTCCAAATATAAAGCGCGTTTAGTTGCTAAGGGTTTCACCCAACGTCATGGTGTTGACTATGAGGAGACATTTGCTCCTGTAGTAAGACATAGTACATTAAGGACTTTATTTGCTATTGGCGTTGAGTTTGACATGGACATCGAACACATCGATGTTAATACTGCTTTTCTCAACGGAGACCTCCGTGAAAACATTTTTATGGAGCAACCAGATGGTTTTAAGATTGAGGGGCAGGACAAAGTTTGCTTATTGAAGAAAAGCCTTTATGGACTTAAGCAGGCCAGTCGTGCATGGAACGAAAAAGTCCACGATGTTCTTATTTGCAATGGATTTACACAATTAAAATGTGAGAGATGTGTTTACCAAAAGGATTTTGGTAATGAAAAAGTGATTATTGCGCTCTATGTAGACGATTTTTTCGTTTTTAGCAATAGCACAAAGGGTAAAAATGAACTTTATGATGCATTAAGCAAAAACTTTAAAATAAAATTACTAGGACCTGTTAAGCAAGCCTTAGGAATTAAAATAGATAGGGACAGACACAATGGTACGTTGAAATTGTCACAAACTGCGTATGTACAAAATTTATTACAAAAGTTCGGGATGAATGAATGTAAGCCCATTTCTACTCCAATGGAGAAGAATTTCAATTTAGAAAAGGCTCCGGAATGTGACACTAGGCTTCCTTATCAGGAATTGATAGGTAGTCTCATGTACCTAGCTGTAAGTACACGTCCCGACATTGCTTTCGCATGCAGCAAATTGAGCCAGTACAACACGTGTTATAGTGAAAAACACTGGGTAGCTGCGAAACGCGTTTTGCGTTATTTGCAAGGTACAAAAGAGTTTGGACTCAATTACAAACGCAAAGGCTCTCATGAAATAAATATTTTGTGTGACGCTGATTGGGCCGGAGATGTAACAGATAGGCGTTCATTTTCTGGTGTACTGACTTTATTTGGGGATTCAGTAATAAACTGGGTAGCAAAAAAGCAGAATGTTGTAGCACTGTCTTCAACTGAAGCGGAATTTTACAGTTTAGGTTCTGCAGTTAAAGAGGCTAAATTTGTTAGAAATTTCTTTAAAGAGTTAAAATTTGGTATAAACTCACAGGAACCAGTAAGTGTATACAATGACAATCAGAGTACACACAAACTTGTGATTAATGAGTCTTTTAAACGGACCAAGCACATTGACGTGCTTTATCATTTTATTTGTGAATCCGTTAATGAGGGTGTCATAAAGATTTTGTACAGGCCCTCGGCTGAGTTAGCAGCAGATGTGTTAACAAAGGCACTCACAAAAGAAAAACACAATTTTTTGGTTAAAAGCTTAAACTTATATTAATTCTATTTGTGGTAGCTTTAGTTTTTTTTATGGACTGTTTTTTTTGTTAGTGTCTACACAAAGGGGCAGTGTTGGTTGAGGTTGTATAGCCACATACTTTTTCTGTTATGACATCTTTTCATGTCAAGTAATGATTTATTCCTTTTTCTTTGCTATGTCACATTAAAATATCTTCATTGATGATAATAGATTTTTCATTTAATAATATCATGCCTGCTCATTCGCTCTTGCACGGGAGTCGGAGACATCAAACTGGATATACACATGATCCGAGAGGGTCTCCGTCTCACCAACAACCCGCCAATTCCGGACCCTACTCGCAAGGGAGGCAGTGGCGAAAGTGACATCTATCACCGACCCCCCCTGTTGCCGAACACAAGTCCATTCACGGCCCTCGTTGAGCACTACAAGACCCAGCTGCGTCGCCCAGTCCTCAAGGAGCTCTCCTCGCTGGTCAGTCACTGTAGACCCCCAGGCTGCTGCTTTGGCGTTCAGATCCCCCATCAACAGAACCTGACGGGGGAACGCCGCACTGACCACCTGGCCAAGCTGAGACAGAAACACCTCAAAATCCGACACAGGCCTATTAGGAGAAAAGTAGGCCCCCAACACAATCAGTTCTTGCCATTTGACAGCAACAAATCCTTGACCCCTTGTCCTCACATCAAAGGAAGGGGAGTTTTGTCCTCCTATTATGGCAACCAAGCCGTCCTCGTCCCCCGCCCATAAAGAGTGCGTCGGTACAGAGTAGGGCTCAGCAACAACAGCCAGATCCAGGCGCCCCTCCGCCATATACTGAACCAGGAGATCCTGCGCGTGCCGCGCGTGGTTCAGGTTACTTTGCACGACACGTCTAGCCCTGGCCATCATTAATTACCTCCACCGCCGTTGGCTCAGCCTCTGCTGCACATTCTCCCGCCTGAACCTGAACCTGCACTGATCCCTGGACGACTTCGACGGGCCTAGAGACAGAACTCTGCGCCGCCTGAGGATCACGTTTCTTCATCTTGGGAGGGGGCGGCCGACACAGTCTACCACCCATGGTGTGGTTCGACCGACGCCCTGCTGTCTCACATAAAACGCATTTAGGCACAGCTCTGCAGTCCGAGGCGTAGTGACCCTCAGCGCCACAACGGAAGCACTGGTCTTTTCGATCAATTTTACTCTGGCACGTTTGTCGAATGTGTCCCAACTCCATGCAGTTATAACAGCGCATGGGCCGGGGCTCCAGAGCTATCACACGCGCCGAGCTCCACCCCACTAGCAATCTCTTGGCCTCTACTAGTCGCTTCGCCGCCGAGACTGGACAGCGAATTAAGGCAGCGAGCATCCCGTTACGGTCCGCCCTGATGTTAGCAACTGAAAAGTCATCCACCGGCTCCCCAGTCAACTTAGCTGCTGCCTCCGAAATATCTTCGCTGCAGATGGAGTCGTCCATGCCAGTGACTCTTATCTCAGCCTTCCTGACAGGACACGTAACCCGGACCCCGACCGGCAGCGCCGACTTCAGCCGCTCTCCCAATTCGCGCGCCTTCCCAGACCCCGAGTCCTTTGGTAGCTCTAGGATTACCGCACCAGCTTGGGATCTCCTACATTTGAGCCCTGTTATGCCCATTTCCGTCAAATTGACCTTTTGCCTTGCCTCTTTCAGCACCTCAGCAAACGTCAAAGCTCCGTCACCCTCCTTGGCAGACGGCACTATGTCTACTACTACTGCTTCCGTCTTCCGTTCTCTAAGGCGTAGCTTCCGCGGATTCTTAGGAGCACTGGGGGCTCTGCCGCCCTCTTTCTTTCCTCTCTTGGCATTCTTCTCTGCCTTTTTCTGTTTCCCTTCTTTCTTTTTTGTACTCTTACTCACAACCCTATTCCATCCTTCCTCTTCTACATTGTCTGTAGAGGGCATGGTAGAGGGCTGCGTTTGCGGGGTGGGATCCTCAACTCTCTTACTTCGACTATCCCGATTAGGCTGTACTCTCTCTTTCTCATTTCCTATTTTCCCCTTATTTCCCTTCGCTTTATCTGTACTAATATTATTTCTCCTTTCTGTTACAGGTGGAGGCGCAGTCTTCATCATCTCGGTTGAAGATGGAGGGAGCCTTTGAAGAATGGCTTCAGTGTTGACCCTCATCATCTCCCGGACTGCCGACAGTATCTCAGACCGAAGCCTCTCCTCTCTTCGACTGCCGTACGGTTCTTCGACGGGCCGAGACGCAGACGCAGGGGGGACGGGTACAGCCGCTGCCTCTGCTTCTACTCTCCTGCGCATCAGCTCATATTTACAGGACTCCAGGTCAGTCTCCAGCTTCTCTGTTCTTTCTCTGACCTTTCTTAACTCGTCCTTTAAGCTGTCATTCTCGCGGTGCAGCGCCTTCATCTCTTCCGGCACCGTGAGCGACCCTATCCTATCGAGTATTTCAGAGAGCATCACACAAGACTTACGCATCTCCGACTTCACATTTCCTTTTAGGTTCGAGGACTTATTGACACAGGCCTCAAAGACCTGCACGGCATGTTTGCCCATGTTAATAAGACCCGGAGCTGACTTGTCCTCCACATCCGATTCCAGACGGTCAGGGATTCTCCTACCTTTCTCCCCTCCCGTAAATTGCCTGGCCAACTCCTCTATCTCTCTTGCAGAAATATTTTCAGCTATGTCTAGCTTTCTTTTCTCCCTTTCTTCCCGGGCCTTTCCAAATCCTATATATTCCCCCGTTGTAGGAGGTCTTCCTCTTTTCCTCTTGGGTGTCGCGCCAGTGGCTGCAGTCACCTCTGTACTTGACTGAGCCTCCACGACTGACCTCACCGACGCAGCTGAAGAGCTCCGAGAGTCCGATAGCGAGGGACTGCCACTAGGGCTAACATTCCTCCTCGTATTCCTCGATGCAGCAGCTTTGCTGCGGGTATTCCTGGCCGGCTTGTCCGACCCTCCCCCCGGGTAGAAATCCTTCCGGAAATATGCAGCGTCCGAGCGCGTGTTCGCAACAGGGGTCCTGAACTCCGACCCTTCAGACTCACACTCCGACTCCGCCGTCGAGTTCCCTCCTTCGCGCCCTTTGGGCCTCTCCTCCTCACAGCTCGTAGCCAATTTTACACCCGTCTTCCGAGTACAAGGCGGGCGCCCGTGGTCAGCGGGTACTTTGGACCGGCCATCTGGTTGTGGCACGACGCAGTTCTGGCCCCCCCCAGATACGTGGGGCCTGCCGACAGCCGAAGCCGACGGACCGGATTCTCCAGCCTTGCTGGTACCGGTCTGGGGTATGTTGTTTTTTGATACTGCACCCATGGTTTCCGTTTTTTATGAGCAGGTCGGTTCCTGCAGGCGCTTGGGACCGGAGACCCTCCAGCCATTCGCCTCATCGCCACGCCCTCGAAGCTTGAGGTTAGGGCTCATTTTATTGTGGTGAGCTCCACTCGAGCCAGACCTCAGTGGCCTAGTTCCCTAGCCGTCTCAGTGACGGTACAGGTTGCCCGGACGAACTCCTGCTATGCAAAAAGCCCGCCGCGCACGACAAGAGAGACAAAGCTCTCCCGAGAGACAGAACTCTCACCTCTGGAGCGAAAACCGCCCCCGCAGACTAGAAGCCCGCCATCCCACGACCCGAGGGTCCACCGGCCCTGAAAAGGGCCCTCTCCAGGGTAATTTTTTATAGAGGTTGTCTTCCTCGCAGCCAGACGCACAGAGCAGGCCCTAGCCCTATACGCCCAGCCCCCGACCCCACTCAGTGTGAGGCTACGGGTTGCACTGTTTTGGTCCGCGCCGGCCGAAGCCGGTACCCCCCATATCTGGGGGGCGTTCCCTTATCCGCCACCTAGGGACGCGCCCGATAGGGGACAGAAAACCCCCACGGGAACCTAACCTAACCTTTTTTTTTTTTTTTTTTTTTTACGTTGGGAAATGCGTTACGCATACCTCGTGCCTGGGAAGACACGAGGTTATGTGGGACTCTCCCCGCAGAAGGCGGGGCCTACCCACTAAAACCCAACGACGCCCCTCACTGGCACCTCGGCGCGGTGGCGACCGCGGCCGTCGCGCCTCCCCCGTCAAATGACGAGGAGGGCGCGCCGGCCGCGGGCGCGTCGCTGCCTGACGAGGCCGTGGGAACCCTTACGGACACTTCCACGACCCCGCCGATGCTTGCTCGCCTAAGGCGAGCCCCTCTCACCTCCCCAAAAGGCTGGAGAGGCCGGCGATGCCCCGGGGCGTCCGGGGCATCGGCGACTGATGGTGACCGATGCAATGCGAGACTCGGGCTTCCCAGGCCTGGGTCCCGCTGGTCACCGACAGGAGGAAGCAGACGAGCAAACTGTCGCCTTCTTCGCCCAGGTCTTCGACGGCGGCATGGGTCAGCCTGAGGGTCATCTTCCCTGGCCCGCTCCGCCGTCTCCTTCTGCGTCATGACTTCGACGCAGAAGGAGTTTACAGCCTCCCACGACCTGTCACTCTCTAGCATGGACAGAACCACGCTCGAGAGCGAGAGGTCGTCTCCAATAATGGTGGCGAGGGCACCGCGCTGTGTCGAAAAACCAGGACACATCTCCAGCGTGTGCTGGGCGGTGTCCTCATCGGCCCTGCAGTGGTGGCACCTGGAGGTCGCCTCTCTTCCGATGCGGTGCAGATAGCGGCCAAACGAGCCGTGGCCGCTAAGCACCTGCACTAGATGGTATGAGAGGGCCCCATGCCGCCGTTCCGCCCACGTGGTGAGGAGGGGGCTCAAGGCCTCTACAGTCCTACGAAGGGTGTTAGAGACCGACCCACGGAGTAGGCTCCCTAACTCCTCAAACCACGAGCGAAACATTTCAATACGTGCCCCTTCCAGGGCGGCGACTCTTTCCACGGGCGCCATTCGGCGGTCCGTGACTCTCGCCTCCGTGCGTAGCCTATAGGCCGCCGCGAGAACATGGGCGGCCAGCTCCCACGGAGATGTGCCGGCGATTATGCACGCCGCCGTGTGGGACACCGTGCAGTATCCTCTGATGGTCCTCAGCGCCATTGCACGTTGCGCCCTATGGAGGGACGCAACGGCGCGAGGACCGAGAGCATCGGCCCAGATTGGAGCGCCATACAGGGCCATGCTCCGCACAATGCCCGCGTAGAGACGGCGGCAGCTTGGGCTCGGTCCCCCGATGTTGGGTAGGAGGCGCCCAAGGGAGTCGGCCGCGCTTATGAGCCTGGGTTCGAGGCGTCGGAAATGCTCCTCGAACCGCCATCGTCCGTCAATAACAAGCCCCAGATACTTGAACTGGGGCTTAAGTGGCACGGGGACACCGTCCACAACGATTTCCGTTCCGGCCGGAGGACGTCTTCGAGGCCCATGGAAGAGGAGGGCCTCGGTCTTCGTGAGGGCCACATTTAGGCCGAGCGACCCGATCCGACGGACAACCAGGGTTGCATACACCGTGGCCAGCCGTAGCGTCTCTTCCAGGTCCCGCCCCCTGATGGTAATGAGCGTGTCATCTGCGTAGCAAAACAGCCTGACACGCCGGGGGAGGGTACAACGCAAAACGTAATCGTAGCCGACGTTCCATAACAAGGGCCCCAAGACAGACCCCTGAGGAACGCCGCGGGACATGCTGTGACGGCCGACCTGACCACCTTGTCCAACAAAGAGGACGTCCCTGCCCTCGAGGTAGTCCCCAACCAACCGAAGCAGGTAGCGCGGAACCCCGTGATAGTGCAGGGCCTCCGTTATCACTCCAAAGGGCAGGGAGTTGAATGCATTGGCGATGTCCAGTGACACCGCCAACACCTGCTCGCCTCTGTCTGTCGCCGCGCTGACCATTTCCCGCAAGTCTGACAGGGCGTCTATAGTGGACCGCCCCGTCCGGAATCCGTATTGAGTCGGCGACAAGTCAGGACCCACCTCCGTGAGGTGCTGGATGAGTCGAGAGGCGATCAGCCTCTCAAAGACTTTGCCGACCTCGTCCAGCAACACTATGGGACGGTATGCTGAAGGATCGCTTGCTGGCCTTCCATCCTTACGCAGCAAGCACAGCATACCGTCCTTCCATATTTTTGGGAACTGTCCAACGCGGATACATGCATCGAACAGCTCCCGAAGACTATCACCCAAATGGATGAGCGAGAGGCCCACGACTCTGGCCGGTACCCCATCAGGGCCCGGGGCAGTTCTTTTGCCCTTGAGGCGAGCGAAAGCCTCCTGAAACTCCTCATCGCCCACCGGGGGAGGATCGCTTTCCTCCTCAGTCGCCCTTTCGCCTCTTGGCACTGCCATGCGCGGCGGGACGAAGGCGATGGCGGGGGGGAACAACCCAGACACGACTTCCCCGAGAAGTTGGGGGGTCATGGTTTCCGTGAGGGGAGCTCCGCGCGCTCGGAGTTGGTTGCGCGCGGTTTTAAACGGTCGCCCCCACGGATCCTGGTCAAGGCCCAGCAGCATTTCTTCCCTGGCGCTTTCCTTCGCCCGGGAGATGGCGGTCTGCAAGGTTTTTTTTGCCTCCCTGTAATCGTCATATAGGCGTGTCTCCTCCTCCTCGCTACGTGATCGCCGTCTTCGGTAGCGTGTGTAGATACGCCTTTTGGTGGTACAGGCCGACCGGAGACTGGCGATATCGCTCGACCACCAATATACTTCGCGACGGTCCTTCGGAGGGCGCGCTCTGGGCATAGAAGCCTCGCACACCTCCGTCAGGGCGTCGCGAAGTCGACCCGCAGCCTCGTCGACGTCCGGGCCATCCATGGGACGGGAGCACCAGGCCTGAACGAGGGCGGCCTCCTCCGCCAGCTCCTTATCGAGGCGGCTCAGGGCCCAACGGGAGCCTCGACCACCGCTGGAAGGTTGTGTAACCCGACCAGGACGGGGAGTGGTAGTCTCAAACCGAATGTAGCGGTGGTCCGAGAGACTCTCCACCCCTGTGACAACCCTCCAGTCGACGATTCTGCGTGCAAGGGCAGGGGTCGCAAAGGACACATCGACCACCGAACCGCCCCGTTGTCGCACGCAGGTGTGAGTTGACCCCCTATTAAGGAGGGACAGACCGCACGCGATCGCCCACGACTCCAGGGCGTGACCGCGAACGTCAGTGGTCGGGTTGCCCCAGAGCACCGATTTGGCGTTCAGGTCGCCTAAAAGAAGAACCTGGTCTGGGCTGACTCTTCTGATGGCGGCCCCCAGGACCCCGAGAAAGACCTCGAAGTCTGAGAACGGCCTGTTGGGGGAAAAGTATGTCCCGACAATAGAGAGCCCGCCCCACGACACCACGACGTAGCCTGCGCCCCTTTCCCGAAGAACAGGGGGAATGAACCCCGGGGCACGCCGAACCACGACGGCGACGGAGCCATTACAATCCCCGGCCCAGTTTGGTAGGTCCGGGACCATGTATGGCTCCGCAACAACGGCAACGTCTATGGACCACTCCGCCAGTATTTGCAGCAGCAGATCTTGTGCTCTGGCGGCGTGGTTCAGATTCCCTTGGAGGAAGTTGCAATGGAGACCTAAATCCATCAAGTCTCCATTACAACCTCCTGCCGCTCGGCGGAAGCCGGCGAGCCTTCAGCGGGAGTGGGCGCCACTTGTTTATTCAATGTGGGGTCCTTACCCTTTGACTGGGGGGGATTGCATTTCCTCCCTCCCATAGAATGGCCTGCGGGCCTTTTGGCCGCGGCACAGACGGCGCAGTGGGGCTCCGCGCTGCACTCAAAGCCCTTGTGGCCGTCCTTCCCGCACCGGAAGCAGAGGTTACTCCTGTCTGCCTTGGAGGGGCACCTCTGGCGAGTGTGGCCCGTCCCGAGGCACCGGAAGCACCGCATTGGGCGGCTCTCCAGTGCCTTGACCTGTGCCGAGCTCCAGCCTACAAGTAGCCGCCCATCCACAACCTTCTTCGCGACGGCCACAGGGCATTGGACCACACAAGCACCTTGCCCGCCCGGTCCAGCGCGTATTTCGCCGACCTTGATTTGGTCGGCGCTGCAGCCACCCTTTTTGGCGAGGGCCGTCGCCAACTCCGGCTTTGTAATGGAGTCGTCCAACCCCGAGACCCTAAGGTCAACACATTTTGTGGGCCGGACGACTTTGGCCACGCCATTCAAGGCCTCTTGTAGTTTGGAGGCCAGCGCATCCGCCTTTTCGGCGGCTTGGGCACCTGGGATTTCAATAATGCGGGCGCCAGCCGCAGTCTGGCGGCACGTCATTTTGTCGATGCCCAGCTCATCGAGCTTTATTGTCTGACGTGCCTGCCCCAGGACCTGCCCATACGTGGCACCTTTTTCAACAGCCGCGGGGTCTAACGTTACGACCACCGCAGCCGTTTTTGGGGGCGCCAGCTTTGGGGTGGAAGGCTTGGCCTTGCTGCCCTTCTTGGTTGATGTGGACTGCCCACGGGGCGGTGCAACCTTAGCCACGTCTGCGAAACTGGCTGGTTTTCGGCCAGATGGTGGCTGTTCCACAACAGGAGGAATGTTCTGCTTTCCCTTCCTCCTCTTTTTCCGGGACTCCGCTACGGTCCACTCCTGCTCGGCCTGGGTCGCCGACTCGACTGGCACCGAATTGGGCACCGGTTTGGGCGCCGGAGCTTGTCGGGAGTGGGACGGGACCGCAGCGGGGGCCAACTGTTTCGTGGCCGGCTTTTTAGCTGTGGCCTCACCAGCAGGTTTTGAATTGGCCAGCTGTTTGGCTGGCTTGCCCACAGGCGCTGCTGTCGATTTGGCAGACGACTTATCGGAGGCAAGAGGGAGCCTGTAGTCCTTGTTTCCCTTCTCGGGAGGAAGGCGGTCCCTAAGGCCCTCGAAGCGAGCGTCTAGCATAAAGCCGACGGACCTCATTATTTTAGCCTCGAATGCTTCGAGGGCTGGATCACCAGCGGCTTTAACTTTTGGGGCCGCGCGAGTGGGAGCAGCGGCCGGCCGGGTAACGGAGGCACTGGGCGGGGAAGGAGGAACGGCCTCCACATCTGCCACTACCTCGACAACATCCATGTGGTCGCTGCTTTCAGCGACCGTGCTTCTCCGTGGGGAGGGCTTGTTAATACTCTTCTTGAGTGCGAGGAGTTCGGCCCTCATCTCCTCCATCGCTCGGCGGAGGTCTGCCACCTCTTTCTTGAGGGCCACATTTTCTGCCTTCAACGTGCGGTGGTCCACGGTGATGGACTTCTGTGCCACCACACGGAACGAGTCCTCGATAGAGGCGGCCGCGTCCTTCAACATTTTTTGGAAGGAGCCGCTCAGGTGTGACGACTTCCTCGAAACCTCTAAAATGGTTTTGCAGTCCGCCTTTACCACCTCCTCAATGTCGAGGGCGGTCTTTTCCGGCGGATCTGCAACAGAAATATCTGACAGGGAGGAGGCGCGTGCCTCAAAGAACTTGGCACGTGTCTCGTACGCCTTCTTGCCCATTTCATATATTTCCCGGTCATAGCGGAGCTGAAGAGCCTCCTTATCGGCCGCTGCCGCCTCCCGTTTCGCCTGGGCGTATCCCACAAATTTCCCGGTGTTGGGGTCGCAACGTTGCCCGCGCCCCGCTCCGGACGAGTCCGATTTAGGCCGGGAGAGAGCGCGTCCATTGTGCTCCCCGACATCGGAGCCAGAGTTAGTACCGGAAGAAGATGCACCCTTCTTTTTCCTATACTTCTTTCGATGCTTCCCGCTAGTAGTGGCGGCGTCAGAGCGGTCACCACCATGACAGATGGTATCAGAGGGAGAGACCACCGACCGATACGACTTGCTCGACGACTCATCCGAGTCGGAGACCTTTCTCTTAACAGAGGACGAAATCGTCGACCCTGCTTCACTAGTTATATCCTGGTTCATGCGTACCAGCTTCACCTCACAAGTATTTACATTATTTATAAGACTTAACCTAGAACTATGTACAGAACTATTTACAGACGACGCCGCCGAACCACTGCGCGATCGCGCAGGCGTCGACGCCACACTCCTAGAGCGGAGCTCCCTCCCAACAAACGCCTCGGTAGTATATTTATCACCAGACGGCCCGGATACCGCCTGGCGCCCGCTCTCAACGGGTTCGCATGATACGTCATCAAGTGACGAGGCGGAACTCGGTTTAGCCGACCCCAAACACGAACGGCTGCCCGTAGCCACCTTGCGTGGTCCTGCGGGGGGGATTGGTACCCCTTGGGGAATTTTGTTTTTTAGACCGAATTCCATTATGTTTGTCATTTTAAGGCATGACTGCCTGCTCACCCACAAAACATCTTCAAACGATAAACTAAAGAAACAGTAGAGAAGAAACGAAGGAGAAAATATATATGAATAGATAACAAAATAAGATATATACGGATAAAATAGACAAAGAAAAACAAAAAGACAGAATATATAATGGGAAAATAGGGGCTAGCGACCGGGCTTGACCCCCCGGCCACACAGTCCATCGCCACCCCATAGCTTAGACTTGGGGTCGGTGGCGGCAAAAGCCGTTGTATGCCAAAAAGCAGACCACCGAAAACCACTTTGCTGTTTCGGGCACAGCAGCCCAAACACCCACTCCGCGCTAGGGACCGAGACTACTCCCCCGGCCATCCAGCCCATCGGCGCGCTCCGAACCTTGGGCTTTGGAGGATTTTTTATTGAGGTTTACTCCTCTTGACCCGGACAAACGCCCCGCCGGTCCCCGGCCCCTCAATTGGGGTAACGGGTTGCCCGACACGCCCCCGGAGTTCGGAAGACGTGCCGCGCACCTACATCCCAACCGCGCTCTGATTATCAGAGTACGGCGGGAGCAGGAGCAGTTGCTGTCCGCGCCGGCCGAAGCCGGTACCCCCCATATCTGGGGGGCGTTCCCCTATCCGCAACCCGGGGACGCGTCCGATAGCGATACTGCTGGATCGCTTCCCTCTCCACAGGGAGAAGGCGGAAACCTAACCTAACCTAACCTAACCTAACCTAACCTAACCTTTTTTTTTTTTTTTTTTTTTTTTTTTTGTTTTCGCTGGGGAAATGCATTGAATTGCATACCACCGGGTGTGTAAGATCCCGGTGGTTATGTGGGGCTCTCCTACCCAGAAGGGGAAGGCCTACCCACTAAAACCCCAGCGATGGCCACCATCAGGCATTACAAGGGGCCCCAGGGTCGAGTGTCGCTACTGGGGACCCCCCAGCCTTCGCTCCCCTGTCGCTACTAGGGGAGCCCTCCTTAGTGACACCGGAGCGGGCAGCACCGTGTAAAAGGCGGTGCAGCCCGCTGCGGCGTCGGCCATTCCTCGACGACACCCCCCCAGCCATGTTGGGGGGTGTCATCCCTCCCGGGTCGCGTCCATAGGCACAAAGTCGTGCCCACCAGCGACCCGCGGCGGCGCATTGGGCCTACCTGGCCCGACGCCGCCTTCTTCGAGCGGGATCGGCCATCTCCCGATCCCGCTCGGCAGCCTCCTTCTGGAGCATGACGGCTTCACAGAAGGAGGCCACAGCCCTCCAACCTCCCTCATTCGCCAGCATTGCCGCAATCAATGCTGGCGGGGACAGATCATGCCCGATCTCGTCGACCAGGACTCGGCGTTCGGAGGCCCAAGCGGGGCAGTCCGCCAGCGTATGCTGGGCCGAGTCGAGGTCGAATGCGCAGTGGTGGCAACGTGTCGTTACCTCCCTCCCTATGCGACTCAGATACTCACCGAAACAACCATGTCCGGTGAGTATCTGAGTCAGGCGGTAGGTGACCTCCCCCTTCCCGCGGAGCCAAGCTTCGAAGTGCGGGAGAATCGCTCCGACGGCGCGCTGGCGCGCACAACCCATTAACTCTAGCTGTGCACGCCAGTCCCTCTCAGCCCGTCGGAGCATCTCCCGTCTGTGCATTCCGTGCGCTGGTTCTGGGGGGTTCCCCCCCTCTCCCCCCCCGCCGACACGCCGCGGCGCGTTGTACATCGCCGCGTACATGCCGGCAAGGATTTCGAAAGGGGGGGAGCGCCCCAGAACTGTCGCCGCCTCGTACGAGATAGTACGGTAGCCCCGCACGATCCGTATGGCCATTGTCCGCTGCATGCTCCGGAGTAGAGCTCTGCAGCGGGAGGACCTCGTGCAGTCTCGCGACCACACGGGGGCCCCGTACAAGGCCACGGACCGTACGACGCCAGCGTACAGGCGGCGAACACCATCCCCTGGTCCCCCCAAGTTGGGTAGCAGGCGGTGTAGAGAACCCGCCACCCCTCTAATTCGGGGGACCAACCGCACGAAGTGCTCTTCGAAGCTCCACCTGCTGTCCAAGGTGAGGCCAAGGTATTTGATATGAGGCCCCACCTGGACCTCCGCGTCACCTACCCGAATCCGGCAGCTGGGTGGTTCCCGGCATCTTGATAGGCCGTGGAACCATAGCGCCTCAGTCTTATTAGGCGCTATTTCTAGACCCAGCCGGCGGATTGACCTCACGACACATGCCACCCCTAGCTCGGCAAGCCTGAGCGTCCGCCCAAAGTCGGCCCCAGTCGTCACGACGAGAGTGTCGTCGGCATAGCAGACGACACTCACGCCGCAAGGAAGGCTGGTGCGAAGGACCGCATCGTATGCGAGGTTCCACAGAAGGGGTCCCAGAACCGACCCCTGCGGAACCCCGCACTCGACCCCCCTCTCCGATTCCGTCCCGTTCCTGCCCCCGATCCGGATCTTCCTGTCGCGCAAATAGTCCCCGACCACAGCCCGCAGGTAGAGGGGCAACTCGTGGTACTCGAGTGCCCCCCTGATGGCCTGCCAGGGAAGGGTGCCGAAGGCGTTGACGATGTCAAGCGACACCGCCAGAGCCACCCCTCCCGCTCGGACTGCAGACTCCGACAGAGACCGAACACGCTGGACGGCGTCCAGCGTCGACCGCCCCCGCCGGAATCCAAATTGGCAGTCCGACAAGTCGGGACCTACGCGCGACAGGTGCTCGCCGATACGGGTGGAGATGATCCTCTCGAAGAGCTTCCCCACCTCGTTCAGCAAGCAGATCGGACGGAACGACGACGGAACATCTTCGGTCCTTCCCTCCTTCCTCAAGAGCACCAGCCTGGCCGACTTCCAGTCGACGGGGAACACCCCCTCTCTGAGGCAGCTTGTAAAGAGCTGCCTCACTCTGTTCCCCAATGCCTTGAGCGCCAGCGCCAGCACCTTTCCCGGGACCCCGTCCGGGCCCGGTGCGGTGTTGCGCGCTGTGAGCCGCATCACGGCCCCGGCGAGCTCGCTCTCCGTCACCCCTAGGTCGTCCGACCACGGCGCGGGCGACGGGGCTTCCGAGGGACTGTCCTGGACCCTTGGGAAGAGCGTATCCACCACTCTTCCCACGAACTCGGGGTCCAGGGTTTCCGTCAGGGGAGGAACCCACGGTCTGAGCTTGCCCAGTACCATTTTGTACGGGCGCCCCCATGGATCCCTCTCCAGTCCCTCCAGGAGCTCGTTCCAGGACCTGGCCTTGGCGTCAGCGATGGCTATGCTGATCGCCTTGGCTGCGGCCCCGTAAGCGCGCCTGGCGCTCAGGACCTCTTCGACTGAGGCTTGCCGTCTCCTTCGAGCTCTGAGGTACTGGCGGCGCGCGGCTATGACAACTCTCCTGAGCCGCGCTATCTCCTCATTCCACCAGTACGCAGAGCTCCGTCGGGGCGGCCTGACTCGGGGCATTGACGCATCGCAAATCTTCGTCAATGTGTCCCGGAGCCAGGCCGCCTGCGCGTCATGATCGGGCATGACGTGTCCTTCCTCCGACCAGTCCGCGACGTGGGCTGCGGCGATGGCCATATCTCGGTCCAGCCGCTTGATGGACCAGCGTCGCGGACGGCTGTCCTCCTGGAGCGTTCGGGCAGGGTGGCGGAGAGACACATCGAATACGATGTGTCGGTGGTCGGACAACGTGACCACCTCCTCCGCGACCCTCCAACCCGACACCATGCGGTGCGCAGAGGGAGTCGCCCATGAAAGGTCCACGATCGACTCCCCCTGCCACCGCACGCAGGTGCTGACCGAACCCCGGTTTAAGATCCGAAGGTCCAGTCCCGCCGCCCACTCCAGGAGTGTCTCCCCTCTTACGTCGTCCCGGGTGTCGCCCCACTCTCGCGAGTGGGCGTTGAAGTCACCCAGGACAAAGACGGGACGGGGGGCGCAACCACGAACGCAGTTCGCCAGCCCGTCCAGGAATGCCTCGAACGCGGCGAGGCCGCAGTTCGGGGAGACGTAACAGCCAATGACGGCCGTGGAACCCCATTCCACGGCCACAAAGCCCGGCCCCCGAGCGAGGGGACCGCAGTGCGGCCTGTCACTGGCCCAATAGATGGCCACTGAGCCCTGGTCGTCCCCGAACCATCTTGGGTGGTTCGGGACAGAGTAGGGCTCGGCCACGACCGCTATTGCAACCCCAACCTCCGCAAGCGTCTGCGCAAGTAAATCCTGCGCAGCGCGGCAGTGGTTGAGGTTGCCCTGCAGAACCTTACCATGGACTGACATTAAGCGGTGTCCATGGTTTCCCCTCGCCCCCGGGCCGGGGCAGGGGGTTCGTTGCTGACCCCCGCCTTCTTCTTTTTAGGAGGGGAGCACTTCTTGCTCCCCATCCTATGATCCGCCGGTCTGCCCAGGTCCGAGCAGACCGGGCAGCAAGGAGCACTCGCGGTGCAGAGACGGGCAACGTGCCCCGACTCTCCGCACCTGTAACATCGAGTGCTCCGGTCGCAGTTAGAGTTAGGGCACCTTGCCCTAACGTGCCCCTTTTCGAGGCACTGGAAGCACTGCAGAGGCCGTGCTGCCAGCGCCTCGACCCTAGCCGAGGTCCACCCGATCAATAGCCGCCCAGACGCCAACTTTCTGATGGCGCTGAGCGGACACCTCACCCATGCCGTTCCCAGGCGGGTGCGGCTGCCTCGTATTTCCCCGACCTTAACGTCGCCGGGGGAACAGGCACCAGCCGTGGCAATGGCCGCAGCCACATCCGCCTGGGTGATGGAATCATCCAGGTCCATCACCCGTAGGTCTCCCATCTTGCACGGGCGCGAGATGATGGCGCCCGTGCCAGCCAGGACCTCCCGCATGCGCTGTGCCAGGGCATCAGCCTTGGTGGCGCTCTCCGGGCCGGGCACCTCCAGCAACAGGGCCCCTGTCGCCGCCATTTTCTGGCGCACGCCTGTGGTGATACCTAGGTCCGCCAGTCTGATTTTGGACTTGGCGGACTCCATCACCGCGGCGTACGTCGCAGCGGCGTCCGGAGGCACGGTTACCACCACTGCAGCGCAGGCGGGCGGTTTAGGCACCTTCCGGGGGCCGGGGTCGACCACCCTTATTTTCGGGGGCGGAGCTGGGGCCGCAGCCTTCTTTGGCGCGGCTCCGGTTTTTCGCCCCGACACTACGGCCCACGAGTCTCCTTTGGAGGCTTCCCGGGGAGGCGGCGCAGGAATTGGGTCCGCCAGCGGAATATTTGCCGCCGGCGGGGCCACCGCGCTCCGACCCTTCTTCCCCTTTCTCCTCCTCTTTTTCTTTCCCCCCTTACTCGCCGTAGCGGTTGACGTGGGGGGGACAGTCTCCGCCCTTGACTCGTGGGCCAGCGGAGGCCTCCTTCCCATCTCCGGGAAGAACTGCCTCATTATGTCGCCCTGAAATTTCGTAAATTCCCGCTCCAGGACGACAGAAACCTGGCCCCACTCCAAGGTCTTCTCAGGCCCCTCCCGAGTCTGCTCAGCTGGTGGTGGTGGTGCGGGCCCCTGAAATTGTTCGCCCACCGGCGCCTTCTTGGACTTTTTGGGCGCCGGTCTAGACGGGGGAGGCATGCTCTCCCGGGCAGGCCTTGGCACCTCTAATCCAGCCCGGTGGAAGCCCTTTTTAAGCTCCTCATTTTCCCTTTTGAGGGCCGACACCTCATTGGACAGCACCATGAGGCGCGAGCGGAGCTGCTCCATCTGAGAGGCAAAGCTACTGTTTTCGTTGTCTCGCCTCTCCGCCCGCTCGCACAGCTCCCCTATATCCCGCTGGATGGTGGGCAGGGCAGACTCGAGGGACTTGGCCACTTTCTGCGAGCCCTTCGACTTGTCCGCCGCCGACATTACCTCCCCTAGGCAGGACAGGACCTCCGCACCAATGGCAGCGGTGGCCGCTGAACCCACATCGGTATTTAGAGAGGGGGCCATCTGCTCGACCTCTTCCTCTCCCGCCCTCTTTTTCTTTGTGCTTTCAAGGGGGTCCAGCGCGCCGCGCTTGAGCGGCCTCGGCAGCACCGCCACCGGAAAACCCAGCCGCAGGCCCCCTCTTGTCGGCAGCGATCCTGAGCGGGGTCTGGGTCTCTCCGGCGAGCTCGCGCCCGACCCTACAGACTCCCCCCGTCCCAGCCGTTCCCGGCTGCGCGTCCAGGGACGGCCACTGCCCACATCAGCATCTGCGGCCGATACCTCCACCACTGCGGGATCTTCGCCTGTGTCGATTGGCACAGGCGGAACGTCCGCGTCACCCTCCCTATACGCCTCGGTAGCTGATTTCACACCAGACGACCCGGAAATCGTCTGGCGCCGCTGGCCAAGCGGATCACATAAGCCGCTCATCGCTAATTTCACACTCGGGGTATGAGCTTCCCCCGAGCGCCCGGTGTCAGCGGGATCGTAAGACAAACCTGTATCCTTTTTAGAGCCCTCCATTATTGTCATTTAAGGGATGACTCCCGTGGTGGCCCGCTTGGGACTGGACTCCCTCCAGCCATTCACCCCATCGGCGCGGGCCGCACCTTGGGGTTGGGGTAATTTTTATTGTGGTTTTCTTCCACTCGGGCCGATGCTCAGTGCGCCAGCCCCCCGGCCCCTCTCAATGTGGGGTAACGGGTTGCCCGACGTCAGACCCCACAGGGTCCATCGCCGCGCCGACGAGCCGAAGCTCCAACCATTCCCGTAGAACCGAGCGGAGGGGTTCATAACCCGTAATCCGTCGCCTCTACCCTACACCTTTTCCTCGAGAGCGGCCGAACGGGGGGGTTCGCAACCCCTGGTCCGTCGCCCGCAAACGCAGAAACTCGCTCTCTTTCGACGCCTCTGTAAGCAGAGGGGAAGAGAGGAGACCGCCTTCTGAAAATACTCGGGCACTAAAGCCCCATCCCTGTCAATGGGCATCGAAGCCCGGCAGCGGACCATCAAGGTGTGGTCTCCGCCGCCCCGACCACGTCAGACCATTAGCCCTCCGCTGAGCACTGATTTGGGGGAAGTCCAATCCAGTGGTCAGCGGCGGTTGCCCAGGGTGCGCCACGAGGAGGCTATCTGACCAGGCACCCCAACCTAACCTAACCTAACCTAACCTAACCTAACCTAACCTTTTTTTTTTTTTTTTTTTTTTTTTTTTTTTTTTTTTTTTTTTTCCTGGGAAATGCCCAACGCACTTGCCCTACGCCTTGAAAAAGGCGTAGGTTGTCCCGGGCTCGAACCGGGTAAAACCCAGGGTGCCACTCGCCAATAGTCGCCACACGAGAGAGGTTGCTATTCGCACCCGACTCTCCCGCGTGCCTATGGCTGTCCTTTCGGACTAGTCTTTGGAGAGGGTCCGCAGCCTGACACCTCCCGTCGACGGGCGAACGCTACGCCCGGACACTACGGCGGTAAGAGACGCCCATGGAGCAGCCTCCTCCGGCCAGGTCTCCTTCTGCGGTTCGGGGGCGCAAGTGGGTCTTGCTCGCGCGCCCTTTCCGCCGCCTCCTTATGGGACATTATGTCTTCACAAAAGGAGGCCATCGCCTGCCACGACGTCTCGCTGCGGAGCATCCTGCGGATGACCGCTTGAAGCGAGAGGTCGGGTCCAATCGCTGCAACGAGGACAGCGCGTTGTGCAGACCACGCCGGGCAGGTCCCGAGCGCGTGCTGCGCGGTGTCTTCGTCGTTTCCACACTCGTGACAAGACGTGCTAGACTCCCTTCCGGCAACTCGGTGAAGGTAGCTGCCGAAGCAGCCATGCCCCGACAGCACCTGAGTCAACCGGAAGGTGAGCACGCCGTGTTTTCTCTCTATCCAGCCCGTAAAATTAGGGCGAATGCCGTCAATAGTCCATATGCCTGCGGTTGGGTTTTCCAATCTGTCCCTCCAGGCTCTAAGTATGGACTTGTGAGCTCGTTCCCTCCAACGCCGAACCATGTCGGGTGGGGGACGTAGGCCTTGTTCTCTTATAGTTGCGCTGCGCTTGTAGATGTTCGAGAGCGCAGCGGCATCCAAATCCCAGGGAGGGGTACACGCCAATGCACACGCCGCCTCGCCAGAGATGGTTCGGTAGCCACGTGCCGCTTTGATCGCCATTAGTCTTTGCGCTTTGCGCAGTAGGGTCGCGTTTTTGGGCGATAAAGTGTCGGCCCAGACTGGGGACCCGTACAGTGCCATCGAGCGGATGACCCCAGTGTAAAGCCTGCGGCAAGACACATTGGGGCCACCTATATTAGGTAAAATCCGGCTGAGCGCCGTAGCTGCTCCCATAAGCTTAGGGCAGAGGCGCCGAAAGTGTTCATCAAAAGACCACTTGTAATCTAGCTCGATTCCCAGGTATCGCATATGCGATTTTATCTCAATGCGCACACCATTCACGACAATGTGCGCACCGCTGGGTGGTTTCCGGCGTGGGCCGTAGAAAAGGATGGCCTCGGTCTTTGCTAGGGCCACCTTGAGGCCTAACGATTCTATACGGCCGACGGTAAGCGTGGTGCCGACGGTGGTGAGGCGCGCAGCCTCAGAATAATCGTTGCCCCGGGCCAGAACCAGGGTGTCGTCTGCATAACAAACGACACTCATACCTGGTAGGAGCGCGCCTCGCAGCACCCAATTGTAACCGATGTTCCACAGGAGTGGGCCGAGCACCGACCCCTGTGGAACACCGCATGCCATAACTTTGTTAATTATGGAGCCTTCTCTATCCGGGCATAGGATTTTTCGGTCGCGGAGGTAGTGCGCGACGATTTTCCTGAGGTAGAGAGGCACTCGATGATATCTGAGGGCCTCTTCGATGCATGAGAAGGGTAAGGTGTTAAAAGCGTTGGCTATATCCAGAGAAACAGCCATAACAACCTTACCCCTCGATACGGCCTCCTCCGCAAAGGTCTTAACGCGGAGGATGGCATCAATAGTAGATCGGTTCTCCCTGAAACCGAACTGTGCGTCCGAAAGATTCGGGCCCGTGTCATTCAAGTGCTGGACGATGCGGGTAGATATGATGCGCTCGAGGAGCTTACCCGCCTCGTCCAGCAGAACAATCGGTCTGTATGAAGCCGGGTGATGCGCCGGTTTGCCTGGCTTCTGCAACAGAACCAGGCGGCCCGTCCTCCACACCTGGGGAAACACTCCCGAAGAGAGGCACAGGTTAAAGACACCCCTAAGGTGGTCCTCTAAAACAGCGAGGGACAGTGCCAGAACTTTTCCTGGGACGCCATCAGGTCCCGGAGCGGTGTTCTTCTTCTTAAGCCGTCGAACGACACACTCCATTTCCCCATTTGTGACCGGGGGTGGGAGATTGCTGTCGTTGTTTTCGGCCTCAGTGGCTGGGACCATTAGAGGTGCCACGTGATTCGTCTGTTCCGGGAAGAGGCAGAATATCGTCGACCGTAGAAGTTGGGGGTCGAGAGTCTCAGCGACCGGAGGGCCCTGATTGCACAGCTTGTTCCGAACTGTGCGGTAGGGGCGACCCCACGGATCAGCGTCCAATTCTTCTAACCACCTCTCCCGGGCTGCCGCTTTCGCGTTTTTGATGGCCACGCGGAGGGTGTGTAAGGCTTCTTTGTAAGCGGAGTATAAATGTGACTCACGCTCTTCGGTCCATCCCGCGCGTCGTCTGCGGAACCTCGTGTAGGTCCGGCGTCGTGTAATGCAAATCCGACGCATATCGGCAAGTTCGGATGACCACCAGTAGACCTCCCGCTTAGGTGGGCGGCGGGAGGTTCTGGGCATCGACGCGTCGCAAATACGGGACATAGTCTCGCCGAAATTACGTGCCGCATCGTCCGCTCCTGTCGTGTGATAGCTTGACTGCATAAACCAGTCCTCGATCAGGGCGGACTCCTCAACGAGATCTTGATTTAGTTTCGACAGCGTCCAGCGCGGAAAACACTGCACTGGAACGCCTGCACCCGGATTATCGCTGTTAACAGTGCCTGTAGAGGGGGCAATGTCAAGAGTTATGTAAAGGTGGTCCGAGAGCGTTTCCGTTTCTGTGCGGACCCGCCAATTGATCACGTGCGTGGCGAGAGCAGGGGTAGCAAACGTAACGTCTACTATAGACCCCCCCTGCTGTCGCACGCAGGTGTTGGCGGACCCGCGGTTAAGAACCACAAGGTTCGATGCCATCATCCATTCTTCCACCGAAGTACCACGAATATTGGTAATGGGGGATCCCCATGCAGAGGACTTTGCATTGAGGTCCCCCAGTACGATGACTTGGTGAGGTGCTGCGCGTAGGACCGCAGCACCAACAAGAGATAAGAAATTGTCAAAATCGGCAAGCGAGCGATTTGGGGAGAAGTACACGCCAATGAGAACTATGTCTCCCCATTTCGCCGCGACAAATCCATGGCCCCGCTCCAAGGTGGTCAGGGGCGGGGACCTTGACGACGTCGATCGGATGATGACGACCATAGTGTCTAAATCGGGGGCATAGTTAATATTGCCAGGCGGAGAGAAATATGGCTCCGCTACGACCGAGACGTCGATGAGCCACTCTGACATGGTTTGCAGTAGCAGGTCCTGCGCACCGCCTGAGTGGTTCAGATTGCCTTGAAGGACGCGTTTTGGGTGTAAAGAGTCCATTACGCATCCGTTTGCATATCCTCTACAGGCGGTACTGCCTGCTCCTTCTGTGCTACTGCAGTTTTAGCGGCGGCCTGGGTCTTAGGGCTCACTTTCTTAGATCTCGAGGGCAAAGGCGCCTTACAACTTTTGCCCCTTATAATATGCCCAGCTGGGCGTTTCAATTCCGCGCATATGGCGCAGTGCGGTTCAGCTGAGCATGTTGCTGCCTTATGTCCCGGTTTCCCGCAGCGGAAGCAAAGCTCGCTACGGTCTACTTCAGCCGGGCACCGTTGTTTAGTGTGACCAATATCCAAACAACGGTAGCACTTTAGTTGGCGTGGCTCTTGGGCGTGAACCCGCGCCGAGCTCCACCCGACCAGGAGGCGCCCGGTCTCCAACATTGTTTTCACGGACCCTACGGGGCATCTAACCCATACTGTGCCGAGTCCGTCACGGCCCTTGCGGATCTCGCTCACCGTGACGTTCGCCGTGGAGCAACCAGTCTTCGTCATCACAGCGATCTGGATTTCCTCCTTCTCTATAGAGTCATCCAGGCCCGAGATACGCACCTCAGCGCACTTCGTAGGCGTGGTGACTCGGACGTCATCACCGAGGAAGCACGTTTTCAGTTTGTCCGCCACTAAGCCGGCCTTCTCCCTATTCTCAGAGGCCTCCTTGGAGACCGATATCTCCAGGATACGGGCTCCCGTGGCGGCCTCTTTTATTTTAAACCCTTCGGCTGAAAGGCCCAACTCTACCAGGTTGAGTCCGGTTCTCGCCTTTCTTATCACTTCGGCATACGATACACCACGCTTCTCAGCCTCCGGGTCGATAGTAAGTACCACGGCAGCGGAACGCGGTTCTCGTAGCTTGGCCTTCTTTTGTTTGAGCTTCGCGGGGACAACCTTAACGCGGCCCTGCTGCTCTTTTGGGGCAGGCGTTGATGTTGGAGCCGGGCGAACACCCTTACTCTTTTTACTCCTTACGACCGTCACCCAGCCGTCGGCATCGGATTTAGTCGCAGATTGGGAGTTCTTCGGTTGGATCGTCTGACCAGCCTGTGCTGTCTTAGGTGCCTTCTTGGCAGCTTTTGGGCCATTGTTAGCAGATTGAGCTGGACCTTTTTTAGGCTTGTTTGCCTGTGGGGCAGCTCGTGTCGTCGCCTGGGAGGGGGCGGTTGCCGCAGCCGTTGCCTCTGCCGCTCGGGTCGTGTGTGCAAGCGGCGGGCGGAAACTCGGTTGTGGTGGTAGCCTATCCTCAAGAGCTTTGAATCGCTGATCCATCGCTTTACCCACTTGCTGGAGTATTACTCTGACCAGAGCCTCCTGGGTTATTTGGCCTTCATGAGCTATCTCTGGGGCGTCCGTATTGGCATTCCGTTCTTTACGGGTCGGCTTAGCGCGCTGTGGCATAGGTGTCAGGGGTGCTACAATAGTGTCTATTCCCATCTCCAATTCCATAGGATCGTCTATGTGTGGCGTTGCATCGCCCACAGGGGCCTTCCTCATCGTTTTGAGCTCCTGAACAACAGCTTTAAGCTCGTTGAGCTCCTTGCGAAGTAACTCCACTTCCGTGGAGAGACGAGCATTTTCGGCTAGCACCTGAGCATTTTCGGCCGTCACGCGGGTGTTCTCCGCGATTAAGCGGTGATTTTCGTCAGAGGCTGATCGCGACTGAAGTGACTCAACGATCAGTCCAAGGGAGCGGGTGGCTATTTTCATATCGCGCACCATCGTGCCTTTTAAATTCTTAGATTTGCCAGCGGCAGTAGTGACGACATCCATATAAAGACGAGCGCTTTGCGCAAGTTTGTCTGCCGTCACATCGTCTATCCGATTTTCGTCCAGGGGAGTGACCGAACTGGCGTTACGCTTAGGTTTGGCAGAGTCAGCCTTTTTAAGCAGGCTGTGCACCTTCTCCTCAAGGTCAAACTCCTCCTTCATCCTGCAGGCCTTGGCATATTCGGCCTTTGAAGGAGCGATAAACTCTTCAGAGTCCGAAGAATGGGAACCTCGGACTCTGGGGCGTTTAGCCCTTGGCTTATGTCTATCAGTCTCACGCTCGCTACCGAGCGTCAGATCCGTGTCTGTGCCAGATTCAATTTCAACTGCTTCGCTCTCAGCGACCGATGCCGCTGAGGCCCACCTCGATAAACTCTTCTCCGAGCCGGAGCTCCCTAACTTCGGTAATATGATTTTTAAAGTTTTTTTATTTAGTAAATCCATACGATTCCCACGAGCATGGGGGAAAGGGTGGTCCATCTGAGCGGTGCCCCCTGCACCCAGATAACCCTAATACTCCCGGGGGGGCGGGCGGTACCCCGGAGTGGAAGCGCTAGTTGGTGGACTTACCCAGCCCACCACCTTAAGGCGCCCGTCACCACGCTTCAGAGTGACGGCTAATCGGTAGACCGAACGCTTTGGGGTTTTTTAACGAGGTATGCTCCTCTCAGGGCCAGCCAACAAAGGCAAGCCCCGCTGGTCCTGTGGGTGACATACAGGCTGCCAGCTCGCCCGACGGTAGGCCGAAGCCCATCCCCAATGAACACAAAAACATGGCCACGGGGCCGCCGCGCCGCGGACCTTGGAGGTCCGCCATCCCACGCCGCTCGAGGGCGGCCACTGAGCCAGCCAATGAAGGCGAGCTCCGTCGGAGCCGGCCAATTAAGGCAAGCGCCAGGGTGGCGCTTCAGGGTGGAGAAATACCCCGCGCTCCGCAGAACTTGAAGTTCCGCCAACCACGCCGAGAACGGCCGCTGGCCCTAAAAAGGGCCCTCACAAAAAGTGCGAATGCACCACGGGCTGAGATGCCCCCACCAAATCCGCACAGGCGGAGCCGCAAGCCTTGAAGGCCCGCCATCCCACGCCGCCCAGAAGCGGCCACTGGCCCCCATAGGAAAAGGGGGGCCCACCGCGCCAGTCTGTTGGCCAACTGCGTGTGTGTGAACCGACCAAAGGTGCCATTGCGAGCAATGACCCAAAGGTTCAGGAACACACCCAACACAGCTGCCCAGGGTGCACCGTCCTGGTCGCTTGTTCCACCACCGTCCGCACCGGATGCAAGCATCAAGTACGGCAAGTGGTGAGCACAAACGCCAGGCTCGCGTGGAGGTCGACCGGCATCGCACCCCAAACCTTTTTTTTTTTTTCGCAGGGGAATGCATTTACGCACTTCCTACCCGATTTGGGAAAACCGGGAAGGGGTATGTGGGACTCCCGGGCAACGGTGCCCGTCCTACCCACTAAAACCCTGCGTTGTTTCGACGCGCTACATTGGCACTACTGCGGGATCACTTGTTGCATTCACCACAGCAGCGTCGCAGCGAGCCCTTTGGCGAGCTCTTCCGCAAGGTGGGATGGAATACTCTCGAAACAAAGGAGAGTATCCCTCGTCGCAGAGACCGTGCAATGCGAGTGCCTATCCCATCGACACCCGCTAGCCTCTACTTGGCGGTGGCAGACGTTAATCCGCCCGCCGAGACGGGCTGCCCCGGGGTATAGACCCCGAGGCAGCCCGCCCCGACGGTCCCCTGCCTTGTCCCGGAGAGGACGCAACAGGGGCCATCGCCTCCCGCGACCTGTTAGCAGCGGGGGCCGCGGAGGACGGCCTTAGCCCATCCCCGCCTCCCCCGCCACCAAGAGGTCTACCTCGCGTGCCGCGCCTCAGCTGCTGTAAGCAGCTTCTACTGCCCGCCGTGTGACTGGCCGGTAAACCGGCTTCCTCGCACGGCGCGCAGTGAGGCGCAGCCGAACACTCAGCGGCCTTATGGCCCGATCGACCGCAGCGAAGACAGACATCACTGCGGTCGACTGCCGACGGGCACAGCGGTCTGGTGTGCCCCACACCAAGACAGCGGTGGCACATCATCGGCCGAAGCTCTGCCACGGAAACGCGGACAGTGCTCCAGCCAACGGTAAGCCGGCCGCCCTTGCCGATGTCCCTCGCCGCAGCCGCGGGGCATGTGACCTTAACGGTCCCCATGCCCCACCGGCCGCGGCGAATGACACCGACTCGGACCATGTCACCAGGAATACACCCAGCACGGGCGATCGCCCCCCGGATGTCGTCCCCGGTGATGGTGTCATCCAGGCCGGTCAAACGGAGTTCCCCCGTCTTGACCGGTCTGGATATGAGCGCATCCTCACCTATCACCTCTTGGAGGCGGGCAGCAAAGACGTCGGCCTTCTCTACTCTGTCAGGGCCCGCTATCGTGAGAACGCGGGCCCCTGTCTTCGTCGGCTTTATGTGGAGCTCTGGGATGTCAGAGTCTCCGGCCGTGGCTGCTCTCGCCCGAGTGAGAACGGACAGGTAGGTTTCCCCACGCTGCTCCGCCTCGGGCGAGAGCACCACCGCGATAGCCGCTGTGGTTGGCACCCGAATTCGAGCGCCGGCCTTCTTCTTCCTCCTCCTCTTTCTCCTCTTCTTGCTGCCTTCTACCCTAGGCGTAGGCTGCACTGGGGCTTGCAATGGCCGCATTTCTTTGCGGGTGGCGCCGGCGTATGTTGTCTTTTGCGCGGTTTGAGGTCGCGCGGGCGCACGCGTGGGCGCTGTCGTCATAGGTGTTGGGGCAGGGGGGGGCTTCTTCTTGGCCCTCTTCCTCCTGACGAGCTTGAAGCCATCGTGCTCCATGTGTTCGTCGCCTGCCGTCGACTCTGCGGTGGGAGCGGTTGGGGCATGCTCCGTTCTCATCTCCGGTGGGGGCGGGGCAGTAGCAGTGGCGAGTTTCGCCGTCCTGTCCGCCTCCGCACGCGCCTCCAAGAAGCGCTCTACGACCCGCATGATCCGGGCGTCGTCAGCGTCGCGCTCTTGCCGTCTGGTCGTTGCCAAATCTCCAACGTTCACCGCTGGTAGTTCCTCGTCTAATGTGCTAGCAGC
Source organism: Elophila nymphaeata (assembly GCA_955850985.1). Taxonomy (NCBI): domain Eukaryota; kingdom Metazoa; phylum Arthropoda; class Insecta; order Lepidoptera; family Crambidae; genus Elophila; species Elophila nymphaeata. Next base: position 12,583,554 of record OY039094.1, on the reverse strand, counting down.
GGTCCCTCCACCGCACGCACATTCTGGCCTAGGCTCCGGCATGGCAGCCACTGTGGCGGACAGGTGGTCTACTTTTTTCTCCAGGGCTTTGCATTCCGCCCGTAGCGCATCTATCTGCGCACTCTGCAATGACAGATCGACCTTAAGGCGGGCGTTCTCATTCTCCAACCGTTTTACTTCAGTGGTTGCTGACCGTTCATGCAGTGTCTCGATAGTGTCTTCAAGGCGGTTTGCGCTTTCCTTCAGAGCACGGACGAATGTGCCCTTCAGGTGTTTCGAGCGCATGGCCACCCTGGTGACGACCGCGATGTCATCCATCGCCCTCGTTCTTAGGAGCTGCAGGGCGGGGTCGTTTGGACGCTCGCCCGGCGGGGGCATCCGGCAACGCTCCCAGGTCCGGCGTGCAGATTCTAACAGCTTTTCAACCTCTCCGTCGCTGTCTAGGTTTTCGGCGAGCCAGCCGCCACTGGCCGCCGCCTCCCTCTCTTCGACCGACCGCCGGGTGTTTTTGACCATCTGCGGTTTCGGTGACGCACTAGGTGACCGGATGTTGGGGCCCCTGTGCTGGCGCCGTCCTCTACGTGCCGTTGCCACTTTCGGGCCGAATGTACCCTCCGATGGGCTCGGTTTTTCAACCGCCGATCTTTTCCGGCTTCCGCTGCGAAGCAGCCGCCCTTCGTTCGCTCCGTCCTCACTGACGGAAGCGCCGGTCCTTTCCTCTTCCGTGTCGTCGCTGTCGAGTGAATTGCACGAAGCACCGTACCCGAACATCGCTTCCTCGTATTCATCGTCCCGAGAACCACCGGCTTTCACCCTCGTCCCAGGACCGTCTTCGTCGTCAGTGAAGGTGACGCTATGATCACTGACCTCACGCTTCTCCTTGTTATAACGGAGACACACAGACTGTGCGCCCCCGGAGCGAGTAGTGCCCCCCCCAGATACGATGGGGCTGTCTGCCGAAGCAGAGAGGGATTCCCCGGCCGCGTTGCGACCGGGACCCTCCTGGAGATTTGTATTTCTGCTCGCTTTTTTCATGATAGTACCTCCCGAATCCTCGTCAAAAACAAAACCAAAACAAAATAAAAGTAGGAAGAAACGAAGAAGAAAATAAATAAAACAAAAACCAAAAGACAGAATAGAAAAACCAAAAGACAGTTAAATAAAAAGGAAAAGAGTCCGGAGCTTGGGACCGGGCACCCCCCGGCCATTCAGCCCATCGCCACTCCGGCAAGCTTAAGCTTAGGTCGGTGGCGGCGTAAGCCGTTGGCTGACCTTGGTCTGACCACCGAAATACCACATCCTGAGCTCTCTCTGAAGACAGAGGGATGCCAGGAGCAGCCTCGCTGGAGACTCTTGGTTTGGTAAGGACGAAATAGTGAGCAGAGATGTTAAAGGCCCTTAGCGTCGTCCCTACCGTAAGCCCCCCCACCACGACAAGGTGATCTCCAATCGATCGCACCCCAAACCTAACCTAACCTAACCTCCAACGACGCCCCTCACTGGCACCTCGGCGCGGTGGCGACCGCGGCCGTCGCGCCTCCCCCGTCAAATGACGAGGAGGGCGCGCCGGCCGCGGGCGCGTCGCTGCCTGACGAGGCCGTGGGAACCCTTACGGACACTTCCACGACCCCGCCGGTGCTTGCTCGCCTAAGGCGAGCCCCTCTCACCTCCCCAAAAGGCTGGAGAGGCCGGCGATGCCCCGGGGCGTCCGGGGCATCGGCGACTGATGGTGACCGATGCAATGCGAGACTCGAGCTTCCCAGGCCCGGGTCCCGCTGGTCACCGACAGGAGGAAGCTGACGAGCAAACTGTCGCCTTCTCCGCCCAGGTCTTCGACGGCGGCATGGGTCAGCCTGGGGGTCATCTTCCCTGGCCCGCTCCGCCGTCTCCTTCTGCGTCATGACTTCGACGCAGAAGGAGTTTACAGCCTCCCACGACCTGTCACTCTCGAGCATGGACAGAACCACGCTCGAGAGCGAGAGGTCGTCTCCAATAATGGTGGCGAGGGCACCGCGCTGTGTCGAAAAACCAGGACACATCTCCAGCGTGTGCTGGGCGGTGTCCTCATCGGCCCTGCAGTGGTGGCACCTGGAGGTCGCCTCTCTTCCGATGCGGTGCAGATAGCGGCCAAACGAGCCGTGGCCGCTAAGCACTTGCACCAGATGGTATGAGAGGGCCCCATGCCGCCGTTCCGCCCACGTGGTGAGGAGGGGGCTCAAGGCCTCTACAGTCCTACGAAGGGTGTTAGAGACCGACCCACGGAGTAGGCTCCCTAACTCCTCAAACCACGAGCGAAACATTTCGATACGTGCCCCTTCCAGGGCGGCGACCCTTTCCACGGGCGCCATTCGGCGGTCCGTGGCTCTCGCCTCCGTGCGTAGCCTATAGGCCGCCGCGAGAACGTGGGCGGCCAGCTCCCAAGGAGGTGTGCCGGCGATTATGCACGCTGCCGTGTGGGACACCGTGCAGTATCCTCTGATGGTCCTCAGCGCCATTGCACGTTGCGCCCTATGGAGGGACGCAACGGCGCGAGGACCGAGAGCATCGGCCCAGATTGGAGCGCCATACAGGGCCATGCTCCGCACAATGCCCGCGTAGAGACGGCGGCAGCTTGGGCTCGGTCCCCCGATGTTGGGTAGGAGGCGCCCAAGGGAGTCGGCCGCGCTTATGAGCCTGGGTTCGAGGCGTCGGAAATGCTCCTCGAACCGCCATCGTCCGTCGATAACAAGCCCCAGATACTTGAACTGGGGCTTAAGTGGCACGGGGACACCGTCCACAACGATCTCCGTTCCGGCCGGAGGACGTCTTCGAGGCCCATGGAAGAGGAGGGCCTCGGTCTTCGTGAGGGCCACTTTTAGGCCGAGCGACCCGATCCGACGTACAACCTGGGTTGCATACACCGAGGCCAGCCGTAGCGTCTCTTCCAGGTCCCTCCCCCTGATGGTAATGAGCGTGTCATCTGCGTAGCAAAACAGCCTGACACGCCGGGGGAGGGCACAACGCAAAACGTAGTCGTAGCCGACGTTCCATAACAAGGGCCCCAAGACAGACCCCTGAGGAACGCCGCGGGACATGCTGTGGCGGCCGACCTGACCACCTTGTCCAACAAAGAGGACGTCCCTGCCCTCGAGGTAGTCCCCAACCAACCGAAGCAGGTAGCGCGGAACCCCGTGATAGCGCAGGGCCTCCGTTATCGCTCCAAAGGGCAGGGAGTTGAATGCATTGGCGATGTCCAGTGACACCGCCAACACCTGCTCGCCTCTGTCTGTCGCCGCGCTGACCATTTCCCGCAAGTCTGACAGGGCGTCTATAGTAGACCGCCCCGTCCGGAATCCGTACTGAGTCGGCGACAAGTCAGGACCCACCTCCGTGAGGTGCTGGATGAGTCGAGAGGCGATCAGCCTCTCAAAGACTTTGCCGACCTCGTCCAGCAACACTATGGGACGGTATGCTGAAGGATCGCTTGCTGGCCTTCCATCCTTACGCAGCAAGCACAGCATACCATCCTTCCATATTTTCGGGAACTGTCCAACGCGGATACATGCATCGAACAGCTCCCGAAGACCATCGCCCAAATGGGTGAGCGAGAGGCCCACGACTCTGGCCGGCACCCCATCAGGGCCCGGGGCAGTTCTTTTGCCCTTGAGGCGAGCGACGGCCTCCCGAAACTCCTCATCGCCCACCGGGGGAGGATCGCTTTCCTCCTCAGCCGCCCTTTCGCCGCTTGGCACTGCCATGCGCGGCGGGACGAAGGCGGCGGCGGGGGGGAACAACCCAGCCACGACTTCCCCGAGAAGTTGGGGGGCCATGGTTTCCGTGAGGGGAGCTCCGCGCGCACGGAGTTGGTTGCGCGCGGTTTTAAACGGTCGCCCCCACGGATCCTGGTCAAGGCCCTGCAGCATTTCTTCCCTGGCGCTTTCCTTCGCCCGGGAGATGGCGGTCTGCAAGGCCTTTTTTGCCTCCCTGTAATCGTCATATAGGCGTGTCTCCTCCTCCTCGCTACGTGATCGCCGTCTGCGGTAGCGGGTGTAGATACGCCTTTTGGTGGCACAGGCCGACCGGAGACTGGCGATATCGCTCGACCACCAATATACTTCGCGACGGTCCTTCGGAGGGCGCGCTCTGGGCATAGAAGCCTCGCACACCTCCGTCAGGGCGTCGCGAAGTCGACCCGCAGCCTCGTCAACGTCCGGGCCATCCATGGGACGGGAGCACCAGGCCTGAACGAGGGCGGCCTCCTCCGCCAGCTCCTTATCGAGGCGGCTCAGAGCCCAACGGGGGCCTCGACCACCGTCGGAAGGTTGTGTAACCCGACCAGGACGGGGGGTGGTAGTCTCGAACCGAATGTACCGGTGGTCCGAGAGACTCTCCACCCCTGTGACAACCCTCCAGTCGACGATTCTGCGTGCGAGGGCAGGGGTCGCAAAGGACACATCGACCACCGAACCGCCCCGTTGTCGCACGCAGGTGTGAGTTGTCCCCCTATTAAGAAGGGACAGACCGCACGCGATCGCCCACGACTCCAGGGCGTGACCGCGAACGTCAGTGGCCGGGTTGCCCCAGAGCACAGACTTGGCGTTCAGGTCGCCTAAAAGAAGGACCTGGGCTGGGTTGGCTCTTCTGACGGCGGCCCCCAGGACCCCGAGAAAGACCTCGAAGTCTGAGAACGGCCTGTTGGGGGAAAAGTATGTCCCGACGATAGAGAGCCCGCCCCACGACACTACGACGTAGCCTGCGCCCCTTTCCCGAAGAACAGGGGGAATGAATCCCGGGGCACGCCGAACCACGACGGCGACGGAGCCATTGCAATCCCCGGCCCAGTTCGGTAGGTCCGGGACCATGTAGGGCTCCGCAAGAACGGCAATGTCTATTGACCACTCCGCCAGTACTTGCAGCAGCAGATCTTGTGCTCTGGCGGCGTGGTTGAGATTCCCTTGGAGGAAGTTGTAATGGAGACTTAAATCCATCAAGTTTCCATTACAACCTCCTGCCGCTCGACGGAAGCCGGCGGGCCTTCAGCGGGAGTTGGCGCCACTTTTTTATTTAATGTGGGGTCCTTACCCTTTGACTGGGGGGGATTGCATTTCCTCCCACCCATAGAATGGCCTGCGGGCCTTTTGGCGGCGGCACAGACGGCGCAGTGGGGCTCCGCGCTGCACTCAAAACCCTTGTGGCCGTCCTTTCCGCACCGGAAGCAGAGGTTGCTCCTGTCTGTTTTGGAGGGACACCTCTGGCGAGTGTGGCCCGTCCCGAGGCACCGGAAGCACCGCATTGGGCGGCTCTCCAGTGCCTTGACCTGTGCCGAGCTCCAGCCTACAAGGAGCCGCCCCTCCACAACCTTTTTCGCGACGGCCACAGGGCATTGGACCACACAAGCACCTTGCCCGCCCGGTCCAGCGCGTATTTCGCCGACCTTGATTTGGCCGGCGCCACAGCCACCTTTTTTGGCGAGGGCTGTCGCCAACTCCGGCTTTGTAATGGAGTCGTCCAACCCGGAGACCCTAAGGTCAACACATTTTGTGGGCCGGACGACTTTGGCCACGCCATTCAAGGCCTCCTGTAGTTTGGAGGCCAGCGCATCCGCCTTTTCAGCAGCTTGGGCACCTGGGATTTCAATAATGCGGGCGCCGGCCGCAGTCTGGCGGCACGTCATTTTGTCGATGCCCAGTTCATCGAGCTTGATTGTTTGACGTGCCTGCCCCAGAACCTGCCCATACGTGGCACCTTTTTCAACAGCCGCGGGGTCCAACGTCACGACCACCGCAGCTGTTTTCGGGGGTGACAACTTTGGGGTGGAAGGCTTAGCCTTGCTGCCCTTCTTGGTTGATGTGGACTGGCCACGGGGCGGTGCAACCTTAGCCACGTCTGCGAAACTGGCTGATTTCCGGCCAGATGGTGGCTGTTCCTCAACAGGAGGAATGTTCTGCTTTCCCTTCCTCCTCTTTTTCCGGGACTCCGCTACGGTCCACTCCTGCTCGGCCTGGGTCGCCGACTCGACTGGCACCGAATTGGGCACCGGTTTGGGCGCCGGAGCTTGTCGGGAGTGGGACGGGACCGCAGCAGGAGCCGCCTGTTTCGTGGCCGGCTTTTTGGTCGTGGCCTCACCAGCAGGCTTAGAATTGGCCAGCTGTTTGGCGGGCTTGCCCACACGTGCTGCTGTCGATTTGGCAGAAGACTTATCGGAGGCAAGAGGGAGCCTATAGTCCTTATTTCCCTTTTCGGGAGGAAGGCGGTCCCTAAGGCCCTCGAAGCGAGCGTCTAGCATGAAGCCGACGGACCTCATTATTTTGGCCTCGAATGCTTCGAGGGCCGGATCACCAGCGGCTTTTACTTTTGGGGCCGCGCGAGTGGGAGCAGCGGCCGGCCTGGTAACGGAGGCACTGGGCGGGGAAGGAGGAACGGCCTCCACATCTGCCACTGCCTCGACAACATCCATGTGGTCGCTGCTTTCAGCGACCGTGCTTCTCCGTGGGGAGGGCTTGTCAATGCTCTTCTTGAGTGCGAGGAGTTCGGCCCTCATCTCCTCCATCGCTCGGCGGAGATCTGCCACCTCTTTCTTGAGGGCCACGTTTTCCGCCTTCAGAGTGCGGTGGTCTACGGTGATAGATTTCTGAGCCACCACACGGAAGGAGTCTTCGATAGAGGCGGCCGCGTCCTTCAACATTTTTTGGAAGGAGCCGCTCAGGTGTGACGACTTCCTCGAAACCTCTAAAATGGTTTTGCAGTCCGCCTTTACCACCTCCTCAATGTCGAGGGCGGTCTTTTCCGGCGGATCTGCAACAGAAACATCTGACAGGGAGGAGGCGCGTGCCTCAAAGAACTTGGCACGTGTCTCGTACGCCTTCTTGCCCATTTCATAGATTTCACGGTCATAGCGGAGCTGAAGAGCCTCCTTTTCGACCGCTGCCGCTTCCCGTTTCGACTGGGCGTATCCCACATATTTCCCGGCGTTGGGTTCGCGACGTTGCCCGCCTTCCGCTCCGGACGAGTCCGATTTAGGCCGGGAGAGAGCGCGTCCATTGTGCTCCCCGACATCGGAGCCAGAATCAGTAACGGAAGAAGATGCTCCCTTCTTTTTCCTGTACTTCTTCCGATGCTTCCCGCTAGCAGTGGCGGCGTCGGAGCGGTCACCACCATGACAGATGCCATCGGACGGAGAGACCACCGACCGATACGATTTGCTCGACGACTCGTCCGAGTCGGAGACCTTTCTTTTGACAGAGGACGATATCGTCGACCCTGCTTCACTAACCTCCTGATCCATGCGGACCAACCTCACCTCGCAAGTATTAATATTATTTACAATACTTAACCTAGAACTATGTACAGAATTATTTACAGACGACGCCGCCGAACCACTGCGCGATCGCGCCGGCGTCGACGCCCCACTCCTAGAGCGGAGCTCCCTCCCAACAAACGCCTCGGTAGTATATTTATCACCAGACGGCCCGGATACCGCCTGGCGCCCGCTCTCAACGGGTTCGCATGATACGTCATCAAGTGACGAGGCGGAACTCGGTTTAGCCGACCCCAAAAACGAACGGCTGCCCGTAGCCACCTTGCGTGGTCCTGCGGGGGGGATTGGTACCCCTTGGGGAATTGTGTTTTTTTGACCGAATTCCATTATGTTTGTCATTTTAAGGCATGACTGCCTGCACTCCCACAAAACATCTTCAAACAATAAACTAAAGAAACAGTAGAGAAGAAACGAAGGAGAAAATATATATGAATAGATAACAAAATTAAGATATATACGGATAAAATAGACAAAGAAAACAAAAAGACAGAATATATAATAGGAAAATAGGGGCTAGCGACCGGGCTTTACCCCCCGGCCACACAGTCCATCGCCACCCCTGAGCTTAGACTTGGGGTCGGTGGCGGCAAAAGCCGTTGTATGCCAAAAAGCAGACCACCGAAAACCACTTTGCTGTTTCGGGCACAGCAGCCCAAACACCCACTCCGCGCTAGGGACCGAGACTACTCCCCCGGCCATCCAGCCCATCGGCACGCTCCGAACCTTGGGCTTTGGAGGATTTTTTATTGAGGTTTACTCCTCTCGACCCGGACAAAAGCCCCGCCGGTCCCCGGCCCCTCAATTGGGGTAACGGGTTGCCCGACACGCCCCCGGAGTCCGGGAAACGTGCCGCGCACCTACATCCCGACCGCGCTCTGATTAGCAGAGTACGACGGGAGCAGGAGCAGTTGCTGTCCGCGCCGGCCGAAGCCGGTACCCCCCATATCTGGGGGGCGTTCCCCTATCCGCAACCCGGGGACGCGTCCGATAGCGATACTGCTGGATCGCTTCCCTCTCCACAGGGAGAAGGCGGAAACCTAACCTAACCTAACCTAACCTTTTTTTTTTTTTTTGACGCTGTGAAATGCCTTACGCATACCTCATGCCTGGGAAGACACGAGGTTATGTGGGACTCTCCGAATGGATGTTGAGCCGGCGTTACACCGGCTCATCACCCATTGGCCTACCCACTAAAACACAGCGATGCCCCTCACATACGCCTGGGAGCGAGCATATCAACTACCGCCTCATCCTCCTCGGATGAGTCGGCAGCGGATATATCACTCCCGAACGGGAACGTGGGAACTCTTGCGAACACATCCACGAACCCGTCGGCGTCTGCTCGCTCAGCGCGAGCCCCTCTCACCCCCCCAAAATGGGGTGGTCGGTGATCCCCCGGGGCATTCGGGGGATCAGCGACTGGCGGTAACCGATGCAATGCAGGGTCCGGACTTCCCGGGCCCGGGCCCCGCTGGTTACCGACAGGAGGCAGAAGGCGGGCAAATTGCCGCCTCCTTCGCCCCACTCTTCTACGGCGGCACGGATCGGCCTGGGGGTCTTCCTCCCTGGCCCGCTCCGCCGACTCCTTCTGCGTCATAACCTCTACGCAGAAGGAGTTCACTGCGTGCCACGACCTGTCGTTCTCGAGCATGGCCTGCACCACGCTCGGGAGGGAGAGGTCGTCACCAATAACATTCACCAGCGCGGTACGCTGAGGAGAAAAAGCCGCGCAGTGTTGTAGGGTGTGCTGCGCGGTATCCTCAGCCGCGCCGCAGTGATGGCACTCCGGAGTGGCCTCACGCCCGATCCGGTGCAGGTACCGGCCAAAAGAGCCGTGCCCGCTCAAAACCTGCACCAGATGGTAGGTGAGGTACCCGTGCTTTCTGTCCGCCCATGCTCGAAGGACGGGGCGCAAGGCCGCGGCGGTCCTCGTTAGAGTCCCGGAGGCGGGAGCGCCCAGGTCTTCAGACCATTGGCGGAACACCTCTTCTCGCGCTTCTTCGAGAGCAGCGGTCACCTCTCGGGGAGCAAGACGGATCCCATCTGCTCTGCCCTCTCTTCTCAAAGTATACGCCGCCGCGAGGATCTCAGCCGCCTGCTCCCACGGCGGAGTGCCAGCAATTGCACACGCAGCCGCCCCGGAGATAGTGCGGTACCCTCGTATCGCTCTCAGCGCCATGGCACGCTGCGCCCTTTTCAGGGACGCCGCGGCTCGGGGACTGAGGGCATCTGCCCAGACCGGGGCACCGTAAAGTGCCATGCTGCGCACTACGCCCGAGTAAAGGCGGCGGCAGCTCGCGTTAGGCCCCCCCACATTGGGCAGCAAGCGCCCCAGCGCGTCAGCTGCGCGGAGCAGACGGGGTTCGAGGCGCCGAAAGTGCTCCTCGAACCCCCAACGTCGGTCCAGCACTAGGCCCAGGTATTTAAGGTGGGACTCGATAGGCACCCGCACCCCTTCCACCATCACATACGTGCCGGGTGGCGCTCCCCTCCGAGGCCCATGAAAAAGTAGAGCCTCGGTTTTATGTAGGGCGACCTTTAGGCCTAGCATGCCTATGCGCCTGGCTATGAGCGTCGTGAAGACAGATGCCAGGCGCAGGGTCTCCTCTACATTCGCCCCCTTCGCGGTGACCAGCGTGTCGTCCGCATAGCAGAACAACCGGATGCGGCGAGGGAGGGCGGTCCTCAAGACCCAATCGTAGCCGGTGTTCCACAGTAAGGGCCCGAGGACGGAACCCTGTGGAACACCGCGAGCCATCGCATGGCGGCCCATTGCGCCATCCCCGCCCGCGAACAAGATGTCCCGGCCTTCTAAATAGTCTCCCAGGACTCGACACAGGTACGGAGGGACCCCATGGTAGCGGAGCGCCTCCATGATTGTGCCGAACGGGAGACTATTAAACGCATTGGCGATGTCGAGAGACACCGCCAACACCACCTCATTCCGACTCAGTGCCCCCTCCACGAGAGACCTTAGGTCTGAGAGGGCATCGATGGTCGACCGCCCCGCCCTGAAGCCATATTGGACCGGCGAAAGATTGGGCCCCACTTGGTTGAGGTGCTGGATGAGACGGGAGGCTAATATCCTCTCGAAGACCTTGCCGACCTCATCCAGCAGCACAATCGGCCTATACCCGGAAGGGTCATCCGCCGGCCGACCGTCCTTGCGCAGCAGGCAAAGCGCTCCATCCTTCCACACCTTGGGGAACCGCCCGGTACGGAGACAGGCGTCAAACAACTCCCTGAGACTATCCCCAAGGTGTTTTGTCGCCAAGCCCAGCACCTTGCCCGGTACACCGTCCGGCCCAGGAGCGGTCTTCCTTTTGCGTAGCCGGGCCACAGCGGTAATAAATTCGTCGTCCTCAATAGGAGGAGGCGCATCCTCAACAGACCTCCCAGTGGCGGATGGTAGTGCCATGCGTGGGGGAGCGTGACCGTCGCTCGGAGGAAACAATGCCCCGATGACCCTCGCCAAGAGAGCTGGCTCCATTGACTCCGTGGGCTGGGCGCCACCTGCCCTGAGGACAGCTTTGTATGGGCGCCCCCACGGGTCGCGGTCCAGGTCCTGGAGCATCTGCTCTCTGGCGGCTTCTTTGGCCCTAGCTATGGCGGTCTGTAGGTCCGCTTTAGACTGCCTGTACTCTTCGTACAGGCGGTCCTCGGCTTCCTGGTCCCTGGCGCGTCGTCGCCGGGAACGGGCGTAGGCACGCCGCTTTGCCATGCAGGCGGACCGGAGGGCGGCGATCTCGTCCGACCACCAGTGGACTGCACGACGGTCCCGTGGAGGGTGCGCTCTCGGCATTGAAGCCGCGCACACTTCAGTGAGGGCACTGCGTAACCGGGATGCCGCCTCGTCGATCTCTGCTCCGTTCAGAGCGCCGACGCACCAGCGCTGGACGATGGCGGCCTCCTCCGCCTTCTCCACATCAAGGCGTCCCAGGGCCCAGCGAGGAAAGTGATCGCGGGTTGTGGGTCGTCGTGGTGAGGGAGATTGGGTGGGAGCCTCGAATCGAATATATTTGTGATCCGAGAGGCTCTCCACCCGCATAACGCGCCAGTTGCGCAGCCTGCGCGCTAGGGCCGGGGTCGCAAACGTGACATCAACCACCGAGCCCCCGTTTCGACGCACGCAGGTGAACGCGGTACCCCTGTTGATGAGGCACAGACCAGAGGCAGCGGCCCACAGCTCCACTGCCTGACCTCTCACATCCGTTCTCGGGTTGCCCCAGGTCACGGACTTGGCATTCAGGTCCCCGAGAACGAGGACCTGGCGCGGAGCAGCCCTTCTCACCGCCGCACCGACTGTCCCGAGGAAGGACTCGAGGTCTGCCGGCGGCTTATTTGGGGAGAAGTAGACGCCGACCAAGGCGATACCCTCCCACTCCGCCATAACGTACCCGGAGCCCCTCTCGAGGGGCTGAGGTGGGGTGAAACCGGGAGCAGGCCGCACAACCACCGCGACAGAGCCGTCTCTATCCCCCGCCCAGTTGGGTTGCTGTGGTACAAAGTACGGCTCTGCCATTACCGACACATCAATGGACCACTCAGCCATGACCTGCACGAAAAGGTCTTGGGCCCTCGCTGAGTGGTTTAAATTCCCTTGTAGGAAGTTGTAATGTCGGCTTAATTCCATTACTCAGACATTACAACTTCCTCTGGTCCAGTATTGGGTGAGACCTCAGCCGGTGGGGGGGCCTTTCGTGCTGGAGCGCGCCCCTTTTTCTGGGGGGGATTACATTTCCTACCCCCCATGGCATGTCCCGCTGGTTTATGCGCAGAAGCGCAGACGGCGCAATGGGGCTTGGCAGAACAGTCTGCCGCCCTGTGGCCAGGCTCGCCGCACCGGAAGCACAGCCCGCTTCGGTCGTCAGAGGACGGGCAGGACTGGCGGGTGTGACCTATCCCCATGCACTTGTAACAGCGTATGGGGCGGGCCTCCAGTGGCCTAACGGACGCTGAGCTCCAACCAATTAGGAGCCGGCCACCCTCGAAGACGTTTTTCGCAGCCGCCACAGGGCACTGAACTACTGTGGCACCCAGGCCTCCTGCCCTAGTGCGGATCTCTCCCACCTTGACCAGCTCGACGGCGCAGTTGCCCTTTTTGGCGACTGCCGCTGCGACGTCAGCCTTGGTTATGGAGTCGTCCAGCCCACCGATGTTGATGTCAACGCATTTGGTGGGTCGGACGACCTTCGCTATGTCGGTAAGGACCTCCCGGAGCTTAGATGCCAGGAGGTCCGCCTTTTCAGATGCCTGGGCCCCGGGAATCTCGATGATTCGGGCTCCCGCAGCAGTATGGCGGCATTTGAGTGTGCCGATTTCCAGCTCCTCGAGGTTGATGTGCTGCCGGGCGTGCGTCAGCACGTTGCTGTAGCTTACTCCCTTGTCGGCAGCGCTCGCCTCGAGGGTGATGACCACCGCGGCTGTTTTGGGCGGCGTCAACTTCGGCTTACGGGCCTTTTTGGGCGGGGCAGCCTGTGCCTGCGCCGGTTTCTTGGCCGCAGCAACATACGACGGCTGGGATGTTGAGGCCGTCGCGGGAGGGGCCTTGTCCTTTCCCCTGTTGCTCTGTTTCTTTTTTCTGACCACGGTGGTCCACTCATCCTCGACGGGGGCGGATTGGACAGCATTGGGCACGGCTGCCTTATCCCCGGAGGTGGATGGTGCCACCGTGGAGCGCGTCTCCTCCACTTGGCGACTAGCAGGGGCCTTTTGGGGCCTCTTCGTCTTCTTGCCAGCCTTTTTAGGTGGGGCCTGGACACTCGGCGGCGGCGGGGCAGGTTTTGCCGCGCCCGAGGATTTATTTGCCAGCGGCAATCTATAGTTTTTCGCCGGCAGAAGGCGGTCCTCGATACCCTCGAAACGAGCATTAATCATCGTTCCGAGGGACCGCATTAGGCGGCTTTCGAAGGCCTGAAGGGCGTCAGGCTCCTCAAAGGCCTTTTTGCGGCCGGCAGGTGGACGAGCCAATGGAGCTCGCTGGGCGGAAGCAGGGGGAGCAGGAGGTAGGTCCTCCTCCATAGCGTCCGCGCGAGGCTCCGGTAAGTCACAGTTGAGTGGAGGAGAGGGGCGCACTTTGGCCTTATCTTTCTCCTTCCTCATTAACATCACTTCAGCCGAAAGCTCCAAGAATTTTTTCTGGAGCTCGGCTATGTCCTTCTTAAGCCTCTCATTCTCGGCTTTGAGGAGGCGGGTATCATCTGTGATGGACCGCTTGGCGACCTCGTTAAAGCAGTCCATCAAGGACTCCGTCGCCTGTCTGAGGGCCTTCTGGTGCGTTCCACACAGGTGGGACGACTTTCGGGACACGTCCATAATTACCCGGCAGTCCGCCTTCACCACCTCCTCGATATCGAGGGCAGTCTTCTGGTTGGGGTCTGCCGAGGAGACGCCCGAGGTCGCAGCGAGACCAGCGTAAAACTGTGATCGCGTCTCGTACGCCCTCTTCTCCGACTCGGCAATTTCGCTGTCGAGACGGACTTGTAGCTGCTCTCTTTCCGCTCGTATCAGCTCTTTTTTGGCAGCTAGCAAGCCGACGTACTGTCCGGTGGTGATGCGGCGGCTGTGGCCTAATCCAGCTCCTTCCAGCGACCCGTCCAAGGTGGGAGCTTTCTTGATCGGGGTAGCTTCATCCTCCGACTTTGAGTCGCTGGAGGTTTTCTTCTTGCGCAGTCTCTTCCGGCGCGGCATAGTATCCGCTGCGCCGTCGGACTGCGCCTGGTCTGTCAAGTCCGAGGCCGCATCCACGCAGGATTTCATCGACTGCGCGGATTCGGCAGAGTCACTCAGGAGGCGTGACCTATCATATTTGTGCGTGTCGCAGGGTGTCAACTTCACCGACACCTCTCTTAGTAGCGAACCACTGCGGGACCTGGAGGCCGTAGGCGTGTTGTCGCTACTCAGACTGCCGACACTCGCACCTCTGCTCATGCAGCTGCTCCGGCCAGATCGGAGCTTTACTCCCTCACGTTCACCGGTAGCACATTTTCCGACCGCCGGCCCGGATACCGACGGTGGCCCGCTCTCAACGGGTTCGCATTGGCCAGTAACAGATTTCACACTGGACGACCTGGTAATCGCCGAGCGCCCTTGGCAAGAGGGGTCATATTTGCCGCTAGTAACCAATTTCACACGCGTCGGCCCAGCTACCGACGTGCGCCCGGGGTCAGCGGGATCGCAAGACAAACTCAAAACCTTATCTGAACTCATCATAATTTTTTTCGATGGGAAATACACCCGGGCCTTTCCCAAGGGACCGGGGACGCACGTTTGACAGGTGTTTGACCCGCCGGGCTCGCGTTAGCCCAAAAACCGGATATGCCGCCGGTGGTTCGGCTTCTCCTCCTTCGAGCAAGAACGCTCCCTCCGCGCTTGCGACTGGGTACCCCCCAGCCATTCACCCATCGGCACGCTGACCTTGGGTTAGGGTGATTTTTTAACCAGTGGTTTTCTTCCACTACACCTCCGTCACATCGGCAGCGGACCATCACTCGTGGTCTCCGCCGCTCCTCACCGCTTACCGCAGGCTTGAAGCCCGCCATCCCACGACCCGAGGGTCCACCGGCCCTGAAAAGGGCCCTCTCCAGGGTGATTTTTTATAGAGGTTGTCTTCCTCGCAGCCAGACGCACAGAGCAAGCCCCATACGCCCAGCCCCCGACCCCACTCAGTGTGGGGCTACGGGTTGTACTGTTTTGGTCCACGCCGGCCGAAGCCGGTACCCCCCATATCTGGGGGGCATTCCCTTATCCGCCACCTAGGGACGCGCCCGATAGGGGACAGAAAACCCCCACGGGAACCTAACCTTTTTTTTTTTTTTTTTTTTTTTATTACGTTGGGAAATGCGTTACGCATACCTCGTGCCTGGGAAGACACGAGGTTATGTGGGACTCTCCCCGCAGAAGGCGGGGCCTACCCACTAAAACCCAACGACGCCCCTCACTGGCATCTCGGCGCGGTGGCGACCGCGGCCGTCGCGCCTCCCCCGTCAAATGACGAGGAGGGCGCGCCGGCCCCGGGCGCGTCGCTGCCTGACGAGGCCGTGGGAACCCTTACGGACACTTCCACGACCCCGCCGATGCTTGCTCGCCTAAGGCGAGCCCCTCTCACCTCCCCAAAAGGCTGGAGAGGCCGGCGATGCCCCGGGGCGTCCGGGGCATCGGCGACTGATGGTGACCGATGCAATGCGAGACTCGGGCTTCCCAGGCCCGGGTCCCGCTGGTCACCGACAGGAGGAAGCAGACGAGCAAACTGTCGCCTTCTCCGCCCAGGTCTTCGACGGCGGCATGGATCAGCCTGAGGGTCATCTTCCCTGGCCCGCTCCGCCGTCTCCTTCTGCGTCATGACTTCGACGCAGAAGGAGTTTACAGCCTCCCACGACCTGTCACTCTCGAGCATGGACAGAACCACGCTCGAGAGCGAGAGGTCGTCTCCAATAATGGTGGCGAGGGCACCGCGCTGTGTCGAAAAACCAGGACACATCTCCAGCGTGTGCTGGGCGGTGTCCTCATCGGCCCTGCAGTGGTGGCACCTGGAGGTCGCCTCTCTTCCGATGCGGTGCAGATAGCGGCCAAACGAGCCGTGGCCGCTAAGCACCTGCACCAGATGGTATGAGAGGGCCCCATGCCGCCGTTCCGCCCACGTGGTGAGGAGGGGGCTCAAGGCCTCTACAGTCCTACGAAGGGTGTTAGAGACCGACCCACGGAGTAGGCTCCCTAACTCCTCAAACCACGAGCGAAACATTTCGATACGTGCCCCTTCCAGGGCGGCGACCCTTTCCACGGGCGCCATTCGGCGGTCCGTGGCTCTCGCCTCCGTGCGTAGCCTATAGGCCGCCGCGAGAACATGGGCGGCCAGCTCCCAAGGAGGTGTGCCGGCGATTATGCACGCTGCCGTGTGGGACACCGTGCAGTATCCTCTGATGGTCCTCAGCGCCATTGCACGTTGCGCCCTATGGAGGGACGCAACGGCGCGAGGACCGAGAGCATCGGCCCAGATTGGAGCGCCATACAGGGCCATGCTCCGCACAATGCCCGCGTAGAGACGGCGGCAGCTTGGGCTCGGTCCCCCGATGTTGGGTAGGAGGCGCCCAAGGGAGTCGGCCGCGCTTATGAGCCTGGGTTCGAGGCGTCGGAAATGCTCCTCGAACCGCCATCGTCCGTCGATAACAAGCCCCAGATACTTGAACTGGGGCTTAAGTGGCACGGGGACACCGTCAACAACGATCTCCGTTCCGGCCGGAGGACGTCTTCGAGGCCCATGGAAGAGGAGGGCCTCGGTCTTCGTGAGGGCCACTTTTAGGCCGAGCGACCCGATCCGACGTACAACCTGGGTTGCATACACCGAGGCCAGCCGTAGCGTCTCTTCCAGGTCCCTCCCCCTGATGGTAATGAGCGTGTCATCTGCGTAGCAAAACAGCCTGACACGCCGGGGGAGGGCACAACGCAAAACGTAGTCGTAGCCGACGTTCCATAACAAGGGCCCCAAGACAGACCCCTGAGGAACGCCGCGGGACATGCTGTGGCGGCCGACCTGACCACCTTGTCCAACAAAGAGGACGTCCCTGCCCTCGAGGTAGTCCCCAACCAACCGAAGCAAGTAGCGCGGAACCCCGTGATAGCGCAGGGCCTCCGTTATCACTCCAAAGGGCAGGGAGTTGAATGCATTGGCGATGTCCAGTGACACCGCCAACACCTGCTCGCCTCTGTCAGTCGCCGCGCTGACCATTTCCCGCAAGTCTGACAGGGCGTCTATAGTGGACCGCCCCGTCCGGAATCCATATTGAGTCGGCGACAAGTCAGGACCCACCTCCGTGAGGTGCTGGATGAGTCGAGAGGCGATCAGCCTCTCAAAGACTTTGCCGACCTCGTCCAGCAACACTATGGGACGGTATGCTGAAGGATCGCTTGCTGGCCTTCCATCCTTACGCAGCAAGCACAGCATACCGTCCTTCCATATTTTCGGGAACTGTCCAACGCGGATACCTGCATCGAACAGCTCCCGAAGACCATCGCCCAAATGGGTGAGAGAGAGGCCCACGATTCTGGCCGGTACCCCATCAGGGCCAGGGGCAGTTCTTTTGCCCTTGAGGCGAGCGACGGCCTCCCGAAACTCCTCATCCTCTACCGGGAGAGGATCGCTTTCGTCCTCAGCCGCCCTTTCGCCGCTTGGCACTGCCATGCGCGGCGGGACGAAGGCGGCGGCGGGGGGGAACAACCCAGCCACGACTTCCCCAAGAAGTTGGGGGGCCATGGTTTCCGTGAGAGGAGCTCCGCGCGCTCGAAGTTGGTTGCGCGCGGTTTTGAACGGTCGCCCCCACGGATCCTGGTCAAGGCCCTGCAGCATTTCTTCCCTGGCGCTCTCCTTCGCCCGGGAGATGGCGGTCTGCAAGGTCTTTTTTGCCTCCCTGTAATCGCCATATAGGCGTGTCTCCTCCTCCTCGCTACGTGATCGCCGTCTGCGGTAGCGGGTGTAGATACGCCTTTTGGTGGCACAGGCCGACCGGAGACTGGCGATATCGCTCGACCACCAATATACTTCGCGACGGTCCTTCGGAGGGCGCGCTCTGGGCATAGAAGCCTCGCACACCTCCGTCAGGGCGTTGCGAAGTCGACCCGCAGCCTCGTTGACGTCCGGGCCATCCATGGGACGGGAGCACCAGGCCTGAACGAGAGCGGCCTCCTCCGCCAGCTCCTTGTCGAGGCGGCTCAGGGCCCAACGGGGGCCTCGATTACCGTCTGAAGGTGGTAGAACCCGACAAGGACTAGGGGTGGTAGACTGGAACCGAATGTAGCGGTGGTCCGAGAGACTCTCCACTCCTGTGACAACCCTCCAGTCAACAATCCTGCGTGCGAGGGCAGGGGTCGCAAAAGACACATCGACCACCGAACCGCCCCTTTGTCGCACGCAGGTGTGAGTTGTCCCCCTATTAAGGAGGGACAGGCCGCACGCGATCGCCCACGACTCCAGGGCGTGACCGCGAACGTCAGTGGCCGGGTTGCCCCAGAGCACCGATTTGGCGTTCAGGTCGCCTAAAAGAAGGACCTGGGCTGGGTTGGCCCTTCTGACGGCGGCCCCCAGGACCCCGAGAAAGACCTCGAAGTCTGAGAACGGCCTGTTGGGGGAAAAGTATGTCCCGACGATGGAGAGCCCGCCCCACGACACCACAACGTAGCCAGCGCCCCTTTCCCGAAGAACAGGGGGAATAAACCCCGGGGCACGCCGAACCACGACGGCGACGGAGCCATTACAATCTCCGGCCCAGTTTGGTAGGTCCGGGACCATGTAGGGCTCCGCAACAACGGCAACGTCTATGGACCACTCCGCCAGTATTTGCAGCAGCAGATCTTGTGCTCTGGCGGCGTGGTTCAGATTACGGGAACCTAACCTTTTTTTTTTTTTTTTTTTTTTTTTTTTTTACGTTGGGAAATGCGTTACGCATACCTCGTGCCTGGGAAGACAGGAGGTTATGTGGGACTCTCCCCGCAGAAGGCGGGGCCTACCCACTAAAACCCAACGACGCCCCTCACTGGCACCTCGGCGCGGTGGCGACCGCGGCCGTCGCGCCTCCCCCGTCAAACGACGAGGAGGGCGCGCCAGCCGCGGGCGCGTCGCTGCCTGACGAGGCCGTGGGAACCCTTACGGACACTTCCACGACCCCGCCGGTGCTTGCTCGCCTAAGGCGAGCCCCTCTCACCTCCCCAAAAGGCTGGAGAGGCCGGCGATGCCCCGGGGCGTCCGGGGCATCGGCGACTGATGGTGACCGATGCAATGCGAGACTCGAGCTTCCCAGGCCCGGGTCCCGCTGGTCACCGACAGGAGGAAGCAGACGAGCAAACTGTCGCCTTCTCCGCCCAGGTCTTCGACGGCGGCATGGGTCAGCCTGGGGGTCATCTTCCCTGGCCCGCTCCGCCGTCTCCTTCTGCGTCATGACTTCGACGCAGAAGGAGTTTACAGCCTCCCACGACCTGTCACTCTCGAGCATGGACAGAACCACGCTCGAGAGCGAGAGGTCGTCTCCAATAATGGTGGCGAGGGCACCGCGCTGTGTCGAAAAACCAGGACACATCTCCAGCGTGTGCTGGGCGGTGTCCTCATCGGCCCTGCAGTGGTGGCACCTGGAGGTCGCCTCTCTTCCGATGCGGTGCAGATAGCGGCCAAACGAGCCGTGGCCGCTAAGCACCTGCACCAGATGGTATGAGAGGGCCCCATGCCGCCGTTCCGCCCACGTGGTGAGGAGGGGGCTCAAGGCCTCTACAGTCCTACGAAGGGTGTTAGAGACCGACCCACGGAGTAGGCTCCCTAACTCCTCAAACCACGAGCGAAACATTTCGATACGTGCCCCTTCCAGGGCGGCGACCCTTTCCACGGGCGCCATTCGGCGGTCCGTGGCTCTCGCCTCCGTGCGTAGCCTATAGGCCGCCGCGAGAACGTGGGCGGCCAGCTCCCAAGGAGGTGTGCCGGCGATTATGCACGCTGCCGTGTGGGACACCGTGCAGTATCCTCTGATGGTCCTCAGCGCCATTGCACGTTGCGCCCTATGGAGGGACGCAACGGCGCGAGGACCGAGAGCATCGGCCCAGATTGGAGCGCCATACAGGGCCATGCTCCGCACAATGCCCGCGTAGAGACGGCGGCAGCTTGGGCTCGGTCCCCCGATGTTGGGTAGGAGGCGCCCAAGGGAGTCGGCCGCGCTTATGAGCCTGGGTTCGAGGCGTCGGAAATGCTCCTCGAACCGCCATCGTCCGTCGATAACAAGCCCCAGATACTTGAACTGGGGCTTAAGTGGCACGGGGACACCGTCCACAACGATCTCCGTTCCGGCCGGAGGACGTCTTCGAGGCCCATGGAAGAGGAGGGCCTCGGTCTTCGTGAGGGCCACTTTTAGGCCGAGCGACCCGATCCGACGTACAACCTGGGTTGCATACACCGAGGCCAGCCGTAGCGTCTCTTCCAGGTCCCTCCCCCTGATGGTAATGAGCGTGTCATCTGCGTAGCAAAACAGCCTGACACGCCGGGGGAGGGCACAACGCAAAACGTAGTCGTAGCCGACGTTCCATAACAAGGGCCCCAAGACAGACCCCTGAGGAACGCCGCGGGACATGCTGTGGCGGCCGACCTGACCACCTTGTCCAACAAAGAGGACGTCCCTGCCCTCGAGGTAGTCCCCAACCAACCGAAGCAGGTAGCGCGGAACCCCGTGATAGCGCAGGGCCTCCGTTATCGCTCCAAAGGGCAGGGAGTTGAATGCATTGGCGATGTCCAGTGACACCGCCAACACCTGCTCGCCTCTGTCTGTCGCCGCGCTGACCATTTCCCGCAAGTCTGACAGGGCGTCTATAGTGGACCGCCCCGTCCGGAATCCGTACTGAGTCGGCGACAAGTCAGGACCCACCTCCGTGAGATGCTGGATGAGTCGAGAGGCGATCAGCCTCTCAAAGACTTTGCCGACCTCGTCCAGCAACACTATGGGACGGTATGCTGAAGGATCGCTTGCTGGCCTTCCATCCTTACGCAGCAAGCACAGCATACCATCCTTCCATATTTTCGGGAACTGTCCAACGCGGATACATGCATCGAACAGCTCCCGAAGACCATCGCCCAAATGGGTGAGCGAGAGGCCCACGACTCTGGCCGGCACCCCATCAGGGCCTGGGGCAGTTCTTTTGCCCTTGAGGCGAGCGACGGCCTCCCGAAACTCCTCATCGCCCACCGGGGGAGGATCGCTTTCCTCCTCAGCCGCCCTTTCGCCGCTTGGCACTGCCATGCGCGGCGGGACGAAGGCGGCGGCGGGGGGGAACAACCCAGCCACGACTTCCCCGAGAAGTTGGGGGGCCATGGTTTCCGTGAGGGGAGCTCCGCGCGCTCGGAGTTGGTTGCGCGCGGTTTTAAACGGTCGCCCCCACGGATCCTGGTCTAGGCCCTGCAGCATTTGTTCCCTGGCGCTCTCTTTCGCCCGGGAGATGGCGGTCTGCAAGGCCTTTTTTGCCTCCCTGTACTCGCCATATAGGCGTGTTTCCTCTCCCTCGCTACGGAATCGTCGTCTGCGGTAGCGAGTGTAGACACGCCTTTTGGTGGCACAGGCCGACCGAAGACTGGCGATGTCGCTCGACCACCAATACACTTCGCGACGGTCCTTCGGAGGGCGCGCTCTGGGCATAGAAGCCTCGCACACCTCCGTCAGGGCATCGCGAAATCGACCCGCGGCCTCGTCAACGTTGGGGCCACGCATGGGGCGGGAGCACCAGGCCTGAACGAGAGCGGCCTCCTCAGCCAGCTCCTTGTCGAGGCGGCTCAGGGCCCAACGGGGGCCTCGATTACCGTCGGAAGGTGGTAGAACCCGACAAGGACTAGGGGTGGTAGTCTCGAACCGAATGTAGCGGTGGTCCGAGAGACTCTCCACCCCTGTGACAACCCTCCAGTCGACGATCCTGCGTGCGAGGGCAGGGGTCGCAAAGGACACATCGACCACCGAACCGCCCCGTTGCCGCACGCAGGTGTGAGTTGTCCCCCTATTAAGGAGGGACAGGCCGCACGCGATCGCCCACGACTCCAGGGCGTGACCGCGAACGTCAGTGGCCGGGTTGCCCCAGAGCACCGATTTGGCGTTCAGGTCGCCTAAAAGAAGGACCTGGGCTGGGTTGGCTCTTCTGACGGCGGCCCCCAGGACCCCGAGAAAGACCTCGAAGTCTGAGAACGGCCTGTTGGGGGAAAAGTATGTCCCGACGATGGAGAGCCCGCCCCACGACACCACAACATAGCCTGCGCCCCTTTCCCGAAGAACAGGGGGAATAAACCCCGGGGCACGCCGAACCACGATAGCGACGGAGCCATTACAATCTCCGGCCCAGTTTGGTAGGTCCGGGACCATGTAGGGCTCCGCAACAACGGCAACGTCTATGGACCACTCCGCCAGTATTTGCAGCAGCAGATCTTGTGCTCTGGCGGCGTGGTTCAGATTCCCTTGGAGGAAGTTGCAATGGAGACTTAAATCCATCAAGTCTCCATTACAACCTCCTGCCGCTCGGCGGAAGCCAGCGGGCCTTCAGCGGGAGTGGGCGCCACTTTTTTGTTTACTGTGGGGTCCTTACCCTTTGACTGGGGGGGATTGCATTTCCTCCCCCCCATAGAATGGCCTGCGGGCCTTTTGGCCGCGGCACAGACGGCGCAGTGGGGCTCCGCGCTGCACTCAAAGCCCTTGTGGCCGTCCTTCCCGCACCGGAAGCAGAGGTTGCTCCTGTCTGTTTTGGAGGGGCACCTCTGGCGAGTGTGGCCCGTCCCGAGGCACCGGAAGCACCGCATTGGGCGGCTCTCCAGTGCCTTGACCTGTGCCGAGCTCCAGCCTACAAGGAGCCGCCCCTCCACAACCTTCTTCGCGACGGTCACAGGGCATTGGGCCACACAAGCACCTTGCCCGCCCGGTCCAGCGCGTATTTCGCCGACCTTGATTTGGTCGGCGCCGCAGCCACCTTTTTTGGCGAGGGCTGTCGCCAACTCCGGCTTTGTAATGGAGTCGTCCAACCCGGAGACCCTAAGGTCAACACATTTTGTGGGCCGGACGACTTTGGCCACGCCATTCAAGGCCTCCTGTAGTTGGGAGGCCAGCGCATCCGCCTTTTCAGCCGCTTGGGCACCTGGGATTTCAATAATGCGGGCGCCGGCCGCAGTCTGGCGGCACGTCATTTTGTCGATGCCCAGTTCATCGAGCTTGATTGTTTGACGTGCCTGCCCCAGAACCTGCCCATACGTGGCACCTTTTTCAACAGCCGCGGGGTCCAACGTCACGACCACCGCAGCCGTTTTCGGGGGTGACAACTTTGGGGTGGCAGGCTTAGCCTTGCTGCCCTTCTGACCTGTTGACTGGCCACGCGCCGGTCTGGCCTTAGCCGCATCTGCAAAGCTAGCCGGTTTTCGGCTGGATGGAGGCTGCTCCACAACCGGCGGGAGGTTCTTCTTCCCCTTCCTCCTCGACTCCACTACGGTCCACTCCTGCTCGACCGGGGCCTCAGAAGGCGCTGAATTGGGCGCTGGTTTGGGCGTCGGCTTGGACGCCGATTTGGCCGCTAGAGCTTGCTGGGAGCTGGATGGGACCCCAGCGGGCACCGTCTGCTTTTTAGCCGGCTGCTTGACCTTGGCCTCGCCAGCAGACTTAGAATTAGCCGGCTGTTTGCCTGGCTTGCCCACGCGTGCTCCTGCCGTTGCCGTTTCCTTGGGTTGGGCGGACGGCTTGTCTGCGGCGAGAGGGAGCCGGTAATCTCTGTTTCCCTTTTCGGGAGGAAGGCGGTCCCTGAGGCCCTCGAAGCGAGCGTCTAGCATGAAGCCGACGGACCTCATTATTTTGGCCTCGAATGCTTCCAGGGCCGGATCACCAGCGGCTTTTACTTTTGGGGCCGCGCGAGTGGGAGCAGCGGCCGGCCTGGTAATGGAGGCACTGGTCGGGGAAGGAGGAACGGCCTCCACATCTGCCACTGCCTCGACAACATCCATGTGGTCGCTGCTTTCAGCGACCGTGTTTCTTCGTGGGGAGGGCTTGTCAATGCTCTTCTTGAGAGCTCTAAGTTCCGCCTTCATACCCTCCATTGCTTGGCGGAGCTCCGCCACCTCTTTCTTGAGGGCCACGTTTTCTGCCTTCAACGTGCGGTGGTCCACGGTGATGGACTTCTGTGCCACCACACGGAACGAGTCCTCGATAGAGGCGGCCGCGTCCTTCAACATTTTTTGGAAGGAGCCGCTCAGGTGTGACGACTTCTTCGAGACCTCTAAAATGGTTTTGCAGTCCGCCTTTACCACCTCCTCAATGTCGAGGGCGGTCTTTTCCGGCGGATCTGCAACAGAAACGTCTGACAGGGAGGAGGCGCGTGCTTCAAAGAACTTGGCACGTGTCTCGTACGCCTTCTTGCCCATTTCATAGATTTCACGGTCATAGCGGAGCTGAAGAGTCTCCTTTTCGACCGCTGCCGCTTCCCGTTTCGCCTGGGCGTATCCCACAAATTTCCCGCTGTTGGGGTCGCAACGTTGCTCGCGACCCGCTCCGGACGAGTCCGATTTAGGCCGGGAGAGAGCGCGTCCATTGTACTTCCCGACATCGGAGCCAGAGTCAGTACCGGAAGAAGATGCTCCCTTCTTTTTCCTGTACTTCTTTCGATGCTTCCCGCTAGTAGTGGCGGCGTCAGAGCGGTCACCACCACGACAAATGGTATCGGAGGGAGAGACCACCGACCGATACGACTTGCTCGACGACTCGTCCGAGTCGGAGACCTTTCTCTTAACAGAGGACGAAATCGTCGACCCTGCTTCACTCCTTATATCCTGGTCCATGCGAACCAGCTTCACCTCACAAGTATTTACATTATTTATAAGACTTAACCTAGAACTATGTACAGAACTATTTACAGACGACGCCGCCGAACCACTGCGCGATCGCGCAGGCGTCGACGCCACACTCCTAGAGCGGAGCTCTCTCCCAACAAACGCCTCGGTAGTATATTTATCACCAGACGGCCCGGATACCGCCTGGCGCCCGCTCTCAACGGGTTCGCATGATACGTCATCAAGTGACGAGGCGGAACTCGGTTTAGCCGACCCCAAACACGAACGGCTGCCCGTAGCCACCTTACGTGGTCCTGCGGGGGGGATTGGTACCCCTTGGGGAATTGTGTTTTTTAGACCGAATTCCATTATGTTTGTCATTTTAAGGCATGACTGCCTGCTCACCCACAAAACATCTTCAAACAATAAACTAAAGAAACAGTAGAGAAGAAACGAAGGAGAAAAAAAATATATATGAATAGATAACAAAATAAGATATATACGGATAAAATAGACAAAGAAAAACAAAAAGACAGAATATATAATGGGAAAATAGGGGCTAGCGACCGGGCTTGACCCCCCGGCCACACAGTCCATCGCCACCCCATAGCTTAGACTTGGGGTCGGTGGCGGCAAAAGCCGTTGTATGCCAAAAAGCAGACCACCGAAAACCACTTTGCTGTTTCGGGCTTAGCAGCCCAAACACCCACTCCGCGCTAGGGACCGAGACTACTCCCCCGGCCATCCAGCCCATCGGCACGCCCCGAACCTTGGGCTTTGGAGGATTTTTTATTGAGGTTTACTCCTCTTGACCCGGACAAACGCCCCGCCGGTCCCCGGCCCCCTCAATGGGGGTAACGGGTTGCCCGACACGCCCCCGGAGTTCGGAAGACGTGCCGCACGCCTACATCCCGACCGCGCTCTGATTAGCAGAGTACGACGGGAGCAGGAGCAGTTGCTGTCCGCGCCGGCCGAAGCCGGTACCCCCCATATCTGGGGGGCGTTCCCCTATCCGCAACCCGGGGACGCGTCCGATAGCGATACTGCTGGATCGCTTCCCTCTCCACAGGGAGAAGGCGGAACGGGAACCTAACCTAACCTAACCTAACCTAACCTAACCTAACCTAACCCAAAATCCTATCGCCCCATAGGACTGCTTCCAGTGCTTGGAAAGGTGCTCGAGAAGGTGGTCTGCGAGCGTCTCGCATGGTGGCTCTCTATAAACAAACCTGTTAGCCCGAACCAATATGGATTCATGCCCCAGAAGAGCACGGAAGACGCCCTGTACGCCATCACACAGAAAGTAGAAGAAGGAAGAAAGAAAGGTAAGATTACCACTATCCTGTCCCTGGACATCGAGGGCGAATTCGACAATGCCTGGTGGCCAGCGATATTGGACGAGCTGCACAGGAGAGAGGTTGGAAAACAAATGATGCGGCTGCTCGGGAGCTACCTCTCGGAAAGGGAGATTGCGCTTACATACCTGGATAAAACAGTTACGAAGAACACAAACAAAGGGTGCGTTCAAGGATCAGTGGCGGGACCACTGCTTTGGAATTTACTGCTGGATCCGCTATTGAGCGAAAAAACGGAGAAGGATGTCCTGCTGTTGGCCTTTGCAGACGACATAACATTAGTAGCTGAGGGAGACACCACCGCCGAGTTAGAATACAAAGTAAACAACACACTTCAGAAAATAGTAAAGTGGACAAGGAACAGACTCAGATTTGCACCTGCGAAGACACAGTCGGTGGTGATTACCAGAAAGCTGAAGTATGATACACCCAAATTCACACTAAACGACATAGTGCTAAACCACAGCGACTACATCCGCATCCTGGGAGTCACCATCGACAAAAACCTGAATTACAATCGACACCTATCTGAAGTCTCCCAGAAGGCCATCAACTTATATAAAATCGTCGGAAGAACCGCAAGGGCCCAATGGGGCCTCAACCCGGAGATCCCACAATACTGTACGCTGCAAGCGTGTGGGCTCACAAAACACAACAGAGAGTCAACAGCACTAAATTGGACAGAATAACAAGAATTTTCGGCATCCAGATATGTAAGTCGCACAGAACGGTATCCATGGCGGCGGCGGCGCTCCTGGCAGGAATATTGCCTCTCAGACTTAGAGCTGAGGAGCATAGAAAACTATACCTAGCTAAGAAATCTGGACGATTGGAGGACCTCCCGGACAGACTGCTGGAGACGCGGGCCCGCCCGGCACAACTTCCACACCCAGCCGAGAGGAGAGTCATTGAGTATGGAAAGATAGATAGCGAGGAGGATTACGCGAAACTGCCAACTGACCAGGTTTTGATTTATACAGACGGCAGCAAAATAGATGGAAAAGTGGGAGCTGCAGTCTCTGTCTGGAGAGGGAACATGGAACAAAAAACCTTCAAAATAAAACTGGCAGATTACTGCTCCGTCTTCCAGGCAGAGATGGCAGCACTACACAAGGCACTTACATATGCTATAGAAATAGAAGAAAAGGTCTACATACTCAGTGACTCAAAATCGTCACTCGACGTGCTCAGGGATCCAGATGCCTTGAACGCGATGGCACTAGAAGTGAGGAACATGATTCACAAGAGAGAGGAAAGAGAAAAGGAAACGGAGTTCTTCTGGATTAGGGCACACATTGGTCTACGAGGAAACGAGAGAGCAGACGAATTGGCTAAGGAGGCTGCACTTAAAATGAAGACCAAACCCACATATGACCGCTTCCCGTTGTCCTATGCGAAGCGAACTATAAGGGCACACACCATCTCAAACTGGCAAGCATGGTACGACTCGACGGAGACAGGTGCAGGCACAAAACTATTCTTCAAGGACGTTCGAGCCGCCAAGAAGACGATGGGGAAAATAAATAGAAACAACCAGATAGCACAACTTCTCACAGGACATGGAGGGTTCAGGGAGTATCTCTATAGATTTAAGTTGTCAACAACCCGACTCTGTGCTTGCGATGGTGAATCAGTTGAGTCTATCATTCACATTTTAAAGCATTGCCAAAAATTTGTATACCAGAGGCACAACATCGAGCACAGAATCGGAAAACTAATAACAGAGGATAATATACCGGATTTGATCAGTGACGACTACACCCGGGACCATTTCCTAGCCTTCGCATTGCAGGTTACCCAGCTTGCGGCGAAGGCGAATGGCGCCAGAAAATAGAGAAAGCTTATTGTCAATTCTAGTTAAATTTTGATTCAATTCTGACATTTAATTTGTATTTAATCTTAGCTATTGCTTCATGTATCGAATTTCTTAAATTTTTAAATTTTTACTTTTGACATTTATCTTATTTCTGCTTTAATTTGCTTCATTGACATTTAATTTATAATGAATTATAGGCTATTGCTACATTTATCAACATTTTATTTTCGACATTTACTCTATTTATGCTATTAATTATTTTATTGTAATTATTGGCTATTGCTTCATGTATCGAATTTCTTAAATTTTTAAATTTTTACTTTTGACATTTATCTTATTTTTGCTTTAATTTGCTTCATTGACATTTAATTTATAATGAATTATAGGCTATTGCTACATTTATCAACATTTTATTTTCGACATTTACTCTATTTATGCTTAATTGTTTTATTGTAATTATTGGCTATTGCATCATGTTCTAATTATTTAATTCTTACTTTTATTCTTGACATTTATTCTAGATTGTTATTAATTTGTTTTATTGTAATTATAGGCTATTGCTTCATGTCTAATCATTTTATTCTTGACATTTATTATATTTCGTTATTATTGACTATGCTATCGCCTTGTATTTACAATTTTAATTGATTATTGTTTAATTACATTTTGATCTTATTTACATAACAATGGATGTTAACATCAGGTACCCCAATGTAAGCGGCCCTCGACCGGGCAATCCATGAGGACGCGGTGAGTTGCCTGGTCGAGAGTCGTGTCTTGACGTACGCGTACGAGCGTGCGTACAAAATGCGGTGGAACCGACAATCGCACCACTAGCTCGGAGATGCGATCGGCGGTTCGACAGCAAATACAACAGCGCGTGCGGATGGCAGCGCGGACGGCGGCGCTGCCGATGGCGCTGCGATCCGCACTGCTGCGCTTTTAGTGTATAGTATAACTTATAG
Source organism: Elophila nymphaeata (assembly GCA_955850985.1). NCBI lineage: Eukaryota > Metazoa > Arthropoda > Insecta > Lepidoptera > Crambidae > Elophila > Elophila nymphaeata. The sequence goes on along the minus strand of OY039094.1, from coordinate 12,554,816 downwards.
ATAATTAATTATAGCAGATAAAGATGGTGATTTACGATGTCACCAGTGAAAGTGGAAAAAAAAAAAAAAAAAAAAAAAAAAAAAAAACCTAACCTAACCTAACCTTACCTAACCTAACCCAGCCGGCAGCACCAGCGCGGCCGGCAGCACCAGCGCGGCCGGCAGCACCAGCGCGGCCGGCAGCACCAGCGCGGCCGGCAGCACCAGCGCGGCCGGCAGCACCAGCGCGGCCGGCAGCACCAGCGCGTTCGGCAGCACCAGCGCGGCCGGCAGCGCCAGCGCGGCCGACAGCGAGACAGACGCCGAGGACGGCGACAGCGCGCCGCGGACAAGGACTGCTGTGAGGTTTGCATTGTTTTAAAACTTTTATCTATAACAAATTGTGTCGGAAAAGAGCTGAGAGATGCCGAAGACGCAGTCCACTAAGAGTTTACCGGAGGCGACCTCCAAGCCAGCGGGGAAGCCGTACCCCTCCAAAAGCCTGAGAAAGAGAGCAATACTGCAAGGTGCCGAACAGACGTGCCCTACGCCGCGCACGGAGCTCAGGCAGTTGGGAGAACGCTTCCCCAGAGTTGGCGTCGGAGCGGGTACCAAGGCTGGGAGTGATCCAGGATTGTCCGCCGCGCCGAACGAGTGCGGAGAGATAGCAGAAGCTGAACTATTGGCGAAGCAGCTTCCCGACGACAGCATCGACGAGGAGATAGCCCGACTGGAACGGGAGATGGAAGACCCCGGTCATCCGGGCGCGTCATCAACAGTGCTGGATGGGGAACGGAATAATATAGATAAAGGTGCACAACAGCAGCACAACGTTATGCCCCCCCCGCCACCGTCTACTGTCAATACGGGCCTGGAGATAGGCAGCACTGAGCCGGCCTCGGACTTGGACCGGGAACTTGACGAACTGGGCATTCCAAAGCCGGACGTTTGGAGCTGGCTCGACTCCAGTGCCCCGGAAGAGTGTAAGGAGAGTGAGAAGAAGAGAGAGAGCCTCTTCCCATAAAGGGGCAAACGGGTCGGAGTAGCAATGGATGAGGTTACGGCTAGAGCAAATGAACTGCTCCACTACGGCCTGGATGCCCTTGCAAACGCTGGGAACATGAAAAGGGAAAGAAGGGAAGAGGCACAAGAAGCTTTACAGGAGCTGTATGTGGTTGCCCTCTACTTGGCTGACTCGAGGTCCCGCCACCGGCACTCACTGCAGGAAGAGAAAACTCGAGCGGCTAAGGAGATGGTGAGGGTTGAGAGGGCTCACAACAGGCAGTTGGCGGAGCTTACTTCATCCTATCAAAAGGAAAGGCAAGAGCTAAGATCAAAGGTTGAAGAGAATCTGAAGGCTACGGAGCGTGTTAGCGGGTGGCTCTCATACGAACTACAGGGCCCCATAACAATGTTAGAGCCTCTGTCAAACCAGGTTCAGGTAATCAGAACGGAGTTGGCGGCCCTGGGTAGGGGAAATTGCGCGATTGGCTCGACGAGAATGGTGGAGGGGGCACCCGGTGGACACGAGGCGACTATTAGTGAGCTCTCTGCCAAAATGGAAATTATCAGTGGCGAACTACGAGGAATGCGAGAGCTCCTAAGAGACATCACCCTCGATGTAGAAAGATGGCGAGTGGAGTCGTCTGCAGCAGCTGCTCCGGGAAGAGACCGCTTCTCCCCCCCACCCCCGATGTCGGGAGACAGGGTGACTGGACCGGGACCCTCTGCGCCGACCCCGCCTGCCGAGTCTGAAGTGGCCGCCTCCAAATCTGTTCTGGACAGCCTAAAAGATGTGGTTGGTGAAATGCGGAAGTTCCTATCAAGAGAGGATGAAAGCAAAGAACACCAACCAGCACCGATCACACGCGACCAGCTCGGAGAGGAGCTGCGGCGGGCGGTTGAGCCTCTCTCCTCGCAGGTCAAGACGCTGAGGAAGGAGCTGGAAGACTTAGCGGAGGAGAGACACTCGATCAGGCCTGAACAACTGAAACCGGAGAGCCTGGGACTCGAGGCGGAGCTCCTCAAGGAGGAAATAAAGAGTGTGATCAGGGAAGAACTGCGAGCCGCGCCTGGCGCGACGGTTGGGCCAGCCCCCGCACTCACGGAGATCCCTCCAGCATCGGACAAGCGGAAGCCAACTTACGCCGAGAAGCTAAGGACACCCAGGTTTCCGGTACTGGTGGAGTCGCGCGATCCAAGAGCCACAAGCGAGGACATCTTTAAGAAGATAAAAGGGTGCGTAGACGTCGTGAGCCTGGGAGTGGGCGTCAACAAAATAAGTAAGATAAGTAAACAAAGAGTGGCAGTCGCCTGTGACTCGGAGGAGGATCAAAGGATTTTTAAGAAGGCAGTAGTTGAGGCCTCCGCGGACTTCAGTGCGGTAGCTAAACCTCCACGAAATCCTTTGGTCCGCCTCATCGGAGTCGTGGGTGACCTTAACGATACGAAACTAGTCGAGGCGCTGAGGAAACAGAACCAGAAGCTCATTCCTGCCCCGGGGGGCGAAGAATCGGTCATTCAGGTGAGGCGCAGAACAAGAGGCAGGACCCCAGAACTCGCGAACGTGATCCTGGAGGTAAGTCCGAACATCTGGACGGCCCTTTGTAATCAAAGGGTGAGAGTGGGTTACCAAATGGTCTTAGCCGTAGACCAATCGCCGATCCTGCAGTGCTTCAGGTGTCTGGGCTTCGCGCATCTTGCCAGGGACTGCGAGGCTGCGGTGGCATGCGGACACTGCGCAGAGGGCCACGACAGTCGACAGTGCCCAAATAGGCAAAACCCCGCCGTCTGCATAAATTGTAGGGACGACCCAGCCTGTGGGGACAAACATGCAGCCTACAGCCATGAGTGCCCACAATGGCAAAAATGGGACAACATAGCTAGAAGATCGGTCAGGTACTGCTAAAGTTGCTTTCAGGTTCATCCAGGCGAATCTGGGCAGGGGCTACGCCGCTACAAAAGAATGCATCGAGTCCGCACTCGTGACAGGAGCAACTATCCTTCTGTTACAAGAGCCCTATGTGGGAGCCAGTGGTAGGCTAACCACGGGCGGTGGACTTAGAGTTGTCCAGAGCGCGACTGCCAATTCCAATTCACCCGCGAAATCGGCTGTAGTCGTCACTGATCACAGAATTAACATTGTAATAAATGACACCAATATAAATAATAATGTGAAAACAACCACGGCCGAGAGGATCATCATCGCCGGAGACATTAATGCCAGCAGCCCTTGGTGGGGATGCGACGCGGAGGACACTCGGGGTGCGGTCGTGGCCGATTTCCTAGCGCAGCACGATCTCCACATCCTAAATGAGGGAAACACACCCACATATCACACGTATAGAGGGGGCAAACTATACCAAGGGATTAATGCGTGCGGATTGAAGTACTGTGGACCACAGCGCAAAGATGACACCGAGGAAAGCGGCTTGTACGGGATGTAACGCAGTTGTGAGTGAAGACGGCGTTTATATGAAGTGCATGAGATGTAAGCAAATTTATGATATGTTTTGTGCTAATGTCAATGCAGATATGTTCCATAAGTTTTCTGACGAGTTTAAAAAATCATGGATTTGTGTGGAATGTCGTAGTAAACTACCCAAAGGTGACAATTCCCATACCCCTGTGCGCCAACATCATATTCCAGACCTGAGTATGAGTAGTGATTGCCCAGATATTTCAATGCACAGTCCGGATAATGTTACAGTACGGACTGGGTCGCGTATCGCTCAAGCTTCCAGACAAAATATGAAGCAAAAAAATGTCGTACAGGATATGAAGGAATTTGTAATGCAGGGCGTCGATTACGAAACATGACTTCATACGCAACTGCTTATTCCGAAGTCGGAACGCGAGTCGTCTGAAGTTGGACAGTCAAACCGCTGTCGGTGACCATAAACAATTTCAGACCGATATCGTGAATGGAAGAGTGAATGGAAGTGTGCTATAAGGTCTATTTTGCAAAGTAAAATTCGAGACACGCAATTGCGTACGCTATCGTTTGGTTTAATTCCTATTTTGAAATTCCGGTTTCGGAATGAAATATAACCGATTTCGGTGACGGATGTTAATTGCTATTACGAAACGCCGTTTGACAGCAACGATATCGTTATTTGCTATCGTAAATACGATACAACTCCTGTCAAATCCACGGTACCTTTTTCAACTTCGTTGGCTTTCGTTTGCTTTCGTTTTAGGGATATAAAGTCAAATAGATATGTGATAGGGTGATTAGATATGGAGTTAGTGAAACCTAGTCATTATTTTACTTGTGAATAACGGCATGGGCTTTTGTAACTACATCTTATTTTTTCCTGTACCTGAGTAATAGATACTAAATATACAAGGATCTTCAACGAAATGCGCAAAAAGAAAAAAAATGTTGGAGAAAAAAAATGGGCATTTAAGTGAGAACTTAGATAGACCTAAATTATAGTAGGGCATGTAGGTAAGTAGATATTATCTATATGCCCTACTATAATTTAGGTACATATTACTTACCTTTACTATCTGTAGGTATGCATGCTAACTTGGCAGGTAAGTAATATGCATCTAGTATATCTGGTCATATAATAAAGGCCTGCTGAAGTTTAAGACATCACCATATAAGCATGTGCCTATGTATTGTATTATAGATATAAATAAATGCTTATGGTAATAGACCTATCTACTTACCTATATAAATAACATATTATAAGTAATATGTATTACCTTAATAGTATTCTAATGGTGAAAGAATTTTTGCAATATGTCTAGTAGCTTTTGAGTTTATTATTTACAAACACAAATCCTGCCTTTTTATAGGTAGTATAGAACACAAACTGTGATAATACATTGCTTGCATAATTTACTTTGCAAACTTGAAGATTTACCTGGTCACACCACATTAAAACAAAGCGAACAGAAGCAAATCTAAAGCTTAAAACTTTTATTCGGCTAATCGATACAAACCTACCGATATCAATCAACAATAAACTCCTGGTTTATGAATAGAATAGAATAGCCTTTATTCAGACAATTTACATTAGATTTCATATATGTACAATAATAATATAATGATGCAAATTATGATGCAATCAAAGACTAGTGAGTTATAGTAATCATCAGGCAAGGAAATTTCTTATTGCTCAAACATTTTATCTTAGGAAGACCAACAGCTTATAAACTAAAAAGACATATTAGTAACAACTGAAGCCAATTAGAGGTCCCCACTAGTAGACAATTACTTAACTTGATACCAGAAGCTAATTTTAGTATGTAGTAATAATTAATTGTGGTACTCTTGCTGGAGAGTGAGCATTCAAAACATCTAATTATGGCTTGGGAGCCGTTTCAAAATTAAATTTTTTTGTACAAGGTTTGCTGGTTAGGGTCTGTGGGGCCCCTCTGAGCTTGGGAGCCCCGTTTCACTGCACCAGTTTGCCCCTGTGTAGGTCTGCCACTGCTACCTATAGTATCTGTAAATACTTTCATTTACTTAATCATAAATTGTCAGTATCTAAAGATTTCTCAACTTTACATAGCTCCAGAAACTAATAGTATGTAGGCATTTATGGCAAATAATAAAATAAATTACATTTTATATATATTTCCATGCTCACACCAATTAAGTATATAGTAGCTCAAATTAAGTACCAAGACCATTTTAATATACATAATAATTTTTAGATATTTATATAAATAAACTTAAATAAATGTATCTATATACAATTAAGACTTGCCAACAAATATTTGTGTTTGTCACACAAATATTTGCAGCTACCAGGACTAAAAACCCGGACCGCCTGATGTGTAGGAATGTATATCCACTCCACCAAGACGGCATCTGAACAAATATAAACTTATAGGCTATACAAACAATTATTTCTATACCACACGGACGTCTCATGTTTGTTTACTAAAGGGTTGTTAATTTTTGGGTGTTTGGTTTGGTGACCCTTTTATGCAGGCGACAGGCTGGCAACCTATCACTATTTGGAGGCACTGCATGGTTATACTGCCAGATGTGGCTTTGTGTTACGAAATGTTGCCTAAGGCTCTGCTCAACCACTCTTGGGATTATTGAGCGTGATCGTATGTATGCATATCTATATACCTATAAACTGTTTTGACTCCATTGTCGTTGAGTGGTAATGAATGTTGGATACATGTCAAGAGGTACAGCTTTGATTTCCGGCAGAGGCAATTGTTTGCGTGATCAAAACAATCATTTGCTTTTGAATTACGGTTGTTCATACATTTACAATAAAGTTCTTAATGATACATCATTTCGGGTAGATAATTGGTGTGTGTGTGTCAAAATACATATTATTATTATTCACACAATATATGTATATTGTAATAGTTTGATAGCATATATTGAGCGCTGTAGTAGGTAAATAATAAGAAAAGATGGTCATTAAAGTAATTTTATTCACATTTACATATTAAACTAACTAAAATGTAAACACCCATTTATAGATAAATTAATGACATATTAGATTATAGCAATAAATAAAATAAGATTTAATTGTAAACTATTTCTATCTGTAACTGGATAACATTACAATTTTATTCATCACTTATATATATATAAATGAATTCCATATTCTTATTCAACTTTGAGAAAAACTTAATGTGAACTTTACATAGAAATTTGATGTATAATTTGCTTGACATTATAACTCAATTTTAACGACTGAAAATAATAAATACCTCGGCATTTGAGTGGTGAGAAGTGAGATTTCCATTTATTGACAATACACTAGACAGTTTAATTGCACTCGATTGATTTTATGTTTCTTTACTATTGCAAACGTTCATTACAATTTTTTATGAAAACGAATCTCATAATCCACCAACTGATATAATTTAAAGCAAATTTTGCTTTGATAGTAAACAGCATTATTTATTATTTTTGCAAGACATGTAGATGTTTAAACTTTATTGAACTTTAATACATCTTCTGTGTATACCTACCTCTATCTTCAATGGTTTATTTTGGACAGAATGTAGTTTAATTGCATTGTTATGAGCTGTCAGTGATGATATATGAACTTATAAACCCTTTTTTTTGCTTTATTCTATATGACGACGACGATAATCCCAACGGAGAATTCAGATATAATTAATCATAGAATAAGTTGATGCACCACACTATTTAGTTTAGTTCTTTTACACTTGATTAACAGATGTTAGATGCCCAACATATTACACGAAGTTATCAGCACCATCGTCTTTAAACGGATACTTGTAAGATCTGTAAAAAAAATAAAGTTTATTACAATGATATTGGTTTATTGTAATTTGTTGACAAACATAACCTATATTTATTGATGAAATATAAAGTTAACCCATCTCCCAGTTAATTTAAGATTAGTTTCGTAACTTCCGCAGATTACTTACCTGTTTTTAAGTTTATTGTAGACGTGTGTCGCTCTTTATGGAACCGACTCAGTGTTCCGAAACAGTAATGTGAACCAAATGTTCCGGAACAGTTGCCCGGCATAAAATGTTTCATTTGGAACTCGATCACCTCGACCGACGCGACGAACGACGGACAGAACAATGCGAGTGAAAGAGAAGTGAATATGCGCCCAGCGCTCACTGACTCAGTGACTCAGTGTCTCAGTGTACAGGTATACCGAGCACCGCCGTTGATTGATATTGACACACAAAAAGTCTTTGTTACTATGGGCATAAAGTTTAAAATCACAAATAAAAGAAGATATTTCGGTTACCATATGTATTTAAAAGAAATTATGACCGATTCATTATTCAAAAAGATAATAAAGGCAATTACTGAATTGATTAATCGTATTATGAATATTTTGCAGTAAATTTTAAATATTCATATCTTTCATTAAAATTGTTATATTGAAGGTTTTTACCTAGTTTTGTTTCAGTTAAGAAAGAAAGTACTCGTACGTATTGAAAGTAGTAAATTATGCGACTAAATGAAATGTGATACCTCGCTCGCTCCCTCTCTTTCTCACTCTATAGTTTACTTACGGAGAGTGAGTGAGATATGAATTTTTTATTATTACACTTTAACATTTCGAGTTGCTCTTATATTTTGACGTCATGTCCGGGTCCGGGACAATACACAAGCGGTAATTTGTTTAGTTTGTTTTGATTAAATTCGTAGTTATTATTTTTCGTGGCGTCTGGGTTCGCTTGCTCCTCGAAACGTTAATTATTAATAACTTTTGAGTACCTAAAGAGACTATTATTTTGTGCTCAGGGGTGTTTTAAGTGATTATAATTGAAATATTGTGGTCAAATTAACTGAAAAACATTTGGTTTGTGTAAATAAATAGTGTAAATAATATCGAACAGTTTAGAGACACTTTGAGAGTGGGATATAAGCACATTCAGATACCTACCTACTGAAGTAAGTTTAGGTAGTTTTGTAAATAAGACAATTAGTGATAGTGAATTTAATTTTCGTATTCTATTGTAAATAATAAGTAGGTTGATACCAAGTCTTCAAAATGCCTCCAATTAAAAAAAGAAGTGCATTATGGAATCATTTCACAGAATTAAGTGACAACAAAGCAAAATGCGGTTATTGTTCACAAACTCTATCTATTCCAAACAAATCAATAGGTAATTTGAGTAGGCATATGAAATTAAAGCATCCAACTATTCAAATTCATTTAGAGAGACAGTCAACGTTACCTATGCAGAATGTACTGACGACACCAACAGTTCATCAAATTCGTGTCGACACTGATGCCGTATTTGAAAGCAATATAGTAGAAATTTCAGAAAGTATTGTACCACCTATAGCATCGACTTCAGCATTCCAAGCTACTAAAAAACTACAATCTAGTATGGCAGATTTTACCCATAAACCTATTCCATTAAAAAAATGTACCCAAATTGATAGGCAGATTTTAAAACTAGTCGTGAAAAACTATCATCCTTTTTCGCTCGTTGAACAGCCTGAATTAAAAGAATTATTTGAAATGATTATTCCAGGTTATAAACTACCAACTAGAAAAACTGTGTCAAATAGCCTCTTACCTAAAGTTTATCAGGAATGTTATGAAAAAGTGCAAAAGGACATAAATTCTGCCTGGGCTATTTGTTTAACAACAGATTCATGGACATCAATAAACAACGTGAGTTTTATTGCAATCACAGCTCATTATTTAGACAATAATGGGATCATTAAAAGCTATCTATTGGACTGTTTTTCATTTAATGAGAGACACACGGCGGTAAATCTCTGCCATTGCCTAAAACAAAAAATTGAAGAATGGAAAATACAAAACAAGGTGGTAGCCATAGTGAGTGATAACGCGGCCAACATAGTAGCTGCTATTCGAGAAGGAGGGTGGAGGCATATTGGCTGTTTTGCCCACAGCATTAATTTGGCTGTGCAGGCCAGTCTTAATAGTTTAAATGCAGTGTTAACCAAAGTTAAAGCTATTGTAGAGTTTTTTAAGAGAAGCTCATCAGGACTGGCCAAACTAAAAGAAATTCAGCTACAAATGGGTCTTCCTGACCTTAAGCTGAAGCAAGACGTGGTCACGCGTTGGAATTCAACATATGACATGTTGAATCGTTTTTTCGTCATGAAAGAAGCCATTGTTTCCACTTTAGCGATATTGGGCAATGAACTCCAAACTTTGACTTCTAATGAATGGTATATAATGGAAAAAGCTATTTCAATTTTGGAGATATTTTATAACATTACTAAGGAGATATGTTCGGAAAAATATGTCTCGTTATCAAAAGTTCCGGTTTTATGTAAAATAATGATTCGACACGTCAATAAATATTTAGATTCCGAAACATCATCTACAGAGATAATTTCACTCCTTTCAACACTAAAACTACAACTGACCCAAAGATTTCAAAATATAGAAAGCAATAGTTTATATGCCGAAGCAACCATTTTGGACCCGCGGTTTAAAAAGTTGGGGTTCAAAGATACTGGACCTTATGAAACTGCAGTTTCCAATTTGCGTAGGAGGTTAGGAACTGTACGACTTCAAGAAGAGCCACCAGTAAGTGCACCTGACGCATCAACGGCAGTAGCATCGTCTACACCTGTGCCTATACCCGCACCTTCAACTTCAGCATCTACATCATCATTGTGGAATGACTTCGACACGGAATTGAAGGAGTATATAAGACCTCAAAATCAAATGGCTGCGGGGATCAAAGAGTTGGACAAATATTTAGAAGATGAGATGCTGCCACGAACTGGTGATCCTATAAAATGGTGGCATGAAAGAAAACACATCTACCCCATATTATACAATTATATGATGAAAAGATTATGTATAATGGCAACCTCCGTGCCATGTGAAAGAATTTTTTCTAAAGCCGGCCTAACTCTTAATAGTCGTCGAACTACTTTAAATGACGATAAAGTATCTAAAATACTTTTTTTAAATTTTAATTTGTAAATAAATATTGTGTTAATAAAAACCTGTACAATCTGTACATAAAAAATACCTATAAAAAAAAAACAAAAAAAAACATCAATCAATCACTGTATATAAAATCGATTTTTAAATACGCCAGCTAGATATTTTAAATAAGCTAGCTGTCAGTCCTAAGCCTGAAAAAAGTATGAAGGAAAATCGATATTTTCCTTTTCTTATTATCTACCTAGTGGTCGTCCGCATGTATGTCGGTATCCGCGCCGAAAAGTATTCTATATCCTTTTTCAGGATATAATTTATCTCCATGTCAAATTTCATTTAAATCGGTTCAGTAGTTTAAGCGAAATTACGTAACACACAGACACACGGAGAGACAGAGTTATAAGATTTCAATTTAAACTAGAAAAATTTAACGTTGCCGGAGGCTCAAGACTGGAATCAAACCAGCGACTTATTACTTTTACGAAATTTACCTTTGCTTTAACCAACTGTGAGAATATTTACTAGTTTTAATTAAAATCTTAATATCAGACATAGCACTGTGAATGCAAAATACACATTAAAAAAAAACAGAAAGAGTCACTTTCGCATTTATAATATTAATAAAGACGGAAGAATTTAACGATAAAATAACGACGTTGAAACAGATAGATAAAAATTACTGCGCGAGGCACTAGGAATGTTACTCTATTTCAAAGATATGGATGTTCCAAATGAAACATATCACTGATCCGGAACTTTGTACTGTTCCAGATTCAAATGTTCCAATCTCATTAGTGATACATTTTTGCCACGACTAGTTTATTGTATAACTCCTTGTTTTTACTATTTGACTTTAAATTGCAGTTACAGAACAAATTAATATTTTTTTTTCTTAAATTTCCATGTACGGCAAAGAGATCTAGCCCATACATCCAAGTCTTCAGTTTCATATTTTCTTTCTTGATTTCTTGCAATAACATGTGGGTGCCACACATATTAATGCATCTAGGGAGTGCTTGGCGAGAAATACATGGTACAGACCTAATAATGATGACTGATGAGAATTGTATATTGGGATTTACAACAATAAAATTCTCAACGTCATATACACAAAACCTTTTTTTCAATGACTCCTCATAACTGTTCGTCAACACTGGATGCATAAGCAACGAAACGACACCACTTTCACTGCACAAAATCCACTCCGAAGCAATTTAGAATTATCGAAATAAAGATCGACATCAGTGTTGCCAATGCAAATTTTTAGGTGGCTGTGTACACTAAGTAAAAAAGCCGTGTTTATATGAAAATAGATCAATGGTGGGCCGTTTTACTGCTAAAAGCAAACAATTTTTAAAATAAGCCAAATGCAATAAATTTAAAGGGAAAACTGGAAGCCACACTACCAATAAAAGGTGAAGACAAAAAAATTGGTTGTCTGTAAAGTCGGTTTACTGACGATAGTTGAACGTGACAACGTCTTAAGAAAATACTGATGGAATGGTAGCATTTTTCAAAAGAAAAATTTAATTTTATTTGTTTAATAGATTTCGCATTATAGTATGAATAAACTTGTAATAAAATCTCTTTGGCTATACTATGTGTATCTGGCTGGTTTTGGTATCATTGAAAGTTTAAATTTTAAAGAACATAATTCCAAATTCAAATTAGAGAATTAGATTCAAAGCGAGGTAACGCCGCATGACGTCATGTTTTTTCGTGCGTGCAGCCGGCTCTATCGAATTATAAGACGTTGTCACGTCAAAAATGTGTCCTTGAAACTTTTGTCTCTTTCTAACCACTACCAGTACACGTATTAGTTAGACGGTCTCGTGGCAGTTTAATACGTCATACATAGTCGTACGTAAGCATAGGTATTACTTGTGCGGAGAGTTAGAAAGTGCAGGTAGGAAACGGAAACATTCAAAGGTTACTTGGGGTCAAAAAAGTTATCTTCACTTCTTTATCGATAGTGTGGCTTCTTTTACCTATAAATTTCTTAGCCAAATAGAACTGTTGTAATGTTTTTATCATTAATTAAATGTTTGCAAATTTTGCCTATTTTTTGGAATAAATAATAATAATATATTTTCACGCTCACACCAATTATCTAGCCCGAGGTAAGTATCATTAAGAACTTGTGTTACGGGATACTAGATAACGAACATTTTTTTTTAATATACTTTAATTTTAGATATTTTTATAAATAAACTTAAATAAATATATAAACAACCATGACTCGCAAACAAACATTCGTGTTCGTCACACAACCGCTACCAGGATTCGAACACGGACCGCTTGATGTGTAGCCAGCTATACTGACCACTCCACCACGACGGCGTCAATAAAAACAATAATTTTTAATACTATTGGAAGAAATGAGTGAGTGTAGTTGATCCCTTGCGCTATGTTTTATAGCTTCCTCTGGCGAAAGGTTCGGAATCGGATACATACTCAAACCATAATTAAAAGTATCAGTCAAACACTCTAAAAGTAAATTTGATAAAAAATAATAAATTAATTACCTCAGAATTTGCGAAAAGCCATAGAATTTGCTACGGCCACAGGGTTGCAGCCGTAGGCCGTGGATTTTGAGTTTATTTGCGCTGAAAGCCGTAAATCACGATAATTGCCGTAGCATTGGCAACACTGATCGACGTCGAGCCTATTCTATTCTATTCTTAATTAATGGCATTCGCAAATCTTAAAGATTATGCATTTTGCCAATGTCAAGTGAAAACTTAAGTATGTATAGTTTTAAAAAATTGTACGGTAGATTTTGGTTAAAACTGGAGTCTCTCAACACGTGTTTTTGCAACACGAACTCGGGAGAAACTTCGACGTCGGGCCTGTTTAACACAGACTACCAGGATACAGTTTAATAAACGCGACAATGACAGGCGACAGGTGACAATTTGACAATTTGTTGTTTAATAAAATTATTACTGACAAATGTGTCACAGTGGAAAATCTACAAATATGTCGACTTGTCGTGACATGTTTGTAAATTTCTGTTTAATAAACAATTGTCAAGCGATGACAGGCGACAGGTGACAATTTGTCAGGAAAAACTTGTAAAATTTGTTTTATTAAACACTAAATTGTCATAACAGGTGGACATATTTGTCGAATTGTCAGAAACTTGCGACAGGCACCCATACCCAATGTCAAGGAAATTCGACAGTGACCTAATTATTTGAAAAAATGGTTTCAACATCATCGACGGATAGTAGCCAATTTTCTAATTATTCATTAGTGTATGTACAGTCCATTATAGGTACCTGTATTATATAATATAAATAAATAATAACAGTAAAAATAGTGCTATAAAACACAGAACATTAAATTATAAAAACTTGTTAATAAATGTCAAATCAAATGATAGTATGCAGTTAAGTTAATTCCTAACGTTGTTAATAGATGGCGCTGAACTATTAGGGTACAATTTATATGGCGCTATTAAGGTCTGCCATGTTTATATGACTACTGTGGTATAACATTAATTAAATGATAGATTTCTCGCAAGCCTGCACTTGTTGTTTCATTCCAAAATACACCTCGTTGTCCCTGGGTATAGGGAAGGTTATACATTGGTCCTGTTCGAGTCGGATATTTTGGTGTTCTTGGTACCAGTGCAGTGCAGGCAGGTTTTTGTTGTTCGAGAGACGTTACGGATAGTGGATCGCTATCGCAAACGTAACGTATTGACTGACGCCTGGCGGAGAAGAACGCCGAGTCAGTCAGACAGCGGGAAGAAGCTGTCAGGGCCGCAGCCGCTTGCTTGGTGGCTGGTGGAGGAGGAAGAAGAAGTTGTCGCAGCCTGGTGGCTGGTGAAGGAGTTGACACTACCTGGTGGTGTCTGGCGGTGAACATATTGGAAAGTTGGTGTGAGTGAGTGAATCGGTCAAACAGTGAGTACTTTTATATTGATTTGTTTACACTCAAGAACTTTGAAGTTTGTTAATAAGAACATTTTAAATTTAAGCTAAAATCAACCTTATTTCATAGACAATTTCAACTTAGAAAATTTGCAGTTAAATTTAGGACTTAGAATAATTTACAATTTGTAGTTAGGGACTTAGAATAATTTTAAGAAAAACGAGGGAACGGGGAACCTATGCCCGATTTTTGTTCGAGTGACAGGTTCTCAAACACTTAGAATTTTTTCGTGATTTTGTATAAGATAGTTTTAGCACGGTAATATTATTATTACCGTGGTTTTAGTGTAGTTTACATTCTTTATTAGTTTGTTAAAGTTTACGTTGTAATATGGAGTGTTTGATAAATTACCAAAATGAATTGTATTCCCGGTTGCTCAAGGCAAGAACAAATTTTAAAAAGAGTCCTAAAGATCGTATAAATAAGCATTATTTAGACGGTCGTTTAGAGTTGCTGGAGCAAATCTGGTTTGAGTTTTCCGCGGGTCACAAGGAATTAATGCGCACTATATCGTCTAAAGAATTAGCAGGTAACACATATATTAAAGATAATGTATATGATAAAGGCGAAGAAATTTATTTTGAATATAAATTAGAAATAAAAGGGTTATTGTCCAAATTTACTTCGAATTTAGATAGTCAAACTAGTAATACATCAAGTTCTTCATCAAATGTAAAATTACCCAAAGTACAAATTCCTAGTTTTTCTGGCAAGTATTCTGAATGGAACACTTTCAGAGATTTGTTTTATTCTTTAATCCATAGTAATAATAGTTTAGGAAACGTAGAAAAATTGTTGTATTTAAAGGGTTACCTGCAAGGCGAAGCAGAACAGTTGTTGTCAAATATTCCCATCACCGACTGTAATTATGACAGGTGTTGGAAATTGTTAGAGGAAAGGTACAATAATAAAAAATATATTTGTCAACATTTATTAAAGAAATTTTTAAGCCAGAAAAATATAGTTTTTGAATCATCTAATAGTTTGAAAGAATTAATTGATACTACAGATGATTGTTTGTCGGCCTTAACTAATATTGGAGTTGATACCACTAATTGGGACGTATTAGTTATACATATTTTGAGTTTAAAGTTGGACCCTGAAACTAGGAGACAATGGGAGTTTAGTTCTAATAGCTCGGAGGAGTTGCCTACCTACAAACGGTTTCAGGCTTTTATAAAAAATAGATACCGAGCCATTGAATTCTTAGATTCTGGATCCAGGTTTAGTAATAAAAATAAATTGCCTATCAATAAATTTAAATCGTTACATATTGTTAATGCGCGTTGTCCGTTTTGTAACGAGGAGCATAAACTTAGTGTTTGTAAAATGTTTATGAAGGAATCTGTAGACTCGCGACGCGAATTTGTTTTATCCAATGGGATATGTTTTTGTTGTTTGGGAAGTAATCACTCTGCCAAGTTTTGCCAAATTAATTATAAATGTCGGTTTTGTAAGAGAAAGCACCATGTTCTCTTGCACCCTAGGAGTAAAAGTATGGAAAGTCAATTGTCCCATAAAGGGAAGGTTACGTCAAATGACAATTTGGACTCAAGTCCTAGTACTTCTTCAAGTAATGTCGATCCTGTTTCTGTGGTTTCATGTATTTCGACAAGGAGCTTAAAATATAATCAGGTTTTACTTGCGACTGCGCTAGTAAATACCATGTCGAAATACGGAGAAATGTACACTGTTCGTGCGTTGTTAGATCAGGGTTCGCAATCTTCATTTGTGACAGAATCAATGGTACAGTTATTAGGTTTAAAGAGAATTCCAGTTAGAAGTCACATTGCGGGAATAGGTGGAGAAGGTGGATTAGTATCCAAGGGTATGGTAGAAATAAAACTATCATCACGTATTGATAAGAATTTTATTATTAATGTAAAAGCATACGTTTTAAAGTCCATTACCACACTGTTGCCTACAAATAAAATAAAGGCAGTGGAATGGAAGGAATTTGGTGAACTTGTTCTTGCTGATCCGGGTTATTATACATCGAATCAGATCGATTTATTGTTAGGCTCAGAAGTGTATGGCCAGATTCTTCAAGATGGTGTAAAAAAAGGTCCTCGTGGTTCACCACTTGCTCAGTGTACTTCGTTGGGATGGATTCTTTCAGGCGTCGTGGAAACAAGTGATACGCCATCTACAAAATTAAATGTAATGCATTGTCGAGTCACAGAGAATAATCTTCTCAAAGGGTTTTGGAAACTTGAAGACAATGACTTACCAATGGCGAAGGATACCGAAGAAGAGAATCGGTGCGAAGATATGTATGAGAAGATGAGACACAGAGACGATACTGGTGGATATATCGTGCGTCATCCATTTAAATCAGATGCTACTGACGTGCCCAATTCTTTGAAGATACCTGAGAAAAGATTAAGTTCGTTAGAAAAAAGATTACAATGTAACAAGGACTTAAAACAAGAATATAAAGATGTTATACACGAGTACACTGAGATGGATCAAATAGAAGTAGTACCGGAATCAGAATTAAATTATCCAAAGGCAGGATATTTGCCACATATTTGTGACGACAAGGATATAACAAAGGCACGAATGGGTTTGGATGCCTTCTGTAAAGGTAGAAATAAAATGTCGTCAAATGATAACTTGTTAGTAGGTCCAACTCTGCAAACAGATTTGAGGCATATTGTAATGCGCTGGAAATTTAATTACATTTGTTTATCCGCCGATATTATTAAAATGTATTGGCAGGTGAAAATTGGTAGTAGAGGCATCGATTTTCAAAGAATATTATGGAGAAACAATGTAACGGATAATGTTAAGCATTACAGATTGAAAAGAGTCACATTTGGTGTAGCATCGGTTCTTTATCTCGCAGTGAAATCAGTACAACAGGTAGCTGTGGATGAAGGTAAACATTATCCTATTGAAAAGGTTAGAAATTATTTCTATGTAGACAATTTCATGTCAGGTTGTAAAAATGTAGAAGAGAGACTAAAGCTATACACAGAAGTTAATAATTTAATATTAGGTGGCTGTAATTTACAAAAGTGGACTTTTAACATTGAAAAATTAATGAAAGCAATGGGAGGATATGATAATAATATTAGCAAGGAGGAAAATCAGGATAGCTTAAAAATAAATACAGATGAGATAATGAAGATTGTAGTACTTACCTGGAACCGTAGTGAAAACGTATTCCGCTACAAGGTGGAAGTGCCTGCATTAGAAGAACCTGCAACAAAAAGAAAGATTATATTGGAAATATCACGTTTTTATAACCCGTCAGGGTGGGCGGAGCCTAGTATTATAATTCCTAAAATAATTATACGAAAGCTGTGTTTATTAGGCATTGAATGGAATGAAGCAGTGCCAAAGGAACTTTTAAATGAATGGTTGACTTTTCGTAAGCAGCTAATTATTTTGAAAAATGTTTACATACCATGTTGGGTTAGTATAAGGGCTGTAGATTACGTAGAACTGCATGGATTATGGGATGTGTTGAAAGTTACACATACAGCTGTGGTTTACTCACGAGTAGTAAACTGCAAGTGTGAAGTACGTGTTTCGTTGATATTTGTAAAGAAAAAGGTTGCACCTGTCGTTGTTCTGTGGTTGAATAGCACACCTTCTCGTTGGAAGGCATTTATATGCAATTGTGTATATGAAAGATTAACTAATTTAGGTACTCACCATTGGTCACTGACGTTGAAATGCAATCCAGTTGTTGTGGTTTTGTTGTGTTGTGGGTTGTATCCGTCGGAACTGATGAATAATGAATTATGGTTTCAAGGTCCGGTATTCCTGAAAAATAAAAATAGATTATAAAAACCTAATGATAATAAAACAGAATGAGAAATTGTTAAGGTTAAAGCTTTATGTATTAAAGTAAATGAGTTTCAATGGGAAAGATTTTCTTCACTAAATTAATTTAATTAGGGTTATAGCGTATGGCAAACGTTTTATTAAAAATGCGAACATAAATAAGTCAGAAAGAGTTGATGGCTTTTTATCTAGTGTCGAACTTAGAGCAGAAATGTATTTTTGTATAAGAAAGGTGTCAAGCAAAATTCTATAAAGACATAAATTTATTTAAAAAAAAAGGTGAGAAACACTTACCTGCTGGTCGTTGGCTTTATGGCAGCGTGGTTGCTACCCATCTTGGAGAGGATAACGTTGTTAGGGTGGTTAGTTTAAAGATAAAAAATAGTATTATCAAGCGGCCGGTGTCTAAGTTATGTCTCCTTCCTGTTACAGATTAAGATTAATTTAAAATTTAATGTTAAGTGGTTTTGTTTTAAGTTGTTTAAAATGTTTTATGGGTTTGTTATATTGGTTAGTAATTGTTATTTATAGTGTTATACCTGTGTCATTTAGGATTAAGTTTAAATTGTACTTACCGTTTTCATGGTGGGCGATGTAGTAGCTAGTAACTCAAGCACTTTCTGTAATTTGGTTTTTGGAAGGACAAAGCTTAACTTGTCCTTGGTGGGCGATATGTACAGTCCATTATAGGTACCTGTATTATATAATATAAATAAATAATAACAGTAAAAATAGTGCTATAAAACACAGAACATTAAATTATAAAAACTTGTTAATAAATGTCAAATCAAATGATAGTATGCAGTTAAGTTAATTCCTAACGTTGTTAATAGATGGCGCTGAACTATTAGGGTACAATTTATATGGCGCTATTAAGGTCTGCCATGTTTATATGACTACTGTGGTATAACATTAATTAAATGATAGATTTCTCGCAAGCCTGCACTTGTTGTTTCATTCCAAAATACACCTCGTTGTCCCTGGGTATAGGGAAGGTTATACAGTGTATACTTCCTTTAATACAATAGCTATGTCCATTTAAACTAAGAATTAACTTTTCTTTCGATGTAATGATAGCATATTTCTAGAACGGTTTCGAGTATTTAAAACTCCCGTTAAAAAACAAAATTGGACAGCACACACAAAAGCAAGATTATTATATTTATAAAAATACCCTGATATTCGTCATACGCATAATTCGAAATCATGATATGACAAATATGTCAAAAGTGAGAATTTTGTCACTTGCCGCGACAAATGTCAAAGAATATGACATTTGTTCGTTTAATAAAACTGACAATTATGTCAAAATGAGACTGGTGAAATCTGCCAATTGTCGTCTTTATTTAACAGGATTTAGTCTTACAAATATGTCAACTTTTTACATGTCACATTTGGACATATTTGTCAGTTTTTATTAAACGACAATGAGTCACACCAACGTTTTTTGTGATCAGCATATCTAAAAAGTAGATAACTCGAGAAAATAGAATCTGTTCTTATTTTTTTCCTATCTTCAAAACTGACTGAGATATTAAACGTTAACGTACGGCTTCCGCGGGAAACTCCGACTAAGCGTCCGCGCCAGCGCATGACGTCACAGCGCAACAAAAATGTAAAAAAATATATTTTTCTTGGTCTTTCTTTACTTTAAGATACTATGTTGTTTTAAAGAATTTGATCCTTATGAATGACTCCTTCGGTTGGTATCATAAAATACAGGATGTTTTGTTTTTTTTTCACATTTCACCGGTGAGATTCCCGGTTCCAGCAGGTGATTTTTCAAAAATCTTTAAATGCAGTTTTAATTATTTTTGAAAATAACGGCCCCTCACTCGGCGGCTATCAAAAGAGCTGTCAAGAACAATCGGCAGGCGATGACGTCATCACCCACCGAGGGGTAGCATGTTGGCTTTTTTTGCTTTGTGTAACTTCCTTTGTTTATAAATACCACGCATGTGGTATATCTTTAGATTCCTAGATAAACTAACTAAAATCTAAGACTACTTTGAATAAAGAGCATTGTATAATGATTAATTTACAAACATTTGAAACCAGGCATAAGGGTATTTCCGACTATAATATGTCCTAAATTTATTAAATAACAGCCAATAAATCACAAACTACACTTTAAATTTAACAAATTAACGAAACATACCTAGAATCTGATAAATATAGCACATTGACAAACTAAATTTGATTAAATAGCGTTTGATTTGACATAAACGGCATTAAAACCGAGTTGCAAACTCGACGCCGGGCAGTGTGTCATATTATGACCAAGGAGCTTATACTAAAGAATGGAGTCATTAGACAAAGTAACAAAGTGAAGGCAAAAATTTTGACAATACTTGACATTTCAAATTTCACATTTCTCTTTCTAGAAATTGTCGTCATCTCTTTCTAAACACGACTACATAGAAACAAGATTTCCCGAGTATTTCGCCATCTTTCTAAAACAAAAGTAGAAAAGTAGCTAAAAACTTAACATATTGTATTCAATTATCAGTATTTATTATCAATGAAATAAATAAATATAATATATTTACTTTTAATGTTTAGGTTTGTATTTTATTTTGAAAATCATCATTGTGATTCTTTCTATAACTTATGGGAAATGAAAGGATTTATGTAATGGCAGCACTCTCTTCATGTGTCAATGTCCCGAAATCTCAACATGACATAAATTGCCATAATTGACGTATTCATAAATATCGACTCGCGATTTTGGTACGGCTTTTTACATTTTAATAACTATAAATAGTGCAAAATGGTGCATCGCTGTATAGTTCGTGGTTGCAGAAGTGAGTGGTATCCAGGATGCAGTCTGAAATTTCACTTGTAAGTGTTATAATTGCATATTATTGTTCACCTAAGTAAAATTGGTTTTTCACATGTAATTCCATATGATTATCGTTATTGGGCGAAACTCCATAGGGGAAAGTAATTTCTGATACTGGGCTTTAATACTATCTGAATTTAATTAATTTTCATACATAAATTACTTATTCAAATATGTGTAAACAAATTGACTAGGGTGACTAGGATTTCCAGAATTATTATAAAATAATAACCTTTTTCCTTCCAGAAATGGCAATTAAAATTGATATATATATATTTTTAAGTCTTTGAAATAGCTGTTATATAGATATATATAGATTATATATATAGTTTATAGATTATGTATATATATAATACATAAATCGTTCTACCCATTTTTGGTTGGGAACGTTTATTTACAAACAAAACATGTAATTTGTGCAATGTACATTATTTTAATTGAGAAACATATTCAAAATGATTGATTGGATTTTACCAGTGTAATAGTGTATTTTATCTTTCACATTTGCATCTACTAACATGTAACGCAGAGTGCAATATGCACAGTGACCTCAAACTTCACTCGAATTTGGGTTAGTAAAATTGACACAGCATTAATAAAATTGTGACTGTGCTATTCAAGCCTATCAAATGATAGTTTTTAATATGCTAATTACAAGTTAAAAGTGCCTGTATACATAAAATTTTCTTTTCTTTTTAGATTTCCGAAAGACCCTAGGCGGAAATTACACTATTACGGCTTTAGGAACAAGGCTCTTATCCTTCTGACTTCGTAACTGAGTAACAGGCACAGAAGGTTGATATATATGTCGCCGGGAAATGAGGATATTAGGGATTTCACGAAATCCCTAGTGATACCACGAAATCACGGCAGATGTCGAATATTTATATTTATTACGTCTTCTTACTGAAAATGTTTAGTGATATGACAAGTTACTAATTTATCGTCAGTGATATGTCATTTCACTTAACTAAATCTAGTGAAATAAAGAATACTGTTGATGTAAATAATTATGTGATGTATATCAATGTGAGAAACGACCTAAAGTCGCTTCTGGCACTCGCCGGCCGCTCCCGCGGCACGCTCGCTTCGCTCGCTCGGCTCGTGCGCTTTGTTCATGTCAACCTAACTCGCTCGTCGCTTCGCTCCTCGCTAACCTATTGTTCAATTGAACATTCGATGAAATGAAAATTATACCACCTGAATCATACATCAAATGAACATTATACTTTTTGATCAATAGCGCGCGAGTTATTTTATTATTATATCAATTGAACAATAGGTTAGCGAGGAGCGAAGCGACGAGCGAGTTAGGTTGACATGAACAAAGCGCACGAGCCGAGCGAGCGAAGCGAGCGTGCCGCGGGAGCGGCCGGCGAGTGCCAGAAGCGACTTTAGGTCGTTTCTCACATTGATATACATCACATAATTATTTACATCAACAGTATTCTTTATTTCACTAGATTTAGTTAAGTGAAATGACATATCACTGACGATAAATTAGTAACTTGTCATATCACTAAACATTTTCAGTAAGAAGACGTAACAAACAAGAATATTCGACATCTGCCGTGATTTCGTGGTATCACTAGGGATTTCGTGAAATCCCTACTATCCTCATTTCACTGCGACATATATATACGTAGGGCGTTCAATTTAAAGTAAGAATGAGGTACAAACTCTTTGAAACCGAAAAAAGTTAATACGGGCTATTCCAAATACATGGCGTGATACGTTGCGTACCGACCAACTTTACATAGGAAATCCTTATCGTTTTATGCATATTTTTTTAATACTGGTTAACACATGACAAAGTTATATACCTTGTCATACGTTAACCAGTATTAATCGAGTTACGAGTACAAATGATTCTTTTACATCTTTTACCGGTATTCATATTTTTAATTGTTGGTCTCATGATAGAATAAAGTCACATCTGCATAATTCTTTCTTTATAGCAGAGCGATTTTAAGTTTGTCTTGTACAAAATTAGCTGTAACTTTTTTCTTAGTTGTTTTACAGAATCGATTATTTTGCCAATCATTATAAAGTATTATGAAACATCGATTGATATGAAAGTAATATATTTTAGGTCAATATTTTGTAATTTAGAAGTATCTATGTGAATATGTAACTATATTCTGCGGATATCACTGTATCATATAATAATAAAGGATTTTGTTCTTTTATGTATCAATATTATGTGTATATATAACTTTGTTTTACATAAATTCTTGAGTCACATATGTAATATATGAATGTTTAGATTGTTATTTATGTTTAGATTTAAAATAGAACAGTTCTTGCGATCAAGTTTTTATTAAGGACTTAGTGTCTTACAGAATTTATAAAACTACTACTACTTTATTTATTTTTAATAACTACCCAAAATATACGCATGTAAAACTGTAACTTAAATTAAATTGATAATTATTTATTGACTTGTATTGATGTTTTGAATTCATTACAAAATTGTAAGCTGTGGAGTTCTTCGCCGGAGTCTTTCGCCATTTCTGCTCCATCTCAGCATAATAATTATTATTTCGTCCCGAAATGGTGGTAGGGCTTTTGACGATTTAAAAGTACTTAGCAAAGTCCATTTAATAAAGAGCTTTTTCATTTTTATATTTCGCCAATGTTAAGTATAAATTTACTTATAGTAACAGACAGTTGTACGGAAGATTAAAACTAATTATTATGAATGTTAATTCTTTGTCATGGTAAACTCAAAAATATTTTAAACTTTGAGTACTAATTAATTTTATTAACTTAACGAAGTCCAAGATTGTCCGTAATTATTTTTTCTGCTATAGGCACCCTACTAGAAAGAGACAGAGCCTCTCTAGAAATGTCAAGAAATGTCAAGGGTTGTCAAAATTTTTGCCCTCACTTTTTTCATTTGACTAATGACTCCATTCTATAGGTAATAATATAAGCTCCTTGTATTATGACACGAGATGACACGTCACATTTTAAATTTTTCTTAAATGGAGTTATATTTTATTGAGGCAAAGGTAACTTAAAGTTCCATCCTAATTGTAAAATCACACGGTACAAACATCAATCGTAGAGTTGAGACTTAACAAATTATCGAAAAAATTGTTTTTAATATGTATGACAGCATGCCATATTATGGCTAGCCGCCCGATTAGCGCATGACAATCGGATCCTTATTAGGGCAGCCGCCGCGTCAGGGATAAAGGAATGTTTCCTTTCAGTAAAATCTGCCATCATAAATATTAAGGGTACTTTTCCTCCAACCAAGGTCTTTTTTTCCACCCTGTATATATAAATTTAATAACAATAATATTTAAAGTAACTGCTAACACAAACACTTAAAATAATAAGTGTAAACCACTTTACAAATCAAATTAAAAGAGTGTAAGCCTCGTGTAAACACTCTGCATCACCCACAATCGGACATGACTGTCGCACCGTGACGTCATCTTATGAGCGCGCGAAGGAAGGCAATTTTAATAAACCGGTGAAACTTTACAACGCTGTAATTTTGGAAATCCTGGCCCGATTTCGATGAAACAAACACTATTATTATTGCCACGAGTACGCGCATTAAATGCAGTAATATTTATAGTTAACTTTTGATGTGTCGGTGTGGCTCAGAATCCGACTTATTTGTCAAAAACTGACAAAATTGTTGGATTGTCGCGTTTATTAAATAGGCCCCAGACGCCATGGTTTCCCGCCACTCATGCACAGATTAGAAAGACTATGTTTAGTTATTTTTTAATTTTCCCTATTACGGGTCGGCAAAGGGATCTAGCTCATGCAGCCAAGTTTTCAGTTTTATATCTTCTTTCTTGATTTTCGCAATAAAATGTGGGTTTCACACATTTTAACATGTCATCTAGGGAGACCTAATGATGGTAACGGATGAGGTGGAAATCCCACTATGTAATTCTCAATATACACCACAAAACCTTTACTTCAATGATTCCTCACATCACAACTGATCGTCAACACGGATGCATAGGCAATGAAACGACATCACTTTCTCTGCACAAAATCCACTCCGACATAATTGTGAAATATCGAAACAAAGATTGGCATCCAGACGCACTGGTTTCCCGCCAAACAGTCTTGACGTTTCTTAGTTTTCGTTTACAGCTCAGACCAAGTTTACAGGGTCTCTACGCACACAGTTACACAAAACGGTGTATGCAGCGCGTTATAATGAGACGGCCCAAAGCAAAAGGCTTGCTGAAGTTTTTTGACATCACTATAAGCATTTGCCTATATTTATATGTATTGTATTATAGATATAAATAAATGCTTAGGGTGATATCAAAAAACTTCATCATCATCGTAGGTATCAGCCGTGAGACGTCCTCTGTTGGATATTGGTCTCCCCAAGGATCTCCTGCGCTGCCCGCTGGATAGAAAACAAAATAAAACCCTGTCATGATAAATTGCTGAGACGGGACATAATATATTTTTATAATTTTACAATTTTAAGGGGATAGCAGGCTTGTATGGAGGTTTGGCACACTTACTCCAATAATTTTATAGGTAAAAACTGGGAGATTGAAAAATATGTCGTTAAAACCACTTACTTCCTATTTGTCCCTTTCTAACTTCTAGAGTACGTATAACGTATTAGACAGTCACGTGACCGTTTAATACGTGTGCTGAGGTAGGTTAGAAAGGAAAGTAAGCGGTTTTAAGGACCAATTTTTGAACTTCACTTTTTTATTTGAGTGTGGATTCCAGTTTTACCTATAAATTTCTTGACTTACCCCTTTTTTCGTGTTTGGTCACGAAATGAAATACTAATACGCAAATATTGAAATACTAATACGCATTATGACCCTTATTATTTTCTTATTTGTTATGGTACATATACCTACAAACACCTTTTTGGGTGTTGTTATTGATGTGTTTTTACACTGAGCCACTGCACACCAGAATTTAATAAATTTAAAAAGTGAATTATGAAAACACACGAAATATGTAATAGGCCCTCCAGACTCACGCAAGAAGACTCGGCGAGACTTGACCCGAGAAACGAGATGGTTTCTACACTCACGCGAACTTCTCACTTGCATTCTCGACCGTTATGCGAAATGGATGACTTTGACAGTGCAGCGGCTTTGTTATGGTACAGTGAACGAGAATGTGATACGGTTCTCTTTTCTCGCCCGAGAAACCTTTGAAGCGGGCCAAAAAACCGACACCGAGCCGAGAACAGGCGAGCCCGAGAACGAGAACGCGAGAAACTAATCACACTCACGCTTCTCGGATGTCTCGGGGGTTCTCGGCGTGAGTCTGGAGGGCGCATTACTGCGCATTATGTTTGTAGACACAACTTGACGTTTACCTAGGCGTACGTCACGCCCGTATTCTTTCTAATCTGTGCACGCCCGTCAAACCCGACGCCATTACACTGTGAGCTGTTTTCGCGCATTATTGAAAAAATATTGGAAAAATGTCTTTCAAACTAAGTTAAACATTAGTTTAGTAACGAAATAAAGATTTTTTTGTATATAGTAAATGTATACGTACACTACGAAAGAGAATTTCAAAATCTTTCGTCATGGCTATTGTCAAATGAAAACATGGCTCAAAAGTCTTTAGGCCAAGCTAATTCCGTTCACTCTTCCATTCACTTTAATCGGTCCGATGCTGTCTGATGTTGTTTATGGTCAACGAAGTTGGGAAGTTTGTTTTGGGAATAGGTTGCTAAAACGTTAATCGTCCGAAAGCCGGCCGCAATTGCGGGTATCGTTTTTTACGTTTGGTAATAGACGCCCAGGATTTGAAAAAAATGCAGTCGGATTTTGAAGCGCAACTTGTCAGCAAAATTACTAATTTGATAGCCGAACAGTTTGCTACATTCAAGACGGAAATTTTTGATAAAATAAACATAATGACCAACAAAATTATGCAATTAGAAGAACACTCAAAACTCAGAGCTGAAATTGACGTGTCTTGTGTACGTACCCAGACCAAGGGAAAATTAAGCTGCACAGGAAATGACACTTTGAAAACTAAACCTCTAGCCAAATCCAAACCCGTCATAACTAAAGGGGTATCAATTGGTTCGTCTGTGGCACCTGCTTCATATGCGAAAAAAACTGTACAGGCGGCATTGCCTGCCTCATCTGGGCCTGCTTCGAGTAATTTAAGCAATGAAGACACGGGTAACGGAGGATGGGAAGAGGTGAGGCGCAAACGGTCGCGTGCTTCATTTCCCGGCGTTCTAAGGGGCTCCGCGGCGCCTGGGTCTACTCTGTTGCGGGCTTCTGAGCGCTGGAGCTATTTACATCTTTATTATGTTCAAGAAGGTACCACAATTGAGCAAGTCCGTGACCATCTTAGGTCTATATGTAGCAGCGACGTGTGTACGGTAGAGGAACTGAAATCCCGTGGGCGTTATGCGTCATTTAAGCTAGGGGTTCCATCAAAAAATATTGAAGGTGTCATGTCATCCGAAAACTGGCCTGAGGACATTTGTGTAAAGCCATGGCGGCAGAACTTTCGTGCTAAAGTCAAAAACACATCGTCGGCGATTCCATGAAATTAATCTATTGTATCAAAACGTTCGCGGACTACGTACAAAAACTCATACATTTCTTAATAATGTTACTCAAGGTGGACACGGTATAATAGCATTAACCGAGACTTTCTTAAATAGTTCTGTTACGGATGGGGAACTCTTTCCTTCTGGCTACCATGTCGTGCGGAAAAATAGAGTAGGTGACGTCGGGTGGGGAGGAGTGCTCCTTGCTGTTCGAGATTGCTATAATGTGCGTGTAGTTAAAGATTTTTTATTTTTGCTACTGTGACTTGTAAACGTGTAAAAATTCTATGTTGTGTCGTATACTTACCTCTGAATTACAATGACGATCAATATCTTAATGTTTTGACGTGCATAGAAAATGTAATCTGTTCTCACTCTGACAAGAATGTATTAATATTTGGTGACTTTAACTTGAATTCCTTCAGTGCTAATGTAAAAACAAACTTAGATTTTTTTTGTGATTTCTGTTCACTTTGCCAACATAACTCTATTCTGAATGAACACGGGGGCTTACTAGATCTAGTGCTGAGCAATTTTGAGCTTCAACATATAATAGTGACTAAGAGTGTTGATCCCCTGGTGCAGATTGATCCGTATCACCCCGCGCTTGATGTGGTGGTCAAGTTTCCATGCACTGAGGTATCTACGTGTCCGTTAGCACCGCAGCAGCCTTGTCCGCGCCAAGAAGCTAGTCCTGATTGGAATTGGCGTAAAGCGGATTTCCAGGGACTGTACGCGGCCCTATTAAGTATAGATTGGTCCGATGTACTATCAGCGACTGACGTTGATAATGCTGTTCAGTTATTCTATGACAAACTATATGACTGTTTTAAATTTTTTGTACCCGTAAAAATTCCATCTGGGCATAGTAAGAGGTATGTCTACCCTAAATGGTATAATGCCGAAATAATTAAAAACATTAAGAACAAATACTTTCATCACAAAAGGTTCAAAAAAGAAGGCAAAGAATTTAATAAAGAAATGTTTATTTATTATAGAGATCGGGTAAAAAAAATGATTGACAACGAATATCGGCAATATGTGAAATTGGTACAACGGAAAATTATTGTTGATCCGGCTGAGTTCTGGAAATACGTAAAAGATAAGAAAAACTATAGAAGGCGCGTAGACAGCTACATATATATGGATACTCAGGTTGAAGGTCGGGCCGCAGCCGATGCTTTTGCTAGTTATTTTGCCTCAGTATTCCATGAAGGCATCCCTTTGTTGAATGCCGCTCAGGCAGCTCAGGCTGCGCATGCATGTTGTGACGCAGCTTCGGTTTCTATTATAGCACTAGAAGAGCCAGATCTGAAAAAGGCTGTAAAGCGCCTTAAGTCACGGTCATCTGGTGGGCCTGATAACATTCCAGTTTTTTTGGCTAAGGATTGCATATCGGCTTTGGTCTCGCCTCTTTTATATCTATTTAATCTGTCTCTTGCTCAATCAAGATATCCCAAAAACTGGAAAATATCTAGGGTCACCCCCATCCCAAAAGGAGATGGAGGAAATAACGTTTCGTCTTACAGACCGATTGCAGTCTTATCAGTTTTTGCCAAGATCTTTGAAGCAATTCTGAATGAGCATATCCATGGCCAAATTGGTCATCTGTTGAATAATAGTCAACACGGATTTCGACGAGCCCGTTCCACTACTACAAATTTAGTTGCGCATGTGGACCACGTCTACTCTCAAATGGATAGTGGTAGGCAGGTTGACGCAGCCTACTTTGATTTTCGGAAGGCTTTCGATCTAGTTGATAACGACAAACTTTTGCAGAAATTGGCATTAATTGGCTTCACGCCAAAACTCCTTAAATTTTTTTCTAGCTACCTTAGTAATCGCTGCCAATATGTTAGGGTGAATGGGTATGATTCTAGTAACTACTTCACGAGGTCAGGAGTAAGTCAGGGCAGTACGCTGGGACCTACACTTTTCGTCATATTTATTAATGATTTGCCAAACGTAGTATCTGCTTCCGAATGTCTCCTATTTGCTGATGACCTGAAATTGAGTCTGGGTGTTAAAACTCTGTCAGATGCGGCGGCCTTACAGAAGGATATTGATGCCGTGTATAAATGGAGCCGAGACAATAATCTCCCTTTTAACAATGACAAGTGCAAAATAATTACATTTTCGCGCAAATTACAGCCTATAGTACATACTTATAATTTATCAGACGCTCCACTGGAAAGAATAAATGACATTAAAGACTTAGGCTTGTTATTAGATTCTAGGTTGGATTTTCATAAACATATAATAAATATTTGCAAGATGGCACACAGAATGTTAGGTTTTGTAATACGAACAGCATCACATTTTGACAGTTCCACAGTAGCAAAAGTACTGTATGCTGCATACGTTCGCAGTAAGCTCGAATACGGTGCAGTTGTTTGGAATCCATATGAAGAAAAATATGCACTGATGGTTGAAAAAATTCAACGTAAATTCGCTCGATGGCTCTACAAAAAGGTTTACGGGTACTACCCCTATTTGTATCCTTCTTTATTTGTCTCTGGTATGACCGAAATGGAAACTCTGAAATTTAGGAGAGCCATGTTTTTAATAGTACATTATCTATCGATTGTGCACCGGGGAATCGACAGTCCGCAAATACTAGAAAGATTCCGTATTTTGGTTCCCACCAACATCTCTTGGGATGCAGCGGGGCTGGTGGCGCCGCGCCGCCGCCAGCGTCTCCTGGCGCTGCCTACCGCTCGGACGGAGTATGGTATCCACTCTCCCACTAATCGTGCGTTACGGTCAATCGGCGACATTCTTGCTCAGCACTATGAAATTGACTTGTTTGCTGATGGTTTAGCACATCTTTGTAATCAATTTCGGAAAATTTTACTTGACATTTACTACTGATGTTGTATCTAATGCAAATGCAAATTTTGTTAATTACAATAATCAATATGTTATTTGACATGATATTATTTAGGTAAATTGTTTAATTGAACTAGCATAATTTTGACGTAATATGATTTGTATGTGTAGTCGTGACGTCTATTTGACATGATATTTTCTATTATTAAATTGCAACACAATTGATTTAGAAGAATTTATAGTTTAGACATGGATTTTATTGACATAATATTATTTGTATGTGTAGTCTTGACGTATAATTGACATGAATGTTAGATTTAATTTGCTTATAATATATTTAATGGTTTAATTTAATTTAAGTAAGATATTCTATTGTTTTATAAATTAATCTTATAAGCGCTTTGGATAATTGTTTCTGTTAGCTTTTAAGACAAATTGAATAAATAAAATAATTAAAATAATGATGTCACGGCCTGCACATCAACTATAATGCTACACATGCTATAACTACATTGAAGATTGGAAGGTGATTGAGGACTCCGCTGGGCTGTCGGATCATAGGCCGATCACATTTACGATCAGAAGCGGAACAGCAGCTAACGACGTACAAGCCCCGGGAACAACGTGGAGGTTCAACACTGGCAAGATCAATTGGAGTACTTACAAAGAAGAGATAGAATGCAGACTCCATGCTAGGGGGATAACAAAAAACTACATCGAAGCTATAAACACCGAAGCCGAGATCGAGAGCGTGATTGAAGCGTACACCGAAACCCTGCAAGAGGCGGCAATGGCAGCGACGCCTGTTCCCCAAAAAGCCAAAAACAAGAAAACGAGCCCATGGTGGAATAACGACCTCAAAATACTCAAACACAAAGCAGCTACAGCCAAGAGGAGAATCCGCAGAGCAAGTGCAAGCAGAAAAGCCTACGTCATTGAGCACTACATGAAGGCAAAGGAAGAGTACAAGGAAGCGATACAGAAATCCATTACTGAGAGCTGGAAAGCTTTCTGCACATCCCAAGAGAGAGAAAACATCTGGAAAACCTCCTACAGGATTGTGCAGAAGTGCTATAAAGGGCGACACCAGCAAGAGGTTCTGTTGAAAGACCCAAAAAGTGGACTCACACTTGATGAAGAAGAATCTGCTCAGCTCTTGGCGGATACCTTCTACCCCCAGGACGATCCCGAGGAAGATCTAAACTACCACACTACAATCAGAAGGGAAGTCGAGGAGATCACCGGGCGTTGCAATCGAGACTTTCATCTGCCACCTCAAGAATACAAAATAGAAAGAAGAGAAATCGACAGGGTCCTCAAGGGCATGAATCCGAAACGAGCACCGGGAGGCGATGGCCTGACCTCAGATCTTTGTGCCGCAGCGCACGGGGCTAGTGACACCTATCTGGACATCTGCAACAAGTGCTGGGCGGCGGGCTATTTTCCAAAGATCTGGAAAATAGCTAAAATCAGAATAATACCCAAACCGGGGAAAGCAGATTATTCGGCACCAAAATCTTACCGCCCAATAGGACTGCTCCCGGTCCTCGGAAAAATACTAGAGAAAGTAGTTTGTGAGCGTCTTGCATGGTGGCTCAGCAAAAACAGGCCAATGCACCAGAACCAATTCGGATTCATGCCTCAGAAGAGCACGGAGGATGCACTCTTTGCAATTACGCAAAAAATTGAGGACGGCAGAGGAAAAGGGAAGATAGTCTCAGTACCGTCACTTGACATTGAGGGAGCGTTTGCGGATGACATCACCCTAGTGGCAGAAGGAGATACCACTGCTGAATTGGAGAGAAAGGTCAACAACACCCTACGGAAAATAGGAGATTGGGGGATCAGAAGCAGGTTACGATTTGCACCAGCGAAGACACAGTCGATGGTGATCACCAGGAGGCTGAAGTACGATACTCCTACATACACACTAAATGGTACAGTGCTGAATCACAGCGACTACGTCCGCATCCTGGGAGTCACCATCGACAGAAACCTTAACTACAATCGGCACCTGGATGAGGTCACTCAAAAGGCTATCAATCTTCACCGGATAGTTGGAAGAGCAGCACGAGCACAGTGGGGTCTCAACCCTGAGATCCTCCATGCTATATATACGGCGGTGGTGGAACCCACAGTACTGTACGCTGCAAGCGTGTGGGCACACAGAGCGAAGCAGAAGTTAAACAGCGCTAAACTAGACAGGGTGACCAGAATCTTTGGAATACAAATAAGCAAGTCACACAGGACTGTATCCATGGTGGCGGCGGCTCTCCTAGCAAGAATTTTACCTCTCAGGTTAAGGGCAGAAGAACACATAACGCTCTATAAGGTCAAGCAAGGAGAACCATTGGAAGATCTCCCGGACAGGCAACTTGAAACAAGGGCACACCCTGCGCTTCTCTCGCACCCAGCCACTCGGAAGGTAATTGAGTACGGCAAAATAGATAATGAGGAGAATTATTCAGAGCTTCCAGCCGATGACATAATTATCTACACCGACGGCAGCAAAATAGAGGGAAAGGTGGGAGCTGCAGTCTCTGTCTGGAGGGGGGACATGGAACTTAGATCAGATTTCAGATTAGATTTCTGTGTCCACAGTGTAGGACCCCTCGACTGTGTTCGGCAATAGAGCACTCACAGGAGCACGTGCCGTAGATTTGAGCTCGTGTACGGCTCGTGTACGGCG
Source organism: Elophila nymphaeata (assembly GCA_955850985.1). NCBI lineage: Eukaryota > Metazoa > Arthropoda > Insecta > Lepidoptera > Crambidae > Elophila > Elophila nymphaeata. The sequence goes on along the minus strand of OY039094.1, from coordinate 12,521,841 downwards.
GGTGTTCTCCGTTGTAACACGGGTGTTCTCTGCGTTCACGCGGGAAAGTTCCGCGGCCAACCTTTTGTTTTCATCTGACGCGGAACGCGTCTGAAGAGACTCTACGATAAGACCCAAGGAGCGAGTGGCAAGCTTCATGTCGCGCACCACGGTACCCTTCAAATTCTTGGACTTGCCAGCTGCTGTTGTGACCACGTCCATATAAAGCTTGGCACTTTGCGCAAGTTTATCTGCCGTCAAATCGTCGATACCACCTTCCTCTAACTGAGGGATCGTGCGTGGCCTTGCCCCGTCTGCCTTCTTAAGGATTCTGTTGACCTCTCTCTGACCCCCAGCATCCTAGGCTATGGCGGTTGAAACTGCAGCCTGTAGAGCCGCCTCCGCCTGCCTATCCTCCGCCTTCGAGCCGGGTCAGCGAGGGGATCCTCCTCTCGTGCCCGCGTCCGGCTCGGCATCCAATCTGGAGGAGGAGCTGGATGACCTGGGCATCCCAAGGCGGCATATACCTGGACCTGACGTCTGGACCTGGTTGGACTCGAGTGCCCTGGCGGAAGAAAACGAACATGCCAAGAAGAGGGACAGCGTGCTGCCTGCAAGGGGAAAGAGAACCGGAGTGGCCATGGACGAAGTCACAGTCAGGGCCAACGAACTACTGCAATACGGCCTCGACGCTCTGACCCATGCAGGCAACATGAAGCGAGAGAGGAAGGATGAGGCACAGGAGGCCCTCCAGGAATTATATGTGATCTGTCTGTCCCTCTCTGACTCCCGGTCCCGACATAAGAATAACGCACAAGAGGAGAAAACTAGAACGGCCAGAGAACTCCTCCGGGCTGAGCGCGCGCACACCAAAATGATGACTGAAAGCGCGCAAATACTCAAGAAGGAGATAGAAGCACAGAGCAGGAAACTCGACGAAATCCTCAAAGCGGTGGAAAGAGTTAACAGTTGGATGTTCTTTGAGCTCCAAGGCCCCATCACACTGCTAGAGCCCATATCCCATTCCATAAAGGGAATCAAGGCTGAATTGATGGCACTGGGACAGGGAGGTCGGGTCCAGACGCTGGCCCTCGAGGGACCCTCCAACGGGAATGACGGCGCGACCTCCGCACTCTCGTCGCAAATGCGAACTGTGTGTGATGAATTGAGGAGTATGAAGGGACTTCTAAGGAACATAACCCTGGACGTAGAAAAGTGGAGATTAGAAACAACCAGAGTGCCGGCGGCGGTGGAGGACAACTTCTCCCTCACCTCCCTGGAAACTGGAGACGGAGGGGCCCCCTCGTCCCCGAGGACAGCTGGAAAAGCAGCAACAGCTCCAGTAGCGGAAGCTGCTTACGTCGAAGAGCTGCTCTGCGGGGTCAGGGAGCTCTTAGAAAGAGGAAGGGAGCAGCCGCCGCCGGTCGCTCGGGAACAGATCGGAGAAGAGATCAGAAAAGCGATAGAGCCTCTGTCAGCTCAGGTGAAAACGCTGCGCAAGGAACTAGAGGAATTAACAGATGAGACAGGCTATCCAACCGAGCCATCTAGGACAGGGAATAGGGACTGAGATCATGCGGGAGGACCTGAGAGCGATCCTGGGGGACCAATCGCCTGTGCTCCAGTGCTTTAGGTGCCTGGGTTTTGTGCACCTTGCGAGGGACTGCACAATGGAAATTGCTTGCGGCCACTGCGCGGGTGGGCACGACACCAGGCAGTGTCCCACCAGGACAGACTCACCTAATTGCGTTAACTGTTGCAGGGACAACGAGCAATCGACGGGTCATGCGGCCTTCAGCCAGGAGTGTCCACAGTGGCAGCGCTGGGACCGGATAGCTCGGCGATCAGTAAAATACCACTGTTAAAGTTTTTTTCAGGGTCATCCAGGCAAACCTAGGCAGGGGATACGTTGCAACTAAAGAATGCGTAGAGTTCGCGCTGGGGGCTGGGGCAACCATCCTCCTGCTACAGGAGCCATATGTGGGAGCCAGTGGTAGACTCTCCGCAGGCAACGGACTCAGAGTCATCCAAAATAGGAAGGCAAATCCAAATTGTCCCGCGAAATCGGCTGTAGTTGTCACTGATCAAAAAATTAATATAGTAGTTAACGATAACCATAGTCAGACTTAAAATAAATCTAAATAATATTTCATACTTAGTGATCAGCATATACTTTGAACCCTCCATGGACGTGGAACCTCATCTCGAGTTTCTAGAAGAAGAACTCAAAACAGCAACAACCGACAAGGTAATTATCGCCGGAGACATTAACGCCAGTAGCCCTTGGTGGGGATGCGACGCGGAGGACACTCAGGGATCTGTCATAGCAGATTTTGTGGCACAGCAGGATCTACACATTTTAAATGCGGGCAACACACCCACCTACCATATCTACAGAGGAGGCAAACTACATCAATCAATAAATGATATAACGGTATGCACAACGGGAGTACTGAACGAAATTGAGAACTGGAGAGTCAAGGAGGACTCGACAGGGCTGTCTGATCATAGGCCGATCACATTCTCGATCACAAGTAAGAAAATAACAGACGACAACCAGGTCCCTGGAACCACGTGGAAGTAAACACAAACAAAATAGACTGGAGTACCTATAGGACAGAGGTAATAAACAGACTCCACGCAAGGGACTTAAACAAAGAGTATATTAGGAAAATGAATACCAGGGAAGAGATCGACGATGTGGTCAAAGCCTATACGGAAACCCTTCAGGAGGCAGCAACGGCAGCAATGCCCGGAACTCGACAAACCTACAACCGAAGGACGAGCCCATGGTGGAATAAAGACCTACAAAAACTAAAGCACAAAACAACAGTAGCTAAAAGGAAAATCCACAAGGCATGCCAAAACAGGAAACAATTTGTCATTGAAGAGTATATGAAGATCAGACAAGAATATAAAGAGGCGATTCAAAGCGCCATAACAGAAAACTGGAAAGCATTCTGCACCTCTCAGGAAAAGGAAGACATTTGGAAGAGCTCGTATAGAATTATACAAAACTGCTATAAGAAGAAGTACCAACAGGACATACTCCTCAAAAACCCAGCGGATGGCCTGATCCTATCAGAAGAGGGATCCACTGCGCTCCTGGCAGATACTTTTTACCCGCAAGATGACACAAACGAAGACCTCGATTGCCACAAAATAATTTGGAAGAGAGTCGAAGATAGGATTAAACATGAGGAACAAAACCCGGACCTTCTCGAGCGCCACATAGAAAAGTCAGAAATAGACAAAGTCCTGAAAGCAATGAATCCGAAAAGAGCTCCAGGAAGTGATGGACTAACATCCGACCTCTGCGCTGCGGCCCATGAAGCCAACGACGCCTTCCTGGAAATCTGCAACAGATGCTGGACGGCAGGATACTTCCCTAAGATCTGGAAAACAGCAAAAATTAAGATAATACCGAAACCGGGCAAAAGTGATTACACAGCTGCAAAATCCTACCGCCCCATAGGACTGCTTCCAGTGCTTGGAAAGGTGCTCGAGAATGTGGTCTGCGAGCGTTTCGCATGGTGGCTCTCTAGAAACAAACCGATTAGCCCGAACCAATATGGATTCATGCCTCAGAAGAGCACGGAGGACGCCCTTTACGCCATCACACAAAAAGTAGAAGAAGGAAGAAAGAAAGGTAAAATTACCACTATCCTGTCCCTGGACATCGAGGGCGCATTCGACAATGCCTGGTGGCCAGCGATATTAGACGAGCTGCACAGGAGAGAGGTTAGAAAACAAATGATGCGGCTGCTCGGGAGCTACCTCTCGGAAAGAGAAGTTGCGCTTACATATCTGGATAAAGTGAATAAAGTCAATAAATAATATGTGAGTGAATAAATAATATGTGGTCAGTGTGGAAAAAAATTCTTATCACATGAGTCACGTTCATGTTCCGAACGATTTGCAACAAAAGTTCGTATAAGATGCTTATTTTGGCCACTCGGTCTTAAGCAATCCGTGGCCTAATAGACCACCGTATGGACTTAGCTGCTTGGTGTTATCGTGCCATAGTGAAGTTCAAACCAATGCAACATTGTTTCCGAGTACTTTTTTTTTTTTGTTACAATTTTTTTATTTTATTTATGAACTATGGCAACTGAATAGCAATATACAGCAATATACGAAAAGAACATTGAAGAGAAAAGTTAATTAGAGGAAAATTATAAACTGCTGCTACCCACCCTGAATTGACCTAACGCACTCGCGGAACGCCCCTCCATATACAGAGTATTTGCTGTTGTGTTGTGGTTTGTTTTGTTGTGAGTTCGCGAGCATGTCTCAAGCAAAACCAAAATTTGGATGCTGTGAAAGGCAAACCGCATCGCCAAATATATTAAGCTGTCAGTCTTGTAAGCTCAAATATCACCTTAGTTGCGTGAACATACAGAAACCTCTGAAGGAATTAACAGAAGAATATAAATCTAAATTTAACTGTCCATGTTGTCGCAGTAAGTTGCCTAAATTGGATAATACCAACACACCCATAAGATCCACTGGCGAATCAATAAACGAACTGTATCTACTTTAAACATAACTTGCAAAAGAGGCGGCCAGCCGCAACCAAAGCTTGCATCTCGCAATGGCGTAACAACTGAGGATATTAGACAGATTATCAAAGAGGAACTTGAGAACGTGCTGGACAATTATAAGGCAAGCATTTTGAAGGAATTTAAGCTAAAAACCAAAGAAGTTCTGGAACGTTTCGACGAAATATCGGACAAACTTAAGGAAATTGAGAATCAACAGTTGGTTCTGAAGGAAGATATCCAGCTGAACTCCAACAGTATCCGAACTGTGGAGGCTGAAAACAAATCTTTAAGGGAGACTGTAGTTGACCTCAACTCCAGGATCACCCGAATGGAACAATACTCCCGGGCGTGTAATTTAGAACTACAAAACGTACCTGAACATAGGTCTGAAAACCTTAGTTCTATTGTAAGACAGATTGCCCAAGTCACGAACTGTAAATTGGAAGAAACAGATATACAAGTGTGTTCTAGAATAGCCAAAGTTAACAACGAGAGCCGGCGACCTAGATCAATAATTATAAAATTCAATTCTCAAAGAACACGAGACAATTTTTTAGCAGCTAGCCTCAAATTTAACAAGAAAGCAACAAATTTGACGGATAAGCTAAATACCAGCCACCTTGGCATTGGCGGTGACAAGAAGCCAGTTTTCGTTGTGGAACATCTCTCACCTGTCCAGAAGGCACTGCACGCAGCAGCTCGAATTAAGGCAAAGGAGCTCCACTACAAATTTGTCTGGGTCAGAGGGGGAAGAATATATATGCGAAAAACTGAAACCTCTGAGTACAAATTTATTAAAAATACTCAGGATTTGTCTGAGCTTGTTTAATCCTTTCTATGTTATTTTTATATATATAAGTAAATTAGTAAATTTCTTTGTATTTTGTGTAGGGTTTTGAGTTTTCTTTTTGTTTTTATGTTACTAAATTATTTAAAAATTTACTATCAAAATGTTAGAGGTCTAAATACAAATGCAACTGAGGTGCGTCAGGAAATAATAAATAACAAGTATGACATATACATATTTACGGAGACTTGGCTCAGCGATGGGTGTTTCGATTGTGAGGTTTTTGAAAGCGGATATAATGTATACAGACGAGATCGCGATACATCTGCTTCTACTAAAACAAGGGGAGGCGGTGTCCTAATAGCAGTGTCTAAACGACTAATTTCAATTCGCGTCGTTGACTTTGAGAGTGATTGCGAAGACTTATGGGTCTCGGTGTCCTCAACATCGGGGAGGCGAGTGAGTAGGCTAAATATTTGTGCCGTCTACTTGCCACCACCAGTAACAATAGTGAACTTAAAGAAATTTATGGATAAGGTAAATTCAAATTTACTTTCAGACCTTGAAAACGAATCAACGTTAATTGCGGGAGATTTTAACTTGAGTAGGATGCAATGGCAGAAAGACACTAACGGTGATACTTTGAGTTTGTTGCCCGTAGGCTATGGTAATTGTGAACTACTGTGTAATTTTGTTGATTTTCTTATGCTCAATAACATGAAACAATTTAATGATGTGACTAATCATAACAATAAGGTTCTGGACTTGGTGTTGTGTGACAAAGAGTTATTGATTGTTGAGGAATGTCTAAGACCTGTCAGAATAATAGACAAATTTCATCCCGCACTTGAAATCAAAATAAGTTTTCAAATACAAACTTTAAAACCAACGATTCCAATAAAGCGTAGTAATTATTACAGGGGTGATTATTTCGCAATAAACCGATATCTTGCATCGGTTCAATGGACGAAAAAAATGGATACTTGCAATAATGTGAATGAAATGCTAACACTGTTCTATAAGATAATAAACAAAGCTATTAGGGAGCATATCCCAATGACAAAATCCCGCCAGACTTCTTATCCTAATTGGTTTTCAGCTGAACTGATACGTCTCCTGAAGCAAAAGTCGAAATATCACAAAAAATTCAAGAAATTCGGTAACCCACTGGATAGGTTAGAATTTGAATATTTGAGAAATGATTGTCAGGTAATGATAAAAGAATGCTATAATAAATACATAAATTTGATAGAATCTGATATTAAGAAAAACCCCAAGTACTTCTGGACACACGTTAAGAGTCTGCGTAGAAGTTGTTCATCTTATCCGAATTTTATGTCATTGAATAGTCATGTCACCACTGACTCATACAGAATCCCAGATATGTATTTGTATATCGCAATTTTTGTAATGATCTACTGAAAAAAGTTAAAAATAATTACGATAAAGCCATGTTGCAAATGGCAGGAACTAATAATAGAAAGATATGGCAACACGTAAAAAAGATTACTTATAGTTCCACACCGAGTGAGTCATGTTCAGGTTTATTTCAAGCACATTCTTCTCATTTAACAACAGCTAACATAGTAAATAATTTCTTTATAAATATTGGTAAAAATCTGGCAGAAAAACACCAAATACAGCCAAATCGCACAACAAATTCCACATTTAATTTCAGCACTAGCCTGACCTCTTTCGCTTTACTTGACACTGACGAAGACGAGGTGCAGAGAACAATAATTGCTTTAAAAGATGATTGCGCGGTTGGATGGGATGGCATATCAAATAAAATTATAAAGCAATTCAAACATATTTTGGTGCCTCCACTTACACATATTTTTCGAAAGTGTTTAACCACAGGTCATTTTCCAAAGTGTCTCAAAAAAGCCATTGTCATTCCCGTATATAAGTCTGGAGATAAAAATCTAGTCTCAAATTACAGGCCTATTTCTTTACTAACGAGTATATCCAAAATATTAGAAAAGCTCATAAACAAGAGGCTAGTATCATATTTAGAGAGTAAGAGGATTTTGTCTAAGACACAGTTTGGTTTTAGAGCAAAAGTTTCAACTGCTGATGCTGTCCATAAATTAACTGATCACTTAGTACAAAATCTTGATACAGGTAAGCACACAATTGGAATCTTCTTGGACCTCGCCAAAGCCTTCGACACAATTTCAATCCCTGTCCTTTTGCGCAAGCTTGAAACGTTAGGTATAAGAGGAGTTCAGCTGAAACTTTTCTCGAGCTATTTAGAAGAACGTACCCAATGTGTAAGGATGGACAGTATTCTCAGTTCTGAGTCAAAAAATACTACCTTTGGCGTTCCCCAAGGAAGTATTTTAGGACCTACTGTGTTCCTGATTTATATAAACGATCTCTGTAATCTAAATCTAGAGCATGGTACAATCATATCTTACGCTGACGACACTGCTCTCCTTTTTGCGGCGGACACAGAGGAAGACGTATACAGGTATGCGCAAAAAGGATTTGACATTGTGAATAATTGGCTTCAGCACAATCTATTAACATTAAACGCAGAAAAAACGAAATACATTAGGTTTTCTATTCGGAAAAAAATATATCAAACTAACCTACATTTGCATGCTCACTGCTGTAATCTTTCCAGCAACGAACGATGCCAATGCCCAGACATAAAAGTCACTAATTCAATAAAATACTTGGGTATTATATTAGATGACACTTTGTCATTTAAAGAACATATAGAAGCATTAAATAATAGAATGCGGAAGATGATATATGTCTTCAAAAAATTACGTAACGTCGCTGACTGGACATTAATAAAACAAATATATTTCGCTTTATGTCAGTCCATACTAACCTATTGTATTACAACTTGGGGTGGAGCGGGCAAAACATTGCTACTTACAATCGAGCGAGCTCAGAGAGCGATTCTCAAAGTATCTACTTTCCGGCCTTTTCTTTTCCCCACCAGCCTCCTCTATAAAAATTGTAAAGTATTAACAGTCCGACAACTCTTCATTCTTCACATAGCACTAAAACAGCACGCAACCCTTCCCTACAGCACCGATATAATGAACAAAAGACGGAAAGATATTGTTTGCACCCAAATACTAGCGAAACACGCTTTTTCGGCCAAATTTTATACATTTTTAGGTCCTCTTCTTTATAACAGACTAAATTCTATATTCAAGATTTATCCCATGAATTACAAAAACTGTAAGAAAGCCCTTCAAGTTGGCTTTCAAAACATGTCATATGAAGATACAGAGAACTTATTAACTGTATTTAAATAGTTTTAACTTATTTCAATCACTAATTTGTTTTATTTATTTTATTTTATCGGCACACATTATGTTATTTTATAATTAGATTGTAATTTGTAACATAGTGAAATTTCTAAAGATTATTTATATATTTTTACACCTATTTTAGACCTAATCGCCTGAAACACAGGATTATCCTAGTTCAGGCTCCTAGATCATAAATTTTACCTTTGTAGTGACATTTGTATTCTATTTGTATGTATTGTGCTCATCTTTATTGGAAATAAATATTATTATTATTAAATATTATTATGTTCGCAGCCCATTTTTCATCCGCTTATGAATTAAGTGCTAATCACTCCAATGACTGCTCTCATGTCATGGTTTCAAATACAACAATTTATGACGTGCTCAGTCTCATGCAATTCCATCCGGATAAAGTTAAAAAAGAACTGAAGAAACTTGACATCACAAAGGGAGTTGGTTCGGATGATGTTCATCCCATTTTTCTAGCAAATTGCGCAGATACACTTGCAGTGCCGATGTCTATATTGTATAATAAGTCTCTACAAACGGGCATTTTTCCTGATACCTGGAAGGTGGCGAGGGTAGTACCTATCTATAAAAGTGGCAAAAAGGAGTGTATTATTAATTACCGACCCGTATCAATCCTCTCCACAATGTCAAAGGTTTTCGAGAAAATGGTTCATTCAGTGATGTACAGTCATTTACACAAATATATCATACCCGAACAGTTTGGTTTTATGGCGAAGCGATCAACAAATACAAATCTGACACTTTATACTACTGAACTAATGGAAGTCGTTGATCAAGGGCTACAAATAGACGCCATCTACACGGATTTTTCGAAGGCGTTTGACAGGGTGGACCACGGGATACTGCTGGATAAACTTTATGCATTGGGGATAACAGGTATGATGCTGGAATGGTGCCGATCTTACCTTACTAATCGTCCTTCGAGAGTGGTCGTGGATGGTGAACAATCGGAACCTTTCGTGGCGATTTCTGGAGTACCACAAGGCTCAGTCTTAGGACCCCTATTCTTTAACGTTTTCATTAACGATCTAACAAGGATGATTAAACACAGTAATATCTATCTTTTTGCTGATGAAAAAAATTTAAAATTAACGAAAACAGTTTCATGTGTGGCGATATCAAGGATTGCAGCCGACCTTGACCTATTTACCTCAGCTCCCCTCGAACACACCCCGCGCACACGCAGACCGCGTCTCCGTTTTCGTTCGGTCACGGCAGTTAGTGGTTACCCATGTTTGACGGCGAATGCACGGCCTAGCTCCCGTATAACGTACCTACAGTCTTTATTTGTGATCGTAATTAATATTGTGATATTAGTGAACTATTTGTGCGCGTCCCTTTACTAAACATTTCTCTCTTGATCAGTGCCGTCCCCCTATTGTGTGACTTTCTTTTTTTGTTGTGCTTGTGTGTCTTTACTACGTGTAAAATATCTAAATAAATAACGTTAAATAGTAAGGCGCATTATTTAATCCTATCCCGCCATAAGCAACAACTACAATTGGTGACCCCGATAAGGACAAGAGTCAAAGATGCAATCGGGTGCGGATAAGATCAACCCTGGTGAATCGGGAGATGTTTGGCGGGTAGGAATTAGGATACCACCGTTTTACCCGGAGGATCCCGAGCTTTGGTTTGCCCAGCTAGAGGCTCAGTTTACGCTGTCCAATATCACAAGTGACTCAACGAAGTTTTATTATGCGGTAACACAGCTGGATCATACTTACATCTCGCAAGTGAAAGACGTTTTATGTTCGCCACCGGTGTCAGGTAAATTTGAAAAATTTAAATCGGAGTTGGTGAAACGGCTCAGTGCATCCAAGGAGAAGAAATTGAAGCAGCTGTTTTTACACGAAGACATCGGTGACCGTAAGCCTTCTCATTTTTTACGCCACCTTAGAAATCTTGCTGGCCCGACAGTTACTGATGACGTTTTAATGACGTTGTGGACTGGACGTTTACCACATAGCTTACAGACTGTGATAGCGTCGCAGCCTAAGCTATGCCTGGATGATCTTGCTGAATTAGCGGACCGTGTTCACGAAATTGCGCCGTCTACTCCTCAACATCAGGTAGCTAGTGCTTCCACATCTCAACCAGCGTCTACTTCGCGCATAGACGAGCTATCGCAAGAAATATGCGCGCTGACCAAGGAGGTTGCTAAGCTGACAACATATGTGTATAGACAGGCAGGAGCACGTTCACGATCCAGGTCCAGGGGCCCGCGTGATCGCAACCGCAGTCATTCGCGCAACCGCCAACCACCATCAGACCACCCCCATTGCTGGTATCATTACAATTTTGGTGCTAAGGCTAAGAAATGCAACGAACCATGCAGTTTTAAGGCGGGAAACGACACCGGCAGCCGGAAGTAGCGGCCAACGACTGCCCGACTCATACAGGCCGTATTTTTGTTACAGACCGTCAAACAAAGATATTATTTTTAATTGATACGGGTTCAGATTTATGCGTCTTTCCTCGATCAGCCGTCAATATTCCTTGCACAACTACTACTTACAGTTTGACTGCCGCCAACGGTTCAACTATCAAGACATACGGCCCTGTGCAATTAAATTTAGATTTCGGACTACGCCGCACATTTACTTGGAAATTTACGATTGCCGACATATCAAAGCCGATTATAGGTATTGATTTTTTAAGTTTTTATAATCTGATTATAGATTGTCGCAACCATGTACTGACTGATGGCACAACGTCGCTACGCGTTTCTACTTCGCATCAGAGGGTGCCCGAGGACGTGTCATCCATCAAGACGGTCGCTGGTGAAACAGAATTTCATTACCTTCTTCGTGAGTTTCCGGAAGTCACTCGTCCAGCAGGTACTGTGCGTGAACAAAAACATAATACTATGCATTATATTAACACTACACCTGGGCCGCCAGTGTCAAGTACACCTAGACGGCTTGACCCTGATCGCTTAAAGGTAGCGAAGAAGGAGTTTGATGATATGCTTAGTAGTGGTACCGCCAGGCGCTCAGATAGTCCATGGTCCTCAGCTCTGCATCTGGTAAAGAAAAAGGATGATGGATGGAGACCGTGTGGAGATTACCGCGCACTCAACGCCCGCACTATACCTGATAGATACCCGGTCAGACACATACAGGACTTTTCACAACAACTCTCTGGCAGTACTATATTTTCAAAAATTGACATGGTAAAAGCCTATAATCAGCTACCTATTTACAGCCCGCATATACCGAAGACAGCGATCACAACACCATTTGGACTATTTGAATTCCCCTATATGACTTTCGGGTTACGGAATGCGGCACAAACTTTCCAACGATTTATGGACGAGGTGCTTACTGGCTTAGATTCCTTCTGTTTCTGCTTCTTAGATGACATTCTCTGCTTTTCTCCCTCTCCAGAACTCCACCAAGTGCACCTGCGACAGCTGCTAAGTCGCCTGCGCGAATATGGAGTGTTGGTGAACTCTGCAAAGTGCGTTTGGGGGCAGGCAGACATCACGTTCCTCGGCTACCACGTTTCTGCATCCGGTACACGACCTCTGGACAGTAAGGTCCAGGCTATCCAGGAGTATCCAGTGCCCAAGACTGCAAAAGAGTTAAGACGTTTCCTAGGTATGCTAAATTTCTATAGGCGATTCATACCGCACGCAGCTAAAGCTCAGTCGCCGCTTAATGCTATACTAGCCGGAGCTAAGATGAAGAAAAACCAACCTATTCACATGACCCAGGACCAGCTGGAGGCTTTTGAGGAATGCAAGAAGGTGCTATCGAACGCTACGCTTTTAGTGCATCCGCGTGCTAATGCAGACCTCGCTATGGTGACAGATGCTTCGGACGTTTCAGTAGGAGCTGTACTGCAACAACGCAATGGTGATCTTTGGGAACCTTTATCATTTTTCTCTAAAAAGTTGAATACCGCACAGAGAAAGTACAGCCCATATGATCGGGAACTTCTTGCAGTATATGAAGCCATCAAACATTTCCGTCACATGGTGGAAGCTCGTAATTTTGTCGTTTTCACAGATCACCGTCCGCTCACATACGCATTTTCAACACCCAGAGATAAATGTTCGCCTAGACAGTACAGGTATTTCGACTACATAGCGCAATATACTACAGACATACGCTACATACCTGGTCCGGAGAATGTTGTTGCAGATACGTTGTCGCGAATTGAGGAAATACACGTCACCACAGCTATTGACTATAAGACACTTGCATGTAATCAGGATACCGACCCAGAACTGCAACGTCTTATAAAGAGTGGCTCATCATTGAAGCTGGAGAAGGTTAGAATACCAGATACAGACATTGAGGTATACTGTGATGTCGCGACTACACCTCCACGTCCATACATCACACCAGAACTTCGTAAGCAAGTCTTTGAGTCACTGCACAATTTGAGCCACCCAGGAAACACAGCTACAGTGCGACTGGTAACACAAAGATTTGTATGGCCAGGGATTCGCAAGGACTGTAGAGAGTGGTCGCGCATATGCCTTAAGTGTCAAGGCAGTAAGGTTACCCGTCATACCTTTGCTCCTCTTTCCCAATTCCCTACCACTACATCGAGGTTCTCCCATGTCCACCTCGATATCGTCGGACCGTTACCAAGTTCTTCTGATTACAGGTACTGCCTCACTATCATCGATAGGCTAACGCGATGGCCTGAGGCGATTCCAATCAAGGACATCACAGCGGAGACATGTGCAGCAGCATTGGTTTCTGGCTGGATGGCCAGGTTCGGCTGTCCACACAAGATTACAACAGACCGAGGTACGCAGTTCCAATCACACCTCTTCCGTGCTATAACCAAGATGATCGGCACAAAGCATTATAGCACAACTGCCTACCACCCTGCTTCGAATGGTATGGTTGAACGTCTTCATCGTCAGCTAAAGTCAGCCATCATGTGTCACTGTACGCAACAATGGACAGAGACCCTTCCACTAGTACTGCTGGGAATACGTAGTGCATGGAAGCCTGACATTGAAGCCTCACCTGCTGAGTTGGTCTACGGGGAGCCTCTGCGACTACCTGGTCAATTCCTAGCGCCCTCAGATGACCTGAAACCAACTGACGTCACTGACTTTGCTTCGCGCTTGCAGAAACATATGACCGACCTAACACCTAGGCCTGCATCGTGTCACAGAAAAGGCCCATTCTACTTACCACATAGTCGCAGTCAAACTTCGCAAGTATTCTTGCGGCAGGACTTGGTTCGAAGACCGCTGGATCCACCATATGCCGGTCCATTCAAGGTCATTGAGCGGCAGCCCAAATACTATAAAATAGATGTCCGTGGTAAAGAAGTAACAGTCAGCATTGATCGCCTGAAGCCAGCATACACCACGCAAGAGGCTGACAATCGACTGGCGGTACCTGAAGCATCGACCACGCCAGCTCCATCTGCAGGGGCAAATGAACGCCGTACCAGGTCAGGAAGACGGGTGCATTTCCCTGATTTTTACCGCCCGCAGTAGCGGTCTCAGGAGGGGAGTACTGTGGCGATATCAAGGATTGCAGCCGACCTTGACCTATTTACCTCAGCTCCCCTCGAACACACCCCGCGCACACGCAGACCGCGTCTCCGTTTTCGTTCGGTCACGGCAGTTAGTGGTTACCCATGTTTGACGGCGAATGCACGGCCTAGCTCCCGTATAACGTACCTACAGTCTTTATTTGTGATCGTAATTAATATTGTGATATTAGTGAACTATTTGTGCGCGTCCCTTTACTAAACATTTCTCTCTTGATCAGTGCCGTCCCCCTATTGTGTGACTTTCTTTTTTTGTTGTGCTTGTGTGTCTTTACTACGTGTAAAATATCTAAATAAATAACGTTAAATAGTAAGGCGCATTATTTAATCCTATCCCGCCATAAGCAACAACTACACATGTGAGGTGGATTCAAGATGCTTACAAGAAGACGTCTACAGTCTTCAAGAGTGGTGTAACAAGAACAAGATGTTCTTGAATGTTTCTAAATGTCGTCACATAAAATTCACAAGAAAGCGCAATAAACTATTGACAGAATATTTAATTGAAGGAGAAAAACTTGAAGAGGTTTCAGCCATTAGAGACCTTGGCATAGTAATTGATAGTCAATTAAGGTTTTCAGACCACATTGACAAAATAGTTAAAGACGCAAATAAATCATTAGGTTTCATCATTAGATCTACAAAGAACTTTAAAAAACCGTCTACAGTCATACTGCTTTTTAATAGTTACGTTAGGACCAAACTTGAGTACTGCAGTACGGTTTGGAGTCCTGGCTATAATATACATATAAAAAGGATAGAGAAGGTACAGAAAAAACTTGTTCGCTGTCTATCTTACCGGTTTGGGACTCCGAGATCTATGAGTACGTACAAGGACAAGGCAAAACATTTTCACCTAGATCTATTGTCCGAGCGACGTATAATTTTGGATATGTCGTATCTTTATAAATTAATGAACAACTACGTCGACAGTCCCTCATTGCTTAATCGACTCCAGTACAGCGTCCCACCAAGAATACCACGCTACCCCTGCAAATTGCTAAGCAGTAAATTCTGTCGAACAAGAATGGGTCGCAATGCACCTATTATTCGCCTATCTCGTCTGTATAATGACCTGTCTAAAAAGATGCCCGAACTTGATATTACTTTTTTGAGCCTATCCAAGTTCCTCAAGACTGTGAAGTGTATTGATTTGCCTCTCAGTGTATCTATTTGATATTTGTATCTATCATAAAAATAATGGAATGCATATATTTTTGTTTGTTACTAAGTCGAATGTTGTTATAATGTTACTGATATTATTGATTTTAGGTTATTTGTGTCGTATTTCGTGCTTTATAGTTACGTGTCATTTAATAACTATGCATGCTGTGGTTACCTATTATTGTAAGAACTGTTAGCTTAATTAAGTTATTGTGAATGTGAACCTTACTGTATTTAGAAACACTGTTACTTATGTTGGTAATCCTTTAAATAAATAAATAAATAAAACAGTTACGAAGAACACCAACAAAGGGTGCGTTCAAGGATCAGTGGCGGGACCACTGCTTTGGAATTTACTGCTGGACCCGCTATTGAGCGAAAAAACGGAGAAGGATGTCCTGCTGTTGGCCTTTGCAGACGACATAACATTAGTAGCTGAGGGAGACACCACTGCTGAATTAGAACACAAAGTAAACAGCACTCTTCAGAAAATAGTAAAATGGGGGACAAGGAACAGACTCAGATTTGCACCTGCGAAGACACAGTCGGTGGTGATTACCAGAAGGCTGAAGTATGATACACCCAAATACACATTAAACGACACAGTGCTAAACCACAGCGACTACATCCGCATCCTGGGAGTCACCATCGACAGAAACCTGAACTACAATCGACACCTATCTGAAGTCTCCCAGAAGGCCATCAACCTATACAAAATCGTCGGAAGAGCTGCAAGGGCCCAATGGGGTCTCAACCCGGAGATCCTTTACACAATCTACACGGCAGTGGTGGAACCCACAATACTGTACGCTGCAAGCGTGTGGGCACACAAAACAAAACAGAGAGTCAACAGCACTAAATTGGACAGAATGACAAGAATTTTCGGCATCCAGATATGTAAGTCGCACAGGACGGTGTCCATGGCGGCGGCGGCGCTCCTGGCAGGAATATTGCCTCTCAGACTTAGAGCAGAGGAGCATAGAAAACTATATCTGGTGAAGAATTGTGGACGATTGGAGGACCTCCCGGACAGACTGCTGGAAACACGGGCCCACCCGGCACAACTTCCGCACCCAGCCAAGAGGAAAGTCATTGAGTATGGAAAGATAGATAGCGAGGAAGACTACGCGAAACTACCAACTGACCAGGTTCTGATTTATACAGACGGCAGCAAAATAGACGGATAAGTGGGAGCAGCAGTCTCTGTCTGGAGAGGGAACATGGAACAAAAAGCTTTTAAAATAAAACTGGCAGATTACTGTTCCGTCTTCCAGGCAGAGATGGCAGCACTACACAGGGCACTCACATACACGATGAAAATAGAAGGAAAAGTCTACATACTCAGTGACTCAAAATCGTCACTCGATGTGCTACGGGACCCAGCAGTTTGCAGCGGCGCGATTTGAGCATTACAACATTTGCACGGGATGCGGGGTCGATGAGCCATTGGATTTGCCGGCACTCATCAAGAAGAGTAGATGCCGCGTTTCCTTCATTAAGCTGGCTAAGTTAGTTGTAAGTCAGCTGAAAACATTCAATGGTGGATGAGCTTCGAGTCGCGCTGTGACGTTACGTTACGTTGTGTGGCAGTTCTATAGGCTGCTGTTTGTGTGCTTTGTGTGTGTTTGTCTGTGTGTGCTGCCTGGCTAGTGTTCGGCGTTGGCTACGGAAAGTAGGCTTGAACATAGTGATTCGTGCTGTACCTTTTGCTACTTTACTAGCTATCTAGCGGGTGTTCACCTATATTCTATTGTTAACTTGTTGCAGACAGCGGGTTGCGTCTACAATGTCGACAGCCATGCGCGAAATTGAGCGTAAGAGGGCGACTGAGAGCCAGCTGCGCAGAAGGGTCCGCCGGCTCAAGAGTGAAAAGAGGGCTCTGAAAAGGAGAATTGAGTTCCTCCACGATTTGCTAGAATACAAGGACTGCATCATCGATGGTGTAGATCTGGATGCACAATACCGGGGGGTTTTGCGGCGCGGACGCAAACATGCTGCGGCGCAGACCACTGATGGAGGCGAGGGCTAGTCTGCGATGACGGCAGCTGAGGCGAGTGAGGCCGCATCACTCTTGCATACGATGGGGGGAACTGCAGTGGGGGGCTTGGTAGCGGCCGCCGCCGTGGCCGTGCTGCCTGCGGCGGCGACCGCAGGGGGGAGCCCGGCTCGTGGGGGTGGGGGGGGGACGCACAGGAGAGCGGAAACTCGGTGGGTAGCCCTAGTCTGTTTGGGTTATCCCCATGTGCCTCTCGGGCGTGCTCCCCCCTCGAGTCGCTGCCCTCGATGGTTACGCCGATGCCGACTTCTCCGTCGCTGACTGATGGGGCGAGCCGTGGTTCTGGGTCGGCGGGGAGAGGGATGGCGTCTGCGGCCGGTGGTGATGGGGCTACGGCTGCGGCGAAGGGGGGACCCGGGGGGAGCGGGGTTGCGGGAGTGGATGCCCCTTTCGCTACTGGTAGGACTGCGGCTGCGACCTTGGTGCCGGTTGTCGCCGAGGATGTTGGCGAGTCGGAGATCGGTGCCAAGGATTCGGCGGTGGCCGTGCCCGCCGCAACCCGGGGGGGCCTTAACAAGGAGGAGGGGCTTGGGGCTGTGGTGCGGCAGTGCACCCTATGCGGTGGCGTTATCCGGCATAGGAACACCAAGCGGCACTACTCCCGCCACCACGGGAACTTCAGTTATGATGTCGGGACGGGCGCGCCGTTCCCGCTCTACTTACTGGGGAAAACCATAGCCAAGAAATGCCCTAGGGAGTTCCGTCCTGATCCCAAGCTGGTGTCTCACATCGAGGGCATTGATGCCGGCTTTCTTGGCATCTAATTTACAATCAATGGCATCTAAATTACAAATCTTTGTTTTTAACTGACTTTAATTGCTTTTAGCAATTAAAGTCAGATAAAAACAAAGTGCGTGTTTGGTGACCGCGGCGGAGGGGGGCGGGAAGTTGTATGTCCCACTCATAATTTTTACTTATTATTTTTCGGTTGTTTTAATTTATAGCTAGGTATAGAATATTGTATATTAAGTTAGTTAGTAGTTGTCTTTCTATGTACCTCTGGAAGTTGATAGAGTTATTTTGTATTAAATGTTTTGTTTTCCTGAAGTTGATTATTATTATTTTTGTTATATTGGTGTGGAACACTTTTCATTTATATTGCTTTATATTTACACATTTATATTTTTTATTTCTTTGTCGGGGGTGCGCTCTTGTCCGCGGCCGTGTGGATGGTGGTCAAGTGGTAAGTGTGCTGCCGGCAGCGGCAGGAGGAGGGGTTGGTTATTTAGTGTTAGTTAGTTGATAAGTCTTAGTTTAAGAATAGGGCCGGGTGCGTTGGAGGATGTATCCCATTCGCAGATTCTTTTGCACCCGGTTCCTTCATTATAAGCATTGTAATCATTTACCAGTCACACATAAAACCTAAAATTGCTGTTAACTAAACGGAAAGTAGAAAAAAAAAAACCTAACCTAACCTAACCAACAGTCGCTCTCGACTCGTTGGCGAGAGCACGCGCGTCCCGTGTTAGTGCACCCGTGCTGCACCCACATCGCGGACGGACCGCAGAGGACGCGGCGCACCCCGTGGACGAGAACTGCGCCCACGAACAGCGGACGCCCGACCGCGGAAGTGCACCGCGCGGACGGGACTTAGACGGACGCGTATCGCGGCGAAACGCGGACGGCAGGTGCGCGAAAGTGCACCCTGCGGACCGCACCCGGACTGCGGGCTACGCGCTGACGCGTATGCGGACGCGCACCCCGGTGGCAGCGGAAGCTCTTGTCGGAGCTCTGCAAGTGCGGACGCGGACGCGGACGGTGAGCAGACCCAATACAGAGTGTGGGCTACGCACCGCGGACGGCGGAAGCGGACAGATAGAAGACCTGATCGAGCACGGCGCGGAACGCGGACTGTCGAACCGATACCCAATACACGCGACTGCCTGGAGTGGACGGTGAGCCTATATTAATACAACTAAGGCAAGAAGCCATTACCCCTCCCATACCAATTTCCCCTCAACCCCCCCCCCTCACCCATCGACGTCCCACGAAACCCCCCCCCCTCCCCCCTTCCCTCCACCCGGTGGGACCCCCCTTCCGCGCGGACGCGGATGGTGGATGTGGAATGCTGACCCGGAGAGCTAACGCGGACTGCTGACGCTGACTGACTGCGAAAGCGGACTGTGACGCGGATTGCGGATGCGGAACGCCAACGCGGACCGCTCACACTGACTGCGGATGCACACCGCGGACGCCCACTGTGGCTGCGAACTGCGGACGAGACTGCGGATGCCGGCGGCGGACACCAACCACTGTAAGCTGTACAATAACTCACTGCGGATAATACCTAGCAACGTGCACACATCATACGCTGCACCCAGGACAGCGGAGACCACTCGACTACGCGCAAGCATCGGTGGAAGACATCCTGCAACAGAATGGCATTTGTAAGTCGAACACCACCGTCATCGCGACCTACAACCCCAAAAATAACATTCAGGTGAATCTAATGAACCGGATGTACAAACTGATGGGGAACAAGAACTCTTCCATGACATAGAACAAGATGACACACCATTTATGTCGCAAACCATCACCTTGGAAGGGAACTTGACTAACATTATTAATAACAACGCTACTAAAATAACACAATATGTAAAAGAAATAGGACAATTACTTACACCTACTAAGGACAACAAAACATTAAAAAAAAGAAGCCAGAAATAGAATAATGGCCAAACTAGAATTTATTAATAGACTCTCAAAAAATATAAAAGAGAAAAAAATAAATAAAGACCTTGACAAACAACCAAGAGACAAAAACACTTCTGAAACACAACAAACTAACGAATATATAAAAGAACAAACAATACAGATCATTAAAGATACAATACAAGACACAATCAAAACTACTTTAGACAACATGAACACTGTACAAAACATACAAAATAAAACAATTAAAACATTCGCACAAAGCCTAAAAACCAAAGTAGACAACACCATAAATAAAACAACGAACAGGACAATAACAACACTAAGCCATCAATTTTGGTAACAATACCCAATGCCAATAACAAGTCACAGGTTGATGAGGCATGGAAAAAACAAATTTCCTTTAAAAATGAAAAATTCCTACCAACAATTATAAACCAGTTCTTTTTTGAGACACTGGGTACAGGTGCACGTTCTTATGCCCGGTTCGTCAAATAGGTACAGTCGAACCAACTGAATCATGACCCACTTGGCCGATCATTCCTTTAGAATCATAAATTTAGTTAGGTTTTCTTCGCTATCATGCGTGTTGCACTTAGTACGTTTTAAATATGAATAAAAATGCGTCATTACGGGTCAGAGATCTATGCAATTTTAATCTTTCTTATCACTGCACTAAAGTCTCAATTGGAATTTTAAATAAGATGTCGTTCATAATCTAAACTCTTTTTACGACTGAAAAAATGGAATAACTATTATATTTTCAAAAATAAAATGACGTTATGTGTCAGATGTCAAGTAGTAGTCTGAACAAATTTTAAAAAGCCATATTATTTGACACTGTCAGTGTCTAACAAATTGATAACAGGTTCGTTACTTAAAAATGTACGTTCAAGCGAATTTCATCCTACTTTGTATAGAGTGACTGTAGGAAAATGATCTTAAGGTGGGTCATGATTCAATTTGGTCGACTGTACATGAACTGACTTTAAATTTTAATGTTATTTAATGTTCATGTTATGTGCTTTGATGATTTGTTTTCTTTTTGTTTTGACGTGTTTTACTAACATAATTTATAAGTATCTATTGTACCTACTAACAATTTTATGGACTATATGGTCTGAAATAAAAGATTTATTATTATTAATAATTAATCAAAACCAATGCATGGAGCACATAGATATAAACAACTCGGACGAACAAATCAAATTCTGCACTACCAAAAGAAATAGGAACCCCAATCTATACAATGCCATATACCGGGCCAACCCTAAAATATACCAAGAAATTATCAAAAACGAACAACTTAACGTAGACCACACTCGGGTATGTGTTGCAGAGCGTGTGGCTGTTATCCAATGCTATACATGCCTGCAATACGGCCACACCAAAAAGGTATGCAGAAGCAAAGCAACCAGGTGCTCACATTGCGCCAGCGAGGAACATTTATTTAAGGACTGCCCCGATAAGGAAAATACTAATAAACTCAAATGTTACAACTGTCACAAATACAATACCGAAAATAACACAGCAAATGACACAAAACACACAGCAACAACACACAAATGTCCCGCGTCTTTGATAAATACGCAAAGGATTATTGAAAAGACAGAATATGCAACGGAATAAAAACAACATAAACTATGAACCGATTGTTGAATTTTATTTATTAATTTGCAAAAAATAATCTATTAAATATTAGTTTTGATATAATATTCTTTATGGTCATGTCTGTGGCATTATGTCTACGATGACTTTGTCTGTAGTTGAAGCGCCATCTTTTCTTTGGTAATTTTACACTAGTTTGAACTTCACTTTCTGTTGAGCAGCGCTAGGCAACGGACGTATACCTTCTTAGTGACTAGAAGAATATAGTACACAATAATTTCTTCAGTATAATCGTTGTTTCAATTACCCGTAATCTCCTATAGGTTATGGGCCCAGACTACGTAACGATTAGTGTGTTAGAAGTACGGTAACAGTGAATTTAAAATTGTCGTGAATAAAAATTAAAATGAAGTCGCGTAAGAAGAAATATTCAACAGTTTAACAGTGAACGTTATAGAATGTGAAAGTTTCGTAAGAAATCACTTTTACACTAATTACTAATTGTTAGTGTCGTTATAAACTACCGCATCAAGAGAATAATAAAAAAAAAGAAAAAAGTGCGAGTGTGAAATATATATGGTGCATTTTTTAAATTCACGATTGAAAATCGATCCTACCCACATTATACGAATAAGGTGTAACAACTGCCTTAGAAACTAATAAAGAAGAACAATTGGATTTCTGCATTGTGAAAACTACGGAGTGACGATGAGAGTTAAAAAAAAATATTGCATATAACTACAAAGAAAAATACACCTTAAACGTTATTACGACATGGGCGGAGCGGAGAAGAATTTTATTTCAGGAAATACGCTGAATAATAATTTCAAAGTTGTATTGTATTTGATCAATGTGGTCGCTACAATCATCTAAAGAAAAATCACATAAATATATAACGAAGCTGGCAGCGGCAGTAGTGGCTACAAATCTACTGCGAATACAATGGAAACCTAAACCAATATTAAGGACAGTATTGTTTAATTTGTTTATAGTGTAAATCATACTCTGAATTTTATACTAATGAAATATTTTTGTTTTAGATTCAAGCGACTGCAAAATAAAAAAAAAAATCTAACTACAATTTCCTCTAAAAAATTGGTGAAATTGAAACTTTGAAGCAGCTTACTAATAATTTGGGATACCATATAACTTGCTGTCAGTCTCCAAGATACAGCGAGCTGGATACAAGGTTGTTTTTGGACAACAGGGAGCCGAAATTAACAAGGACAGTAAGATCATTGTGCAAGGTAACCTTTTAACAATTCAATTGCTATTGACTTTGTAGCTTTTGTGAATCGTAGTGATTATTTTTCTCATACGTGCAGTAGTTATTAATTATGGCTACAGCATTCAAGTCATTATTAGTAAAAAAAAAAAAAAAAAAAAAATTAGAAATAAAATAAAATAATTAATCGAGGATGTAGATCAAATTAATAGAGTAGCACCTAACAATAAGTTATGTGAAGCATGTATAAATAGGAAACAGAGTCGACTGCCATTTAATCAATCTAAACAAGTTTATAAGTTACATTAAAATTCCTTGTCAGTGTTTGACCGCGATGAACTTCGAAATTACTCAACCGATTTTGATGACATCGTGCAAATGTGTTTTGCTTAGTCCAACTTAGGTTATAAAAAAGTTTTTTATGATTAGTCGACCTCAATTTTTTACTGCAAATTAAACGTTTATTTGAAGACAGTAATGTGGAATTACCACAGCAACGCGTGGGTAAGTTAGCTAGTATATTATTCATTCTGATATTTGCGGCCCTATAACTCCTTCAACCATTGACAGCAAATATAACATCGTTCTTTTTGTTGATGAGTATACTCATTACTGTGTAACATACTTGCTACCATGTAAATCAGCAGTTTCTATGTTCAAAGGCAAAAAGTGAGGCCCAATTCAATTCTAAAGTACTTAGTTAATCTTCATTCTGATATGGCGGGAATATTATTTGTTTTGTGTACGTTTAGAGGCTTTTCACAGAGTTAATCTTAACTCAATTTTGGTAAGCTTACTGACGCCTGCAGACGTTCCGAAAGGAAGACTTCTGACCGAAAGTTGTAGTATTTCAGCGCTTTACAGGATGGCTACTGAACATTGCGCCGTACGTTATGCGACGCGGAAGATGCCCAGTGGCTAATTATTTACTTATGTATTATTTTCAGTATGTTAGACATTAAGGTCTATATTTATATGGGCCTATGTGTTTTGTTCATGCTGATTTACTGAAATAAAAAGATGTTGAGAAAGGTACCTATAACATATCTTTTGACAGTTTCTCAAACTTTACAATTAAATAGTGTTACTGGGTAGATGGTTACTGCCTGTCACTTAAAAAAAAAAAAAAAAAAAAAAAAAAAAAAACTCGTTTATTGTTAAATGGTGGTCAATTAAATAAAATGTTTTGGAGTCATGCAGTTTTGCCTGTGGTTAAATTACAACATCAGCTTTAAAAGTTTCACAAATACATACCATTCGAAATGTGGCATAATAAAATACCTAAAAAAAAAAAAAAAAAAAAAAAAAATTAAGTTTCTTTTGGCTCAACCGCTTTTGTTCTTAATAAAACGAGTAAATCAAAACTTGACAGTAAATCATGGAAGGGTAATAGGGCATGAACCAAACGGTTGTAAAGTTTAGGAACCTGGTAACAAAAGGTACATGTATATTGTATAAGTCACAGATGTTGTTGTAGAAGATATTTTTTTTTGCAATCCAGGCCATCTCTGAAGCCTGAAGAGAATACACTAAATTCTCGTGACAAAACTGATATTCATTTAAAATCGAAATCAGTGTCAAATAAGTCTCAAAACTCGGACGTATTAAAATCAGATAATTGAATATCTGATATTATCTATACATGTTAGCCCTAGTAAAAATAGAAAAGTAAAACATGATACTGTAAAATGTTAATCTGGCTGTTCATCATCAGATGCTTACAGATGAGTTGCATTCTTTATCTGTAAATTGATTTTAAGACTTATTGTTTTGGCAAAGGTATTAGGTATGTATGACCATGCCATGCAAACCACAATAAAACAGTTTATCAGAGCGCATAAATCGTACAATTACAGAAATGACTCGATTATTGGCATAGTTTAATATTAAATTATAATTATTATTTTTAATAATAAGTAAATGTATTTTCTTTTGAGAAATTAAACATTTTTAGACCTGAGCATTGCTACAAGTGCGAAACAAAGCAAATCTTTTTGGGGTATATCTGTCGTTGTAACAGATACGTATTTAATTAACATATCTCCCCCAGTTAAAGCTCTGATAGATAAAACACTATATGAAATGTGGCATAAAACCTAAGAATAAATATTGGAAATGTTTCGTTTTACTGCATAAGTTAAACGTTATTGTGACAAAAATATCTTATGTCAAAATAAGTAGGTTTTATTTCGAGTGTTTACAAATAATCATTTAAAAAAAAATGAATTAATTTGTAGCTCGTGAGTCGCTATAAATTTTGTGCAATCAAGACCAACGTGTGCACTGTGCAGTAGTACCTAATATCAAAGTGATACCTGCTAAAATGAGTAAACTCGACCTTGAATCGGTAAAACTTAGATGGCCAGTATAATTATTCTATCAAAGATCATTCATCTTTTATACAAAATGATCCTAGTAATATTTATGAGGCACAGCGTGAAAAATCTCAATCTACCCCCTATTTCTATTTGCAATCGTATTGCAAAATGAGATTTACAGGAGTAACCACACCTGGAATCCTGTCTAAACGCCAAATAAGTATAATACCATTAGTTTGAATTTGTATATTGTAGTTAAAAATACATAATTTATAATGCTTAATAAACTGCAACACAAACAGACAAAATAATGTCCGTAGCAGTGTCATTTAATGAGACAAAATATATGACATTTTATGAAGCAGTCAGAGATGCGTTATGGCTAAAATTACTTGTAGTCAATGTGAATAAAAGTATTGATAAAAGTTTTGTTATTTTTGACGATAATAACGATTGCAAAAGTATTGCAAACTAAACATATACCTAACTAGATATCAATTATCACTTTTCTTTTTAACAGATTTATAAATATGTGATAACATTAAATTAAATTTCAACAGGTCAGCAGCAGATGCGTTGACGAAGCGTCTCTTCTCGCAGTGACGTTGTAATACATTCATAGAAAAAAATGGGCTTAAGAAAAGTTCATGATGTATTTGAATAATAATATTAATATGTAATGATCTTATTATAAAATGCATATGATTTCATAGATATATAAGTGAATGAATGGTCTGGTTAGGTTTTTCTGGGTTTCCCTAATCCTAGCAACAAATGTTGGACCATAATAATGTATCCCAGTGAGCACATAGAAGGTGTACGATCTGTTTAGGATTTGATTGTTAACTTATGATTAAGTTTGTATAAATGACCAGTCGATTAATTTTTGAGGGGGCGTGTTGAATTTTATTTATTAATTTGCAAAAATTAATCTATTAAATATTAGTTTTGATATAATATTCTTTATGGTCATGTCTGTGGCATTATGTCTACGATGACTTTGTCTGTAGTTGAAGCGCCATCTTTTCTTTGGTAATTTTACACTAGTTTGAACTTCACTTTCTGTTGAGCAGCGCTAGGCAACGGACGTATACCTTCTTAGTGACTAGAAGAATATAGTACACAATAATTTCTTCAGTATAATCGTTGTTTCAATTACCCGTAATCTCCTATACCGATAAACAATATAAATATTAGTAACACAATAGACAGTAGACACAATCAAGTACAAACAAACATGACAGACAACACAAGACATACACACTCACAGAACAAACAACAACCACACACAAAACAACAACACAACACAAAAACACAAAAATAACTCTCACACTATAAACTGTATACAGCTCAACTTCAACAATAGCTACTGTGGCGGAGTCGATACTCCTTCGCCACTGGCACGTTGTTTGCCGATTTATAATTAATAAATCGTATATATTTGATTTGGGAACGCGATCCGCGGGGTGACGTCAGAGAATAGGAGTTGACAGATTCACATTAGATGCACGACCGCCGCGCTGTACCTTTGTAATATTTGAGTTTGCTATAAAAGAATATAAGTATATTAGGAAACCAAGTATTTTATTTGAGCTACGCCCTAGACGATCCCGGCGGTCGTCACATGGTGGAGGCGCCGTTGGCTCATGTTGGAGACTCCGTTGGCTCATTGTGGAGGCCGTTCCCGCAGGGCGCCGTTCTCACATAGTGGAGACGCGAACTGAGCGGAGTTTTTAGGGAAAAGTGTGAAGGAATTTTGCTAGAAATAGAAGAAAAAACAAAATGGAGCGCTACAACGGATTGTATGGTGATGTATCGGAATTTTTCAGACAGTTTCAGATAATAGCCGCCGTCAATAAATATGACGAAGAAGCCAAAAAGTTTGTATTGGGGGCATACCTGGAGGGTCCGGCCCTGGCGTACTACAAGTGTGTTTTTGTGGGCGCGAATACGTTTGCCGACCTACAAGCGAAGATTATGGAGGAGTTTGCGCCTACGGAGAATCCGATTGCCGCTTTCTTTGCACGGAAACAGAATTACGGGGAGGAACCCGTGACATTCTTCTATGCGTTAGAAGAATTGGCCACCAAGGCGGGGCCTGTTCTTGATGAGAAATGTTTCATCCATCATTATCTAAAAAATTGTAATACATTTGTGAAAAATAAATTGTGTTCGCAGATTTATGTCAACAAGAAACATTTGAAGGATGTTGTCAAAGAAATCGGAAAATTATTTTTTGATGGTGATAGAAATACGGAAATGAATCTTCCCGTGTGTGTGAAAAACGTTATGCCCGAGGCTCCGTCTGTAAGGATGGAGGTTGGAGTCGAAGATCACGGTTTCCAAACAGCACCGCAGCGGGGGCCTGTTCACAACAATTTTCTCATTCATAAACCCAGTCTTCCATCCCGATCAAATTACTCGCAGTGTCCTTATAATTTTAGACAAAGAAACAGTCAAGCAGAAGCACCATTAGATCGCCAGCAGCGGGCACCAACGCCAGCAGTCAACGAGCATCGGCAGCGAACACCAACGCCAGCAGTCAACGAGCTGAACGCTATCACGCCGACACCACAACAGGAGGACTTTCAAAGAGGTGTGCCCGTTCCATATATAAGCGTTACGTGTCGCGATAAAAAGATTTGTGCTCTAGTAGATACCGGTGCTGCTATTTCAATAATTTCAAAATCGATGGCCGATGGGTTCAGTCAACAGTTCAATGCATGTGATTTGCAGTTGAACGCGATCAATGGCTCGAGTTTAACTGTTGTAGGAAAGATTAGTTTAAATATTTTGATAGAAAATGTTGTTTTTACGCATGTTTTTTATATTGTCGATGATGTTGGTAAAGATATGATTTTAGGTCAAGATTTTTTGTTTTCCAAAGGCATTATTGTAGATTTTACGAATCGACAAATACGTACAAGGAATATGTTCTGTAATTTTGTTTTAGAGCCTGATGAGGTAAATGTAATTTGCTCATTGGATGTCGTACAGTCGACGACAAAAGTCTTAAAAAAATTATCAATGAATGATGATTTACATTTGCAAACAAATGTTAATGATGAGTATGGGGTGGTCACTGAGAACAGTTACATAGAATCTAACTGGCGTAAAGAGTTGCCACAAAAGCAATGCAAGAATTTTAATAATTTATGTAACGAAGGCAGGTTGTATAGATGTAGTTTGTTAGTTCATAGAACGTTTTGTTTAGTGTTCCGTGAAAAACGCAAAAATAACAGACGGGTGGTGAAGCGGTATGGTTATTATAATTGCTTTAAACAATCTCCTATATGTTGTTTTAATTTGCATGGGAAGCGTCACGATATCCGACAGTTTTATGATAACGGGATAGTAAAATGGAGTAATAACTTTTCTAAAACTAATTCTTATAATAATATAGCTAGACTCAAAACGATTGTTTCCCATGATTATTTAAACGAATTGAAGTTATTCGGGGTAGGTTAATTGGATTTTTGTTTTTATTGTTCTTATAATTCCTTATGTTTTTTTTTATGTAATTTTTACTTAAATTTTGTCATGTTAGGTTGTAAGGTTGTAGAAAAGTGGTAAGGATTTCTTGTGAACATTATTATAGAGATAGGATGACTTTAGATTAGGACTTTGAACGGTTCATTGATGCTTTGTAAATTGTTACATGATTCCTGAGTTGCGGTTTGTGAGCTGTCATGATGTTGCTGTGAGATGACCAGACCTGCCTACCACTTTCTTGGAGACAACCAGATATACGTCCACAAGAGAGAAAAACGATTAGCTAGGTCAACAAATTGTCGGGGAGATAGGAGCTAGGCCGTCATCGTGCCGTGGGCTAGTAACGTATGCTAAAATCCGTTAGTTCCTATGGGAAACGATGGATGTCGGATTGGGTTGTCTGACTGGTATACTTACGAGTCTATTTCGGTCTCTTTATGAATGAGTGATTGTTTTTTTTTTTGTCTTACTTGTTTTTTTTGCGCAACACGGTTGTTGTCCTATATTTCATTTAATGCGATTGACTATTTAATATTTCGCGGACCTCACTCATTCACGTTCTCCCTGCAAATTAATAAGAAATTATTTTATTACGATCCAATTACATATTCGAACATAATAATTTATTATTGTGGACGTGTATCGGATTTGGAATGTTTTGAAATGGTTCTTGTAATTGTACGGTGGAAGAGATTTTCTTATGTCTCCATTCCTAAGGTCTGTCACCTCACGTGTCGGGAAGGGAGAGTCACTGTTTGACAACTCGTATTTTGGGGACTCGTGTCAAGTTTTATTTTGAGATTAAGTTGTTTATACGAGTATTGTATTCGTTTTTGAGGGTTTGATTTAAAGATCGCGGAGCTATAAACTGACAGTGACCTCTTGTACCGATCATAGATTTGGTCTTATTTGTGGAACATGATGTATTAATATTTTATTTTCAAAATTTACTTTTATTGAATTGTTACTTCTCGGTTAGAGTCTTACATGGCGTTCGCAAGCTTTTTCGGAGGTTTTTGCTTGCATGGGGTTTTTCCCACCATTATCCCATGATGGATGGATAAGGTGGTAGGAGCCAGTCTATCTTAAAGACCGTCATGAATTGTAAACGATGCCCTTCGTCAGGTAGGGTAGTTTTAAGTAGTAGAATGTGTAGAAGGTCGTGTCGTTAGTTAGGTAGGAAAATTTATTCATTCGACTTGTCGAATAAATAAATTTTAGTTGTACGGGGGGAATGTGGCGGAGTCGATACTCCTTCGCCACTGGCACGTTGTTTGCCGATTTATAATTAATAAATCGTATATATTTGATTTGGGAACGCGATCCGCGGGGTGACGTCAGAGAATAGGAGTTGACAGATTCACATTAGATGCACGACCGCCGCGCTGTACCTTTGTAATATTTGAGTTTGCTATAAAAGAATATAAGTATATTAGGAAACCAAGTATTTTATTTGAGCTACGCCCTAGACGATCCCGGCGGTCGTCACACTACCATACACACAATGAAATAATAGCAACCACACAAGCAGAGAATTATGACATTATATTCATCACAGAACCATATACAGGCAATACTCAATATACCAAACCAATCAAAGGATACACCATATACCAATGCACAAACACAAAC
This sequence comes from Elophila nymphaeata, assembly GCA_955850985.1. NCBI lineage: Eukaryota > Metazoa > Arthropoda > Insecta > Lepidoptera > Crambidae > Elophila > Elophila nymphaeata. Next base: position 12,491,550 of record OY039094.1, on the reverse strand, counting down.
ACCACAAACCACAGCACAAACTCATCAACAACAGAAAAAGTTAAGGCGGCGATAGCCATAAAAAAACCGGCCAAGTGCGAGTCGGACTCGCACACCGAGGGTTCCTCGGTATAAACTGCTGTATCTTTTGATCGCGTTAACTTAGAAGTTTGATTTTATCACTGCTTAAAGGGACAATAGACCTAGGTATTTGGTATAAATTTCAATTTGATACCTTTATTCGTTCGTGAGAAATAAGGTAGTAAGTTTCATTTTATTAAAATATTTTTATTATATTATATAACCAAAAAAATGTAATTTTCGCATTTTTTTCTATATTTGCATTATATGACAATGCTTCATGCCAAATTTCAAGATTCTGAGTTTACGGGAAGTATCCTGTAGGTTTTGATTCCTTTGCGAATGTCGGAAATTTGTTGAAAATATCGACATAATCAGCTGTATCTTTTGATTGGCTTGGCTTAGAAGTTTGATATTTTCACAGCTTAAAGGGACAATAGACCTGAGTATTTCATGTGAATTTCAGCTTGATACGTCCACGCGTTCTTGAGATAAAGGGTCTTGACAGACAGACAGACAGACGGACAACAGAGTGATCCTATAAGGGTTCCGTTTTTTCCTTTTGAGGTACGGAACCCTAAAAATAACATATTTGCAGCAGTATTGGTAAGCTCAAATACTACAAACAACATTACTACGATACAATTAAAAAACAATAAAGGAAATGCAATATATATACACTCAATATACGTAGACCCAGGATTGATAAAAACTTAACGATAAATAAAATAGAACACTTCATTAATCAAAATCAAAGAGACACACATATTATTACAGGAGATTTCAACGCATGGCACACAACCTGGGGTCTACGAAAAATAATAAAAGAGGAAGTCAGATATATGACATCGCAACTAGAAATGGCCTAACGATAATGAATAAATCAGATACCACAACATACACTTTCCATACCACAACTCATAAACAAGTACGCACATCTAACATCGACTTAACACTAATCACTAATAATAATCAACTAATCAACATCACAAAGTGGCATATAGACAACCAAACCATAACAACGTCAGATCACTTACCAATAAGATTTGACATCAACACTCCACAGATAAAATAACTAAGAACATCAAAAACACTACATGGAAATACAATACCAGTACGCCCAACTTCTGTAATAATAATCAAAATCAAGAATTTATCAACTTAAGCAAAACATATTTAGACGACAGTAATCAAAACATCAATAGAATTAAACAAATGAACAAAACAGAATTAAATAATCATATCATAACTTTAAATAAAAACATAAATACAATATGCAAAAGAACAATACCTCGCAGGAAAACACAACCCGGAAAACCACATTGGTGGACCGAGGAATTAAATAACCATAAGAAACTGGTAATACGTAATCACCACTGGCTATCTGCTGGAACAAAAAGAGGAGAAAATATCGAGCACATTATAGAAGAGGGGAACAAACTTAAAGCGGAGTACATTAAAGCCATACAAACAACCTCGTCTAACAGCTTTAGAGAGTTCTGCTGCATGCAGGGCACAGAAGACGTCTGGACAATCACCAACAAACTAATTCAATCCAAACCGATCACACAACCATCAGCCACACTTAAAAAATAAGACGGCATATACACGGCAAACACTGCGGAAACTGCTCAACTACTGATTGAGACTCTGTTTCCTAGTGACACCACTGACACACCTACACAAAACAACTTAAGGAATGACGTTACTACACCCCCCATGGTCCTCAGCGAACCACCATTCACTGAGGCTGAAATCATAGAAAATATAATGCAAATTAGCGTCTACATTATAACACATCAATTGCAATTAGCTAGCAAATTAAGTCAATACTAATAAACATAAATGAAACAACTCAAATTAATATAAGTACATCACCGGTAACGACATATAGATTATAGTACACATAGAACTGATAATAGTAGTAATTATAAACCTTATTGTTATTAGACGTAAGCAACGGATTGCTAATGAATAAAGATAGTGCAAAGCCTTACTCTGGCATCCCCCCCCCCCCCCCCCCTCACTCCTCGCCTGTTGCCCGGGCAAACAGGAAAACGGATGCAACCCAGTGACGCTGAGATCTTTCGGTTGTGCGGATGCCCTTTGCCTGTTGGAGACGGGTGCGCACGTGCAACGATCTACCTACGCGACAGTAACTATTGGTGTACATGTATGGAACTGAAGAAACGACATACTAAATCGAGCAGGGAAGCAAAACAACTGAGGAAGATTGCAAGGCTCTCCAAAATCATTAAAAAGATGGAAAAGAATATAAAAAAAATAAAACGAAACAACAAAAAAACTATAAAGAAACTAAAAAAGAAAATACAGCGAGGACCCGTGGTAGTGATGACCGGGACCCAAACAAAACAAAAACTAATCTAACTTTCTTCAAAAGACTTTGAATTCATTTGCCGTGGAACAATAACATTGCAAACTTAAAGAATTATACAGTTTTGGTTAGCCTGATCTGTTATTGGTTACACGACACAAGTTGAAAAGAAATAAATAAATATAATTTTGCTTTTTTTCATCAGTGGGTTTGGTTAAATCTAGGCAATTGATATAATGCAACTCTCCGCTTGGTCATAAACATAAACAACCATGAACCTTCTCAGTCCGTCAATGTGCTCAGTTCCAGTCGATAAGATCGTTCAATATGCTACCAAATTACCTAAAATGTATTGCAATTATGACCAATTTAAGAAGAAACTGAAAGACTTTTTTTTTATAGGAACTAAAAAAAATATATTACAGTATTGATGAGTATTTAAATGACATGAAGCGCGTCCTGTTGACATAATGAACTAAAAATTAAGTTTAGTTATAATGTAATTTAATGAATTTTTTAATTATTTTTAATTTGTTATTAGCATGATTTTATTTATAATGTTATTATTTAAAATTCATTTTTAATGTTTCAATCATCAAATTTCTGACACAATCAATATTGTTAAATGGAATAAAAAAAATTACTGATGCTACTTAGGAAAAAAACAATTAAAAGTCTGATGGGATATCTAAGTAGGGAGGGATATATTCCATTTATCTGATCGGCTATATCGTAGAGATGTGGCATCACTCTGTATCTTCTATCGCTTGTATCACGGGAAGTTTTCCGAGGAGTTGTTCGGATTTACACCTGCCGCTGCATTCAAGCCAAATCTATTTCCACAGCCTGGATGCTTGGTTGTCCGTTACCGTGCGTTTTTCGCGCAATTTTCTGCCGCGAACCACAAGACTGTGGAACGAACTGTCGCAGCGATGTTTTTCCCAAATGCGGCATTTGCGATTCCTCTGGTGTTTGTTCCTTGATGTCTATGGGTGGTTCCTGGGGAGCTTATTTTTTCGTGTCACAGGCCAATATTATCTATATTATTGAGATTAGAATATTTAAATAATTGTCAAAACCTTGAAGAACTACTACTCTCTTGAGGCATCATAAATAAAACCGCTTAATTGTTGTTTTCATATAATAAAATCACATTTGAAACCTGAAATCGGGGGCATTTTACCGATTTTCGACGTGTCACACGCGTCTCGCTTGCAGTATTATCATTAATATTATTTTAACTATACGTGATATTACCATAATTTATATATCATTAAAAAATACAGAAATGCCTCTATTCTAATATAAAATTTTGTATAAAAACCTATCAATTTAGAGAAGTTAAGCCTTTTTAAACATTTGTCACGCGGCGGGCTTAAATTGAACCCCATGACAAGATGGGTGTATTTCAGTAGTGTAAATATGAGATAAACCTTCAGTGATTGCTTGTCGAGGGTCTCTAGATGTGTCCTGAATTTCTGATAGAGGAGTTGTGTCATTCGCGTACAAGCATAACTTTACAGATCAGTTCTTATTTCAATTTTAATTTTGGTACACCTGGGTAGGTAAGATCTGTGGGTCGATTTAAAAATAGAAATGTCAACCTATGGTTAAAACTGTTTCTAGAATATGATTTCCTTTCCATCTGAGTTTACTATGAGGTAAAAATATCTCCGATATTATTGCAAGTTTTTGAGTAGTTGATCAAAAACAAAATTGTCATGATCAGATCCATGGTCCAAAACAGATCCATGGTCTCAAATCTATGGATATTTTCCCATGGATCTGATGTTGCGTCATCGCCACCAGTCCACAAGGTATTCCAAAAGTTGTTTGACGCTGTTCTTTTGTTATGGATATGACCCCACATTCGTGGAACAAGAGTATAAGGTGTATTGTTCCATAAAAAAAGAGACAACGCTTCTCAAGAACTCGGAAATGCTGAAAAGCCTTAATGATGCCTCATGCAACACGTTGTGTTGCGAGGAATTTGGATAAGACGAAAGTAATGTTTAATGCACAAGTTAATTATCCCAGAGCCTCTGTTAGTCGGAAATTTGGTCCTCAAAGTTGTTTAGGAATAAATAGAAACCAGGTGGAAGTAGTAGTAGAACGATCCAGTTCTGCTGCTCCAGCATTTGGAAAGCTTAGACATATCTTTACTTCTTCCCTGCACAGACCCGGTCACTTACCAGAAGATTACTCCACTAATTTATAGTCGCTCAACGCGCTATGTAGAGGATAGGCTCAGTATCTCATTAAAAGACAGTTTGTCATCGTTATGGACATAGCCCTAAGAATTAGTACGCTGAAGTGGCAATAGGCTGTACATGTCTGCGGACTATGAGAAAACCTTCAATTATGTCGAGATTTGGACCGTGCTCCAGTCACTCCAGAGGTGCCAAATAGACTATTGGTACATCCAAGTGAACGCCAAATGCATGGCATGGTGGCGTGGTGTGACTCTTCTTCAAAAAGGGCGACAGGGCCCAATTGAAGAACTATAGACCCGTCACGCTCCTGAGTCATGTTTATAGGCTATTTTTGAGGGTTATAACGAATCGTCTCGCATGCAGGTTTAACGACTTCCAGCCTCCTGAACAAGCCGGATTCTGAAAAAGCTTCAGTATCATAGATCACATACAAACGCTGCGGCAGGTTATACAAAGACCAAAGAATATAATCTGCCACTATGCTCATCGTTCGTGGACTATGAGAAAGCCTTCGAATCTGTCGAGACTTGGGCCGTGCTCCAGTCACTCCTGAGGTGCCACATAGACTATCGATTACATCCAAGTGTTGCGGTTACTGTACAAAAACGCCACTTTGTCAGTCCGCCTTCAGGACCAAAACTCAAAACTGATACAGCTCGAGCGACGCGTGAGACAGGGTGATGTTATATCCTCGAAACTGTTCACAGCTGCGTTGGAGGACACGTTTAAGCTTCTGGACTGGAGAGGACTTAGCATCATAAATGACGTACATGATTCACCTTCGCTTTGCCGAAGATATCGTGAGACCTTGGAAGACCTGAGCACAATGCTCGTCGATCTCTGTAGAGTCTCCCAACAAGTGGGTCTTAAAATGAATACGGATAAGACTAATTATGTCTAATTTCCATGTCGCACTGAAAGTTATCGATCATTATGTTTACCTGGGACAAACAGTCCAACTAGGTAAGTCCATCTTCCGGAATGAGGTCACTGGACGAACCCAACTAGGCTAGGCAGCGTTCGGGAAGCTAAGTGGCATATTCTCGGCCCATCTACCGCAGTGTCTCAAGACGAAAGTCTTTAAATTCGTGTGTGTTGCGACCTATGAATGCCGCTTACAATGGGCCTCATAAGAAGGCTCAAGGTCACCCAAAGGGCAATGGAGAGCGTTATGCTTGGTGTTTCTCTGCGTGATAAAATGAGTAATGTTGAGATCCGCAGGAGAACCAAGGTCAGGGTCCAAGTCCTGAAGCCTCCTCGTGGCGGACCCTGATAACGTGGTGAGGAAACTTTCTCAGCGGGTATGTGGCTTTTGATGTCAAGTGTGTCCCCTTGGCATTCTAAGTCACATATGCCATCGTCGAGTTGTTTTTGTTTTCCCACCACGGCTAGTTCTGGACAGCCTTTTTTAGGAACACGACCGCGCCCAAAGTCCCCGGGTGCGGTCCAATGGCTGCTCCTGGTGTCCTTCATCCGTCAGAAGGACGCGCCAGGTCGAGCATCCGTCGGTGGAGGAGTGGCTGCTGGCCACCAATTGGTGCTAGGAGTGCCTAGACGGGCAGCGTTGGGACGGTCTCAGTGTAGTTGCTTTCACGTGCGTTAATCCCGAGCCATCTCGTAATAGCGCACTGACGGTCAGGCCGGGGAGGAAGTTTAGTGGGTATGGAAGGAACGCCTTAACCTCGAATCACACATATCCCCTGCGGTTTGCACCACCGCGCAGGGACGATGCATAAATGCATTTAACCTCCACTTCAATAAAAAAAGGAGAACCAAGGTCACTGACATAGCCCAAAGAACTGCGAACCTTAAGTGACAGTGGGCAGGGCACATTGCGAGGAGGAATGACGGCACCTAGGGGCGGAAAGGTTCTCGAGTGGTGGCCACGTACCGGGAAACGCAGAGTTGGTAGGCCCCCACAAGGTGGACTGACGATTTCATAAATGCCGCGGGAAACCGCCGGATGCGGGAAGAGCAGGACCGACCGGTATGGAGATCCTTGGGGAAGGCCATGTCCAACAGTGGGCGTCTCTCTGCTGAAATGACGATGACATCCAAGTGTTGCAGGCACTGTAAGAAAATGCCACTATGTCAGTCCACTTCCATGACCAGGACTCGAAGCCAATACGGCTGCAGCGAGGTGTAAGTTAGGGCTATGCTATCCAAAACTATTTAAAGTTAATTTGGAGGACGTGTCTTCTGGGCTGGAGATGACTTCCTATCAACATAAATGGCAAGCAAATGCAATCCTTCACTTTGCAGAAATTATCGTAGTCATGGGGTGAGACCGGGAAAAACTCTGAACTCTGTAGTGTGTCCCAACAAGAGAGTCTTAAAATGAACATTGATAAGACAAAAATCATGTACTTACGCACTTCTGTAAAGGTTAAGGTTGGAAGCTCTACAATGAAGTTGTTGACTATTAGGTTTACCAGGAACAAACAGTTCAACTTCCAGAAAGGGGTCAATCGACGAATCCTACTCGGCTAGGCGATATATTCTCGGCCCATCTTTTGTCTTGAGACACTTTCTCTGTGTGTTGCCAGTGGTGGCCTGCGATGGCCTACGGAACTGAATCGTGGTTGGTTGCAACACGCCTCAAAACTGACTCAAAGACCTTGAGTGGCGGCTGCATACCGGGAGACGCAGCGTTGGCGTCCCACAAGGTGGACTGACAATCTGGTAAAAGTCACGAGAAGCAGCTGGACGCGGGCAGGACTGATCAGGTTGAAGATCTTTGGGAGAGGCTATGTCCAACTCTCCTCTGACATGCAGATGACATATTTTCCTTGTTTCAGATTATAAAACTTAAATAACTATATTTAAGTTAAGCAGCGAAGTGAACTTCAACGTAAGAAGTTAAGTGAGAGAACGAGAAGGGTTGTAGTTAAGACAGATCATAAAACTTATGAAAGTGTAAGCTAAGGATAGAGAGAGAGAGAGAGAGAGAGAGATGAAAGACTGAAAAATAATTCCAATTAATGTTAAAATAAAGATAAATAAACCTTTTACATTGTTTGTTTTTTCTTTATCCTATACATTTTAGTATTATTTACACTTCAATCAAATCCGTGGATTCTATAATCAGATCCATGGCTCCAAAAATTTCAATATTTTTTTCAAGACGATCTATAAACTTTGAATGTGTGCCTCATGGATAGATATATTACTTTTTTGATTGTTTATTCATTTGTAATTTTAGTTTCCACCTGTGACGAGAAAAAAAAATTGCCACGGATCTGACGATCAGAACACTTTTCTCAGGAATCAACCCTATGGGAGGCGGTGATCAGTTACCATCAAGAGAATCGTCTGCTCGTATATGTCCCCTTTCCCATAAAAAAATAAATTATGCTTTTTTCGCACTAGCGTTCTCGCCAGACTGTTAATTGTTACTTTCGGGAGTCAAGATATTTATTTACGAGGGGTTTCTTGTTTGACTCTACATTATGGACTTTTGTGTGAAGCCAATTTAATCAATGACTCGAGGAGAATCTAACGCATTGTATGGTATTTTTTTTATGGTAAAGAGGGAAAATGTCACTACCTGACGGTAAGCGATCACCGCCACCCATAGGCATTTGCAAAACCATAGGAATCTGTTTCATCATCATCATCATCAACAGCTCATATAATGTCCCCACCGAGGGGCTCGACCCTACCCCACATTAGGGGCGATTAGGCCTTAGTCAACCACGCTGGCCAAGTGTGGGTTGGTCGACTTCACACACAACCTTAGAATTTCTTCATAGGTGTGTTTTCTTACGATGTTTTCTTTCACCGTAAAAGCGTCGATTAATCGTGTCTCCCGGGTGGGAGACGACGTTCTTACGCACTACGCCACCGACGCCTTATCTTGACGACGGAATCTGTTTAGACGATGCCAATATTGGATTGGTTCAAAGGGGATTTCTGTTATTGGCTTGGTATCCAGTCGTTTTCCGGATCGCCGTATACTTACTCTTTTTCAAGGTGATATGGTGAAAGTAAAAGAGTGATAGCACTTGTCTGTTTTATTTAATGACACCATGGGTATAACCTAAAAATGTCAAAGCTACTATTGCACGTTGTAACGAGGTATGCAGCAAGGTGCATGCAAGGCGAATCGCAGTAAATACGTTATTTAGGATGAAGTCTAAGCGGGTATGTTGCATCAATTGTTACATTCTAAAGAGATCCAGTTTTTATTTGATTGAGAAAAATATTACAGAGAATAATGTATTGCAGATATTGCTCGTTGTGTTAATCTACTTATTGAACTTGAACGACAGTTTGTACGCTTTACGAGAATTTTTCAGTTCGCCGCTGCTGTCCACAGACTGGTAGAGGCGACAGAAGTTGCTCTCCTTTGCTTGCTTGGTCGCTTCCTTCGTATTGTCATCCTTGTTAACTATTTCCAGAACGCCCTTGACAAGTTTCCCGTGCTTGCTGCTGTCAACGTTGAACCTCCTGGTGTGGCTCCCCCAAGAGTCGGAATCATCCTGGTTCTCGCTTTTTGCATGCTTTCGATTTTTAGTATTTGCCTGCTTTCGACCCACATTGGCACCATGTGTTCCGTGTTTGTTGACGGATGTTTCGTCTGACTCGTCCGATTCATCCGAATCATTTTCTGCCTCGCTGTGTTTAGATTTTGCCTGCTGTCCGTGCTTTTTACTTTGCCTGTTGGAAGAATCATCTGAATCATCGGATTCGTCTGTTTCATCGGATTGGTCCGACTCATCTGTCTCGTCTGAGTCATTTTCTGCCCAACTGTGCTTAGATTTAGCCTGTTGTCCGTGCTTCGTACTTTGTCTGCTAGAAGTCTCATCTAACTCATCTGATTCGTCTGATTCATCTGTGTCATTGTCTGGCGAGCCCTGTTTTGCTTTTGCCTGTTGAGCGTGTTTTTTGCTCTGTCTTGTAGAAGAATGATCTGATTCGTCTGACTGATCTGAGTCGTTGTCTGTCAAGCCCTGTTTTGCTTTCGCATGTTTCTTGCTTTGTCTATTAACAGATTCATTTGTGTCGAATTCATCTACTTCATCTGATTCATCTGATTCGTTGTCTGCCGAGACCTGTTTTGCGTTCCCCTGTCTCGCATGTTTCTTGCTCTGTCTCGTATCTGATTCATTTGCTTCATCCGATTCATCTGAGTCATTCTCTGGCGAGCCCTGTTTTGCTTTCGCCTGTCGTGCGTGTATTCTGTTCTGTCTTGTGGAAGGTTCGTCTGACTCATCCGATTCATCTGAGTCGTTGTCTGGCGAGCTCTGTTTTGCGTTTCCCTTTCTCGAATGTTTCTTGCTCTGTCTCTTATCTGATTCATTTGTGTCATCTGATTCATTTGCTTCATCCGATTCATCTGAGTCGTTGTCTGGCGAGCCATGTTTTGCTTTCGCATGTTGATCGTGTTTCTTGCTTTGTCTTTTGGAAGATTCGTCTGTGTCATATTCGTTTACTTCGTCCGATTCATCTGACTCATCGTCTGGCGAGCTATGTTTAGCTTTACCCTGTCTTGCATGTTTCTTGCTCTGTCTTACATCTGATTCATTTGCTTCATCCGATTCATCTGAGTTATTGTTCGGCAAGCCATGTTTTGCTTTCACGTGTCGTGCATGTTTTTTGCTCTGTCTTATAGAAGGTTCATCTGATTCGTCAGACTGATACGATTCATCAGAGTTATTTTCTGCCTGACTGTGTTTAGGTTTTGCCTGTCGTTCATGCTTTTTACTTTGTTTGTTGGAAGACTCATTTAAATCATCGGACTCATCTGATTCTTCTAATACATCTGATTCATCTGAGTCATTATCTCTCGATGCATGTTTGGATTTAGCCTGTTTGCCATGTTTTTTACTTATCCTATTATATGATTCATCTGACTCATCCGATTCATCTGAGTCGTTGTCTTGCGAGTCCAGTTTTGCTTTTCCCTGTCGTCCATGTTTTTTACTTTGTTTTGTTGAAGATTCATCTGATTCATCAGACTCATCTGAGTCATTGTCTGGCGAGCCATGTTCAGCTTTTCTCTGTCTTGCATGTTTCTTGCTCTGTCTCTCATCAGATTCATCTATGTCATCCGATTCATCTGACTCATCGTCTGGCGAGCCATGTTTAGCTTTTCTCTGTCTTGAATGTTTTTTGCTCTGTCTCTCATCAGATTCATCTATGTCATCCGATTCATCTGACTCATCGTCTGGCGAGCCATGTTTAGCTTTTCTCTGTCTTGAATGTTTTTTGCTCTGTCTCTCATCAGATTCATCTATGTCATCCGATTCATCTGACTCATCGTCTGGCGAGCCATGTTTAGCTTTTCTCTGTCTTGCATGTTTCTTGCTCTGTCTCTCATCAGATTCATCTATGTCATCCGATTCATCTGACTCATCGTCTGGCGAGCCATGTTTAGCTTTTCTCTGTCTTGAATGTTTTTTGCTCTGTCTCTCATCAGATTCATCTATGTCATCCGATTCATCTGACTCATCGTCTGGCGAGCCATGTTTAGCTTTTCTCTGTCTTGCATGTTTCTTGCTCTGTCTCTCATCAGATTCATCTATGTCATCCGATTCATCTGACTCATCGTCTGGCGAGCCATGTTTAGCTTTTCTCTGTCTTGAATGTTTTTTGCTCTGTCTCTCATCAGATTCATCTATGTCATCCGATTCATCGTCTGGCGAGCCATGTTTAGCTTTTCTCTGTTTTGAATGTTTTTTGCTCTGTCTCTCATCAGATTCATCTATGTCATCCGATTCATCTGACTCATCGTCTGGCGAGCCATGTTTAGCTTTTCTCTGTCTTGAATGTTTTTTGCTCTGTCTCTCATCAGATTCATCTATGTCATCCGATTCATCTGACTCATCGTCTGGCGAGCCATGTTTAGCTTTTCTCTGTCTCGCATCTTTCTTGCTCTGTCTCTCATCAGATTCATCTATGTCATCCGATTCATCTGACTCATCGTCTGGCGAGCCATGTTTAGCTTTTCTCTGTCTTGAATGTTTTTTGCTCTGTCTCTCATCAGATTCATCTATGTCATCCGATTCATCTGACTCATCGTCTGGCGAGCCATGTTTAGCTTTTCTTTGTCTTGCATGTTTCTTGCTCTGTCTCTCATCAGATTCATTTGCTTCATCCCATTCATCCGAGTCTGATTGAGAATCATCGATTGAGTCGCTCTGAGTTTCATCTGACTCGTCTGAATCTGACTCTTCGTCAGAGTCGATCTCGATCAAGGCTTGTTTCTTGCCATGTTTCTTGACATTATCCTCATTTATAGAATTAACATGATCAATGGGGAATTGCTTCGTGTCCTGCCGACTAGTCGATTTGTGCGAAGGCAGTCGTACTAGTAAGTCTTTGGAGCTGCCGTCGAGTTGCGTGGTCTTGGTCTGTCGTCGTCTGGTGGGCAGCTCGGAGGCGAGTATGATGAGGGGCGTGGGCTTGTGGCTTTTAGCTTTGCGGGAGAGGGAGACGATCTCGAGCATTCGATCCTTGTTGTCGCGTGTGTGGGAGGCGCGTGCGTGTGTGTCGCTGTTCAGAGATTTGAGCAGCGGCAGGAGGAGGTCCGCCAGCTCCTGCTCCGACAGCAGGGCTCCGTCACGCTCCTGGAAACACAATCAATTGAGTGATCAAAAAGTTAGTAAGAATAAAGTCTCCAGAGGTCCACGTCGTAGGGAAGGGGACTATGGTTGTCAGCGCGCGAGTGTGACGTCAGTGTTGCAAGCGTCTATAGGCTACGGTGAGTGCTTACCACAAGGCAGGACGTATGCTTGTCTGACAACCACATAACATGAAAAAATGTAATAAGTAAAGAGATGTCACGGAATCAAATACACAAGTTACCGCGGAAGACCTTCACTGCGAACGAAACCTGAAGAAACGATTTTTCGTGGTAGCTTGCATCGAAATCTAGTGGTTCCGAGGAACACACCAAACAAATGGATCTGCCATCTATTTTTGATTGCATCCATTTTACTTTCTATTGTTGAATTAATCTGTCAAACGAGCCTTTTAGATTACGCTGCCTATGATTTTTTCCAGATATCAGTACATTTGTATATCACTCGCAGCTGAATATCTCCTTTAAATCATTACCACCTTATATTACCACCTTTGGCAATAATAAAAATATAGTGAATTAATTAGTGCTTCATTTCTGGACCCAGAGTTAGGACCGCATTGAGGACAGTTACAAGGATAGGAAGATAAAGAAGATGTATAATAATAGTCAGTTGTCTGACCTGTCGCGCGGCGCCGTGGTCCTTGGAGCGCAGCGACCGCGCGCCGGCGGCCGCACACAGCGCGACCAAACACAACACTGCAACAACACAAGTAACGATACACTTAACATTAAAGAAGAAAATAAACTTTAAAATGTTATAAATGTTTGTCGCTAGATTTATTTCGATCGTCGTTTATTTGGGCCCGGTACGTAGTTTCGAATGACGTTGTAGCGACAGGTCGTTGTGGCGAAAAACTTTTGGCGTGGTACGCTGAAGCGAAAGGTTTTTGAAGCGAAATCCACCAGGGCGACCACTGCAGCGACAAACGTTGTGACATTATTTTCTATCTCTTTGTCTATTCTATCGCTGTTTACCTACACAAGTACATCTTGCGACAAGCTTTTTTATGACATTTTAAAAGTTTATTTTATTCTTTTCTTTTTAGAGAATATTTCATAAAAGCTTGATTAAAAAAAAATATAGACTTTTATTGTCAGTTTATTCGTATTCTCCTCAGCAAACCCTTTTATTTGATACCCTTGTAATGGTAGTGCTAAAAAAAAGTAGTCTGCCATCTTGAGCCTTCGCCATTTTGAATTTAGAGTAAAGTCAATTTAATTTTCGTATTGCTCTCAGCTTTCATTTGATACCCATATAATGCGAGTGACCAAAAAATAAGTAGTCCGTCATCTTGGGTGTCCGCCATCTTGGATTTAGAATGACGTCACAAAGTTTAGCATCCACACTAAACGTGCAAGATTTCAGCTCAATCTAATACGAAAAAAAAGTCGAAAAATGGTTTGCAAATTTTGACGGACAACAGTGCAAGCTCAATAAAAGCTTGTAACTTGGTTGCTTAACTTTCGTGATCGACGACTCAAAAGTTGATAGAAACCTGATATTTTGATGTTATACATGCATGTTAAATTTGGTTGCAATAAGTTAAAGCATACTCGAGTTATCGTGCTAACGCACAGACACACAGACATATTCCAAAAAACTGTATTTTTGAACTCAGGGAGGTCCAAAACGTGTGAATCCGTCAAAATCTCGAGGTCGAATTTTTTGACGATTACAAGACTTCCTCTATACTACGTATACGAGAAAGTAATAAACATCTAATCGGTTACTTTAATAATTTCCAAAGTGGAGCTAAATGGTCACACACTGGACACGCATTATTATCGTGATTGCTTTGATATTTCTAATTAAAACAACTAATCAACTTCTCCAATCAACAATTAGCTCACGACGATTGATTGATTATCGCCATTAGTGAGGAGGACGTTGGCGCCGCGGTCATGAAAGCTAAGCTACCAAGTGCGAGGTCAGGACTCGGATGGGTGACCGGATTTTTTTTAAATAGATTTTAATCCGTGCGTCGTCAACGTATTGAGCTGGTGGTGCTGTCACAGATATCAGTCGTGCCCATGTTGGGTCGGAAGGCACACGGCCGTAGCAAACTAAACTTACAGATAAAACGGAAAGTATTTACTAAAATTTTAGTTTAGAGATTTTCTTTTGATGTATTTATCATCAGAGTGGAATATCTGAGAAGAACATTTTAGTTTTTTTGAACGCCTTATGGCTTTTTTTGTAGCGTTTTCGACTTTAAATGAAAACCGTCATAATTATAAGCCATTTTACTGATATTAACCTCACAAAGATTAATTTATTGCATAAATGGTCGTAGTTTTTGAATATCCGGTATCCGGCCCGATAGTAAATTTCGGGCCGTATATCCCGGATACCGGATAGTTACCGGTTAACTGTCTCATCTCTAAATCTAATGACAAAATCTATAATAGCAGTATTAGCAGGCAGTAGTATTAGTATGTCAAGACATGGCACGCAGCAGGTAGAAGGTAGAAGAAACATTATGTCACTAATGGTGTAATACATAGATTTATAATTCATCATCATCTTTTCAGCCTCAGACGCCCACTGTTGGACATAAGCCTCCCCCAGGGATCTCCAAGCCGGTCGGTCTTCAGCGGCTTCCCGCGACCTTTATCAGATCGTCGGTCCACCTTGTGGGGGGCCTACCAACGCTGCGTCTCCCGGTACGCGGCCGCCATTCAAGAACCTCTCCGCCCCAGCGGACGTTAGTTCTCCTAGCAATGTGCCCCACCCACTGACACTTAAGGTTTGCAATTCTTTGGGCTATGTCGGTGACCTTGGTTCTCCTGCGGATCTCATCATTTCTGATATGATCACGCAGAGAAACTCCGAGCATAGCCCTCTCCATTGCCCTTTGGGTGACCTTGAGCCTTCTTATGAGGCCCATTGTAAGCGGCCACGTTTCGGTTCCGTACGTCATCACTGGCAACACACACGTAGATTTATAATTTACTGACGTTTATAGATTGACAATGAATCGACTAGGGCGCGACCAAAAATGCACCAATGTGTGAGTAATGCATGTGTGCGTGAAAATTAGTACTGCAGTCTTTTTTTTGGTCTCGTTTATCAACGGGGACTATGGTTGGTGTTGCAAACGTCTGTAGGCTACGGTGATTAGCTTACCACCAGGCAGGCCATAAGCTTGGTTGTGCGTGCTTGGCAACATGCTTGGCAAACAACCAAATAACATAGAAAAAGCTGTTTTCACGCCGTCATTTGGTAATAATAATATGCACTTGAAATAATTAAACAAAGGGCGCATATTACATTCATAGTAGCGAACTGTAAAGGTGGACATTTAGCCGAGCCGAACGCGTCGAATGCAATACCCTGGAAATTCGGATGACGTCACCAGATTCGGCGCGGGTGAGTGCAGTGCAGACGCTCGTATTCATTCTTACATATCTTGTGAAATCCACACTATCGCGGACATCAATACGAGTTGTGGAATATAAAGCAGTGTGGATGAAGCATTTATACTATTACATCATAGATATAGGACCCTGTAGGAAAAGAAAGAGCACACGTTAGTGTGCTCTTTAATGTATATCAGAATCATACACTACATGTTAATGTATATCAGAATTCCGTGGACCGTTGGCAATCTTTTGGACAAATAATGCGAATATGCGAACAAGAATAGTTAAAGTTGTAACGGTACGTGCCCTATGGTCCAACTCTGGCAGTATGGTCCACTAATCAAACACGTTTCCCGTCACTATTTTATTTTATTGTGTTACTTAAACAGCTTCAAATGGTATATAAAAGGCACTAATTTTAGTGCCTTGATATAATTTTATAAGTAGGTACGAATTATAGTAAAGGCCCAAGCCGAGGTCAGAGCGAGACCCTTAAGTACGTTAGTAATGTAGCTATGTGTTCTGTGACACGGTCAGTAATGGAATGAATCAAAAATGAACCAAATGTCATGATGGATGATAATTTTGAATTTGATTGGTTATTTTAAAAATACAGCCAGTAATAACGAAGACGATGGTACTATAACATGGCAATGTTATAGTACCACGTTACAAAGTAAGTATCGCCATTAAACGATTACAAAGATACAATCAGAGCCCTAAGATTACAGACATAAAAAAAGTCTAAATACGTGTTATTACAAAATTGACGAGTTTTTTTAACGATAAAGGTTTAAAACTAGAATATACACTGAAAAAACTGCCCCTACACTGAAGGAAATCGACCTGCCCCAGGCGGGAATCTAACCCAGCATCCTCCGCAATCCGAGCGGCTGCGTTAACCGGATTGCGGAGGATGCTGGACTCGATTGACTGATGTGACGCCAGCGCCGAAAACTGGAGAAGCGCTAGGGTGAATTAAGGGTCTATAACGCATAGATTTGACTATGATTAACTCTTTCTTTCTTGAATTCGCGATAGTGTAATCGAGATATTGTGCTCGCCGCTCAGACACCCTCGGCTTGACCCTGCAAGATGCTTCTTTACGCCTCTTTTGAATGCCCTTGAATTTTAAGAAGGAAAACGTGTGCTGACTATCAGGTACATTTCGTGATTATGCAACTTAAAATGAATTGCCAAATTTGTTAGTTCCGCGTATAATTATGAATCAGCGAATTCCTTGGGTACTTCGGCAAATCGCGTCACGATAACATCTTAATATTTTAAACATATTTATGTATTCACTCAACTCTATATTGTGCATTATTATATACGACGCTGTATTAACGTACCGGAGTGACAGCGGAGCTTCTGAAAGCAGGTGGACGACCGGTCCTGAAAGCTCTTCAGAGGCTATTTAACTCCGTTATACTCGAGGGCAAAACGCCAGAGGCATGGCATGGCGGCGTGGTGAGACTCTTCTTCAAAAAGGGCGACAGGGCCCAATTGAAGAACTATAGACCCATCACGCTGCTGAGTCATGTTTACAAGCTGTTTTCAAGAGTTATAACGAATCGTCTCGCGCGCAGGTTTGACGACTTCCAGCCTCCCGAACAAGCCGGATTCCGAAAAGGCTTCAGTACCATAGATCACATACATACGCTGCGGCAGGTTATACAGAAGACCGAAGAGTATAACCTGCCATTATGCTTAGCGTTCGTAGACTATGAGAAAGCCTTCGATTCTGTCGAGACCTGGGCAGTGCTCCAGTCACTCCAGAGGTGCCACATAGACTACCGATACATCCAAGTGTTGCGGTCACTGTACGAAAAAAAAAAAAAAAAAAAAAAAAAAAAAAAATAAAAACTTTATTTTCAGCTATTACATGGTAATATAACATGATTTGGGAGCCCTTCTGTTAAGTTTACATAAACCTGTATTAGAAGAGTCCCCTCTTGTCCGTGGCTTACGTTATGACAATGTAATAGATTTAATTAAGGTTATTCATTATACTAAATAATGGTTAAAATTACATTGTGAGCAATTATAAAACATGCAAGTATAAAGAAAATATCTATCTACTAAAACTAAATTATACTAAATTTCAACTCTGGTAAAGGTTGATGTTAAATATTTAAGATTGAACTGTACCTATTATTAAAATCTTTCATACTTTGTGGAATGGCAATAAATGAATATGAAGATTATTTGTATTATTTATGATTATAATATAGATGTACACACATACATACACCCATATTATATATATATGCATACCTGTCACTGTTTGGAGGCACTGCATAGCCCATACTGCCAGACGTGCCTTTATGTATAACAAGATGTTACCTAAGGCTCTGCTCAACCCCTAATGGGATTACGAGCGTGATCGTATGTATTGTATGTATGTTGTAGTGGGTGAATTTTCGGTCATTTTAGGAGTTCCTCAGTTTCTTGATAGGTAAGTGACTTCAACCAGTCAGATACATTCTTTTTACATTGCAGGTGAGTCATGTTATGTATAGGAATTTTTTTATTAATAGTATTATATAGTCTTAAAGAATTTATATAAAACTGTTTTGTGGAAAAGACGGTATTAGTAACAGGGTATGTAATGACTGATCTTTGTGTTCGTTTTATATGAAAGTTAGGGTCGGTGTTTATTTTGCCGTGTGACTTCATTATGCATTTTAATATATAAATTTGTCTGACTGTTAGGACATTAGCTTCAGAATATAGACTGTGCGTACAGAATTGTTTTTTCTTATATAGCATTGTTTTTAATATAAATCTTTGCGTGCGTTCTATGCTTATAAATTTGGTTTTAGAGGTGCCACCCCATACCGGTATACAATATAAGAGTATAGATTGTACGAGTGTTATATAGATGTAAGTTATTAATTGTTTATCAGATATTTCCCTAAGATACTTAAAAATCCAGATGAGTTTTCGGGCGCGGTTTGACACCATTTCCAGCTGAGGATACCATGATAAGTTTCGATCGACAATTACTCCTAGGTACTTGGTGTTTGCAACTTTATTTAACATTGGACAATTGCAAGTATTTGATTCAGGATTACAGGAGTGAGCTATTAATTTTAAGGCAGAGTTAGGTTGTTGAGGGTTTCTAATTGAGAAGGTAATGTAATTAGTTTTTGTTACATTTAGGGAAAGTAAATTTATGTTCAGCCATTCTATAACTTTTCGGAGTTCGGCTTCTGCCGTGTTGTACACTTCCTGCCATGTTTTACCATGAAACAATAGTGCTGTATCATCAGCATAAGAGAATACAGCACCGTTTTTTAATTTCATTGTTGTCAGGTCGTTAATATACGCTAGAAAGAGGGTTGGTCCCAACACGCTGCCTTGAGGCACTCCATAGCCTAAAGACGTGGCAACTTCACTCAGTGTATCATTGTCTAACTTCACACGTTGTGTACGGTCTTGTAAATAGTTAGCAAGAAGAGAATGCAAGTTACCTCGAATGCCCATTTTTTCCAGTTTGCAAAGTAGTTTTGCGACAGAGACGGTATCGAATGCCTTTTTTAGATCAAGGAAAATGCATAGGACCTTCTTCTTGTTGTCAAGATGCTTAGTAATGTTAGTCGTTAGGTTTATTACAGCATCTTCAGTACTTTTACCTGCTCGGAAACCATACTGTGCATTGGACAAGACATCATATTTTTCAAAGAAGTTCATTATTTGTTTATTAATATTTTTTTCCAAGATTTTAGATAAAACTGTAAGTACAGATATAGGCCTGTAATTATTGATATCGGCTCTGTCGCCACTCTTATGTATTGGATGTATTATTGAGCGTTTAAGATCTAAGGGGAAAATGCCTTGTTGTAAACATAAGGTGCATAAGTACGTTATAATGGGTGTTAAAGTCTTGTTTGCTATTTTAATAAAAGTTGTGGGTATATTGTCCCATCCTGCTGCTGATTCGTTTTTTAAATTACTTATGATCGACATTATTTCTGAGTGTTCGGGGTCTACTATACCAATTGAGTTGGGTAATGAAGGAAGCGACGCAAAGTATTTTCTAATAGATTCTGGGTCATTAACAGGTATTCGGTCAGCCAGAGTTTTACCAACACTATTAAAATAACTATTAATATAATTTGCAGAGTCCTTTGGGCTATTTTTAAGAGTAATTAATTCTTGATTTGAGTTTTTTTCTTTATTGGTGTAAGTTAGTGTTTTAATACAATTCCATAAAGTTTTATTACTGGTTTTAGCAATATTTAATAACTCTCTTTCATGTTGTCTTCTCAATTTTTTTATTAAATTATTACAGTAATTTCGGTACCTCCTATAAGTAATTTTAAGAATTTCATTTGTTGGATCGTTGTGTAGTTTTTTTTGTAATTTATTTCTATTTTTAATACATTTAACTATTCCTGGAGTAATCCATGGTTTGATAATTCTTTTGTTACATGGGATCTTAATTGTTACAGTATGTTCTTTAATGCTATTTGAGATTATATTAATTAAATCACTGCATAGTCTATTGGGGTCTTGCATTTCGAACAACGTATTAAAATCTGCTTCATTCAGTGTTTTTAATGCATCGGAGTAATTGGAGAATGTCTTGAATGATTTTGCTTTATGTGAGGTTGCGACTTTGTAAAAATTTATTAGTCCCATTTTATGATCCGTAATTGTAGTATCTAAAATTGCAATTACAGCCGAAAGTTTTTTAGCATCGATATTAGTAAAGATATGGTCTAAGCAGCTATTAATTCTGGTGTCAAATCTATGTCCAGCTAGTAGGTTATGTGTTGCCAACATATCAAGATATATGTCTGAATGTAAATTTGTTTTATTTTCATTTAAAATATTTATATTAATGTCTCCCATCAAAGTAGTGTTTATTTTTAAATGAGGTGCTTTCAAATAGTTATCTAGTGATGTAATGAATTTTTCAGGATTTTTATCAGATGGTGGGCGGTAAATGCATATTATTGTAGATATAGGTGTCCTTACTTCTAAACACGAAGCTCGGAATAGGGTTACTTCCTTAATAGTGTGCTTAATAGACTCTTTTATGAGAACCACAACACCATCATTTTGGTTAGTTTTTTTAGTGGAACTATACGTTAAATAGCCAGGTTTTTTAGGTAACTGTTTCAAGGAATTGATTCTACATTCAGTTAAAACAATTATGTCAACTTCATGTATCAGCATATTTAAGTTTATTTCTAGGTCATCTATATTCGAGCGTTTGTGAACACTTCGTATGTTTTGGACAATAACAGAGAGATTTGGGTCGCTGCTTGGTAGATGATTTGGCAAGTCACTGGGTGAACAGTTAAAACAACTTATATTGTTTATGTTGTCTATTTCTTGTAGAACGGTGCTTGTACTATCCATGAACTTGTATTAGAAGGCAATCGGTGTTGATTATGTTGCTAGAAAAATAAACTCTAAGGCTTTTGTATAATATAATATTAGAATTCCTTATCATCGAGATTAGATAGAAAATAGATTTATCCTCGTTAGTAAAAAAAAAAATTATACGGCACAGAATACAAGATGAGTCCATTCCTAAGTTAATTTCATAGTTTTTATAAAAAGTGATTATGTTTGTGTAATATAATGGAAACATATAGGATAACATTTTTTGCCATATAATAGCACATACTAATGCTATTATAGGACATTGGTGATTTTGTTGTATGTTAAAACAATAACCATTTTGAAAGTATAACACGTTTAAAAATAATAGAATATAATAATAATTTTGCTTCCATATAATATATAATTTATGTCTATGATAAATACATAATAAACATAAACATAGGACATCTTTATTATTATTGTAAGTTGTATCTTGTGTTATAATGTAGTTGTAAAAAACGATGCTAGTGCATAAAACAGTACACATCGCGTTCTTGTTGTTTATGTTTCGTGAGCTATTTAATTTAACCACTTTATATAGTTTTTTAAGACCTAAGGAAATTGCTATTATCAATAACCATGAAATAAAGAGTTGGAGGCAATTATTATTTGTGTTATACGACCCTACCCCATGACAAAATAGTAATAAAGAATAGTAATTATGTATGTTAAATGACATTAAAATATAGCTAAGTCTATAACAATAACAATCAGAAGTTAAGCCATTGCACTTAAAATTAGTATAATTGCTCAGTGACATTTCTGACAATATTAAATGGATAAGCATTTTACAACTTACAGAATAAAACTTACATAATATACATACTCGGTTTTCAAAGAACACTTTAAACACAGGCAGGCAAAGTCACTTTTTAAGAAGTTGTTGGAATTGTGCTTCATTTGTGATTGTAATAATCGGCGTGTTGTCATCTTGTCGTAGGTATACTTTCCCATAGCTAGTCCAACAATATTTGTATTTATTTGACGTTCTGAAATCTCTTGCTAGAAAAAATAGTCGTGACGCCTTTGGAGTAAGATTTTCCGATATGAATATTGGTGTATCGGAGTGCGTATTAAGGCCCAGTAATCGTGCACTCAATTTGTTGTTCTTGTTTTTGAAATTATAAGTCTTTGTGGCCTTTAGAAGATCCGTTTTCGCAAAAATATTACTCAACTCGACTATGATTGTACTTTTCTCAGAGTTAGGCTTTTTAGTTCTCATAATGTCCTTGACGTCAGACCTCTCAAAATTGAGCTCCAGATTTTTGTATAGTATTGTAACCATCTGCAATAAATCTTTTTTGTTTTCGTTACCTTTTAATGGAACATTTTTTATTTCAATGTTACTTTTCCTGTCTGATCGTTGACACTCCTCTAATTTATTATGCAATAAAAAAATATCTTCTCTGTCTCTTTTGGCTTGATTCTCAAGTAGATCTATTTTATTTCTTAAAAATTCGTTTTCTTCGGTTAAGTTATTAATTGTCGCCTCAATCTTGCTGTTTGTGCATTGTATTTCTTTTAATGACGTCATAATTGTTGTTATCTGCTCATTTTGCGTTTTTATTAAATTATTTATCATATCTTTAAGTTCGGTTTTAAGGTCTAAGGTCATGTCCTTGACCTGCGCTAAATCACATTCACTTTCTCTCTTTCGCTTATTACGAGCCGTGATAAAACTGGATGATTCGTCTAAGTTACGCATGTCTGGAGAGGAAGATGATTTTTCTGGCGTTCTCATCATTATTTATTTTTATTTTCACTTAAAGAAATATAAATCACAAAGTACTTTTAATCTTAAGTAAGTAGGTAATCTTGCATGGGCTTTTTACTGGTGCAAGTAGAATGGCGAAAACGCCACTATGTCAGTTCGCCTTCAGGACCAGAATTCAAAACCCATACAGCTCCAGCGAGGCGTGAGACAGGGTGATGTTATATCGCCGAAACTGTTCACAGCTGCGTTGGAGGACGCGTTTAAGCTTCTGGACTGGAGAGGGCTTGGCATCAACATAAATGGCGAGTACATGACTCACCTTCGCTTTGCAGATGATATCGTGGTTATAGCTGAGACCTTGGAAGACCTGGGCGCAATGCTCGACGATCTCTGTAGAGTCTCCCAACAAGTGGGTCTTAAAATGAACATGGATAAGACGAAAATCATGTCTAATATCCATGTTGCACCCACTCCTGTAAAGGTTGGAAGCTCTACACTGGAAGTTGTCGACGATTATGTTTACCTGGGACAAACAGTCCAACTGGGTAAGTCCAACTTCCAGAAAGAGGTCAATCGACGAATCCAACTCGGCTGGGCAGCGTTCGGGAAGCTACGCGGCATATTCTCGGCCCATCTACCGCAGTGTCTCAAGACGAAAGTCTTTAATTCGTGTGTGTTGCCAGTGATGACTTACGGAACCGAAACGTGGCCGCTTACAATGGGCCTCATAAGAAGGCTCAAGGTCACGCAAAGGGCAATGGAGAGGGCTATGCTCGGAGTTTCTCTGCGTGATCATATCAGAAATGATGAGATCCGCAGGAGAACCAAGGTCACCGACATAGGCCAAAGAATTGCGAACCTCAAGTGGCAGTGGGCAGGGCACATTGCGAGAAGGACTGACGGCCGTTGGGGCGGAAAGGTCCTCGAGTGGCGACCACGTACCGGGAAACGCAGCGTTGGTAAGCCCCCCACAAGGTGGACTGACGATCTAGTTAAGGTCGCGGGAAGCCGCTGGATGCGGGCAGCGCAGGACCGACCGGTTTGGAGATCCTTGGGGGAGGCCTATGTCCAACAGTGGGCGTCTCTCGGCTGAAATGATGATGATGATGATTAACGTACCATTCAAACCCAGTTACCTATTGTATATTAAGCTATGTGTAATGTAAGTAATTCTAGTGCTGCTAGTGGGGACCTCTATTGGCCTAAGTTGCTAGTTACATATCTATTTAGTTGATAAGCTGTTAGTCGTCTATAAATGTATATAACCTCTTCAGAGTCTCTTTCGTCAGAGCAGGTGTAAGGCAAGGGTGTGCGTAAGATAGTACTTACCGAGTGAGGGCCGCATGGTGTGCGGGGTCGGCGGCAGCGGCCGCTTATAAGGCTGAAGATTTAATTACTCTCATTACACGACCGGCGCGAACCACGCTTGCCACAGGGCTGACACATCGCACTTACTAATTTATTTATTCACTAGCTTCCGCCCGCGACTTCGTCCGCGTGGACATTTTACCCCCTTAGGGGTGGGTGCAATTTCCAAAAATCCTTTCTTAGTGCCTAACTCTGTATAAGGTAGCTATGTGCAAAATATCAAGTCTCTAGGTTCAGCGGTTTGGGCTGTGCGTTGATATCTCAGTGAGGACTTTGAATTTTAGGTTTACCCTTGTTTGGTATAACAACGTTTGCTCGAAAATCGTTTTGTCTAATTTTAGTTGCAATAAAGTCATTTCGCATAATTTTTCATTTGACCGAATATTTAATTGGTAGAATTTTATTTAGCATAATTATTTATTTGACATAATGTCATTTCACCGAATTTTCAAATGCACTAATTTTAGTTAACCTAATGTTTAACTAGACTAATAATGATTTGGTCGAAAGATCGTATCGAATATTCAGTTCAGTAATAATTCAGTGGAAACGCCCTAAAGTCGCTTCTGGCACTCGCCGGCCGCTGCCGCGGCACGGCGGCTCGTGCGCTTTGTTCATGTCAACCTAACGCGCTCGTCGCTTCGCTCCTCGCTAACCTATTGTTCCATTGAACATTCGATGAAATGAAAATTATACCACCTGAATAATACATCAAATGAACATTATACTTTTTGATCAATAGCGCAAATGTTGTTATCGCAAATGAATATTCGATGAAATGAAAATTATACCACCTGAACAATACATCAAATGAACATTATACTTTTTGATCAATAGCGCAAACGTTGTTATCGCAAATGAACATTCGATGAAATGAAAATTATGTCAATCGATATTATACAAAGTGATTATTTTCTTAAACGTTGTTCGAAGAAATGATTTTCGACTAAACGTTGTTATACCAAACAAGGGTGCACCTGAATTTTATATATACAGGATGGAATTTCGTAATGCCACCTGAAGGGAAAGTACTCTTAATACTGTAGATACATTCCTTTAGTTTTGAAAAGAAAGAAAACTGCTTTCAAAGGTTTTCGAAAATTCGCTTGCACCCGGGAGTCGAACCAACTAAAATCTGTAACAATTACAGCCTGTACTTTTATTGCATCGATCGTTAGGGTCAATTATTAAGACGAAATCTCTGTATAAAACTTGATAAATTAAATGAAAGGAAAGCCATGAAACCCTTAATTATTTTATTTATTTACATAAAATGGTAAACTAACTAATTAGTTGTTCGAAATGGGTTCCATTCTTTTGAATACACAAATTTATTCTTTTAACAAATTCATTTCTAGTAACCTTTAATAACGTGTTGTGGTGAATATTTATGCCTAAAGCCAGGTCATTTATGTACACTAGAAGGACAAATGGACCTAGAATTGAACCCTGCGCAACACCAACTGTGAGTAGGGATCCTGGAGATATTTTAGGTACTATTCATACCAACCTTCTGAATTCCATTGGTTAGGTATATTCAACAGGTGGAGAGCCTTGTTGCTAACGCCATGATGGTTTAATGATTTGACTTTAATGTCGTGACTAAAATAGTTGAAAGCTTTGGATAAATAACAGAAAACACAAAAAAGAGTCATGCAACTCTTTCTAAACAATAATCTCTTATTAATTACATTCAAAGTTATTAAAAACAGAAGATTTTTTAAAATTACATTTTAAGTTATTAAAAAAATGTATTTTCAAAAAAGAGTTATGTAAGTATTATAGGTAGCGTAAGTATTATATTATATATCATCAACAGCTCATATAATGTCCCCACCGAGGGGCTCGAGCCTACCCCACATTAGGGGCGATTAGGCCTTAGTCAACCACGTTGGCCAAGTGCGGGTTGGTCCACTTCACACACAACCTAACAATTTCTTCATAGGTGTGTGCAGGTTTCCTCACGATGTTTTCCTTCACCGTAAAAGCGTCGATTAAACGTAATGAATTCAAAATTGTAAAACACATTGGTACGTGGCGGGGATCGAAGCAGTGCCT
This sequence comes from Elophila nymphaeata, assembly GCA_955850985.1. Lineage (NCBI taxonomy): Eukaryota > Metazoa > Arthropoda > Insecta > Lepidoptera > Crambidae > Elophila > Elophila nymphaeata. The sequence goes on along the minus strand of OY039094.1, from coordinate 12,465,451 downwards.
CCCGGGTGGGAGACGACGCTCTTACGCACTACGCCACCGACGCTTAATTATTATAATATATCATAGTAAAAAAAATATCTCCGTGTGTATGCAGACGGTGCTCGCTGTACTATTCTTGTAAGTTTTTTTATATTTTCGTGCGTGTGACACTCCTGACGCGGCGGCACGCGCGGTAATCGCATTCGTCTCGCCGCCATCTCGCCATTTAATTATTATTTATGATATATTTTTATTACTTAATGTGGAATTAAACTAATGTAAATAACTGATTATTAATGTACACTCGGACGGAAAAGTGGAACGTTAGGTACAGGCGGCATCAGAAATAGATTGACAATTTATTATCAAGTAAATGACTGCAATCACCCTGATGGTAAGCTGAAGTCTACTACAAATGTGAAGATTATCTACCGCGAGAGATAATGTTACCGCCGTTCTAGGTACCCGGCTTGACCCTGCAAGGTGGTTCTTGACGAATCTTATTTTGAACTAGCTTTTACTCTCGACTTCGTCCCCGTGGGGTTAAAAATCGAAAAATCGTAACATACATCATTCTTAATTTTTAGCCGATAAGCCAATACCAATTGGTATGGATTTTACTATAAAAATGATGGATTTTCCACACAAACTGTCATCCCCTATTTCATCCCCTTAGGGGTTGAAATTCAAAAATACCCCTTTCTTAGTTTTTAATCGAAATGCTATACTGATTTTTATGGATTTGACTTTAAAAATGACGGATTTCCATACAAACTGTCATCCCCTATTTTACCCCCTTATTGGTTGAATTTCACCTAAACTTGCAATCTCTTTAACTCAGTAGCTATCTTAGGTTATTATTATTATTTTAATAAAAGATTTTAATTTATAAGATTTTTGCCTGTAGTAAAATGATGAAAGCAACCAGGTTTCGAACCTGAAACGTTTTAAAGCGTTTGCTGACTAGTTCATCATGTTTTCCTATTTCTGCCGTGAAGCAGTTCGCTGTGTTTCGGATTGAAGGGAAAGGTAGCCAGTGTAATTACTGGGCATGGAGAGCATATCATCTTAGGCCTCAGGATGGCAACGCACCTGCAATACCAAGTGATTTAGTCCTTGTTAATGCAGGTGTTTATAGGCGACGGTATCCACGTACCACCAGGTGGTGGGCCACTGCTTGTTTGTCATCTAATTGTATAAAAGAAAAAATCGGGAGTGGTCTTCCCTTACCCGTATACCGGAAACTACTCAAAAGTCGATAGAAACCTTATATTTTGATGTCATACATGCATGTTAAATTTGGTTAAAGCATACTCGAGTTATTGTGCTAACGCAGACACACACACAGAAATAATTCCAGAAACGGTATTTTTGGACTCAGTGAGGTCCAAAACGTGTAAATCCGTCAAAATCTCGAGTTTGAAGTTTTTGACGATTACAAGACTTCCTCTATGTATACGAGAAAGTAAAAATGTAAATCTATAATTGTTGAGGAGCGCTAAAATAAAACAATATTATGTTTGTAGATATTTTATTGTGACAAGTGTAGTTTAGAGGTGGTTTACCTCTAAACAATAGAGAAAATGGCCACGTCATAACAGCTCGTATTCATTACAAGCTAATTTCAAAAGGTGAAGCAAATGACTCCATTGCACCTGATAGTAAGCAGAAGTGGAGTCCAAATGTGAAGAAAGGTGGGGCGAGAGATAAACCGTCACGCTAGACACCCTCGCCTTGTCGACCTGCAAGGTGCTTCTTCACGCCTCTTTTGAATGACCCAGGATTATAGGAAGGAGGGAACACGTGTGCTGGCAGTGAATTACATTTCTTGATTGTGAAACAAAGAAGTGACGAATGTCTTCCTTCGCGTTGGATTAGTAGACACCGGTTGTCGGTGACACCATATGTGAACCTAGTGGCGCCATTCAACAGCGTCATTATAAAGTGCAACTAGCAACTAGTGCATTTTTCTTCTTGACGGCGCTGGTCAAACGCGTGACTGTGAAATCAGTACCCTTAGTATGAGTTTTGATAGTTTTTGAGCTCGATCAAACGTATCGTCTCTTTTCATACGTTGTCCACTGTTTCTGATAGTTTACACTAGAGGCCGAGGCCTAGAGGATCGCTTTCATACATTGCCCACTAGCGGCAATGTATGAAAGCGATACCTACGTTTGATCGACCTGGAAAACATGCAAACTCATACTAGGGGTTAAACTAACCAACAAAACAATCGCCTTCTCTCTATCTTTTCCTAATTAATGTCGTCGCGACACACAAAGATTGCTCATTTTGCCAGTGCCCAATGTAACAATAAATTGTACGCTAGATTGAGTCTTTCAACACGTGTTATTACAACTAGAACTTGGGTTATAGGTCCACAGAAATTGGGCCTACAAGTCCTATAAGTTACTTAAACAAGGATCCCGTAATACTATTGTGACGTTGGTGAAATCGACGATAGAAGGGATAAACAAATAATATTAAATAGCTATTACATTGATGAAAAGAAAACGACTAATAATCAAAATAGTTTTAACATCACTTCCTGACACTCTTAACATTAAGTCTGTCATCACATGAATGATTGCTATCATGTGCTCTGTCAGTCAGTCCAAGCTAGCCAGTGGTTATATGTTCCTGGTAAGCTTCAAGGTTCAGCCTTATCGCGGACTATCAGCTCGGACGTCGGTAAGCAGTTTTCTTTATGTATACGCCTAAGGCGCTTTGCAGACAGAACAACTATACATATTTATTTATTTAATACTGCCACATTATACATATTCCACAAACTTAATTAACATTATAGAAAAAAGAACAGTTCTGAGTTCTGATAATCACATTAACGGCGTACATAGCACTTAATATAAAATGAAACCAAAAAAATACATTATTTTTCTCTGATATTGAAGCAAATAATAATTGAAAACTAAAAACTATTTAAATAACTTAACTTAAAATTTGGAAGCTATCGTTAAATATGTCCAAATCAAAGATATTACTGCTTAGCGTATTATATTCATTACAAATTTGTGCCAGCCATGGGAGACTGTAGCCAAAGATTCGTTCTGGCGAATGGCTTCTCAAAAGTTCTGGCTTTAGTTAAAGAAACTATCAAATTCATCATCAACAGCTCATATAATGTCCCCACATCGGGCTCGAGCCTACCCCACATTAGGGGCGATTAGGCCTTAACCAACCACGCTGGCCAAGTGCGGGTTGGTCGACTTCACACACAATCTAAGAATTTCTTCATGGGTGTGTGCAGGTTTCCTCACGATGTTTTCCTTCACCGTTAAAGCGTCGATTAAACGTACATATGAATTCAAAATTGTAAAACACATTGGTACGTGGCGGGGATCGAACCAGTGCCTCCCGGATGGGAGACGACGCCCGCACGAACTACCCCACCGACGCTTCTCTAGAAACTATCAACATGGTTGAAAGAACTATCAGTTTTTTTTTAATATTCTTCGTTGAGGTTGTCAGTTGCAGCAACAAAAAGGCCCAGTTTCTGTTCCCGCAAATATTTTTTTCGAATCCATGCACAACAGTCAGTGTCAGGTGCTGCGGGGAGGGAGTGAGAATGTTCCACTTCACCAGCAACTTGACATAACTAGTCCAGTGACAGTTGCTACTTGGGTCAATTTCTCAATGTGTCCTCGAGTGCAACAACTGTAAACTAATGTCGATTATCGAACCCACAACTTGAGTTACTATGTCTGCGCAGTTTCTTTAAGTTTTAGGTAAACAGATAGTTGTCTGTTACTGAAATATCAAGGTTGCTCTGTCCGCATAGCACCTAAATGTCATTTAAGTCACTTTTTCAATCGTTGTTACGTTTTTAAACCTCTGTATTCCATTTATTTAGTGTCCACTTTGATTCAGTGAAATTAATCCCTCAGTTAATTAGACATCGAAATGTAATTACAGCGTCAAAGAAATTAGTAGTTCTCAGAATAACCATTGTGCATGACCAATATATTGGGCGCGCTTTTTAATAACCTAGATTTATTCATGTTTTTTTTTTTTTTTTTTTTTTTTTTATAAAAAGGTCAAGCAAATGACTCTATTCCACCTGATGGTAAGCAGAAGTAGAGTCCAAATGCGAAGATAGCTGGCGCGAGAGATAAACTGCCGCGCTAGCCACCCACGCCTTGCTGACCTGCAAGGTGCTTCTTCACGCCTCTTTTGAATGACCCAGGATTATAGGAAGGAGGGAACACGTGTGCTGGCAGTGAATTCCATTTTTTGATTGTGCGACAAAGAAACGAGTTGCCAAATTTCTTAGTTCGCGTTGGAATGGTAGCCACAGTTTGTCGGTGACAACGTAGACCAGCACGCGTAGTCCTTAAAAGGAAGGGAGATGGTGGGATCAGGGAAAAAAGTTCCTCAGAGCACTCGCCGTGGTACAGACGGTAGAAAGCGCTCAATGACGCAACATTGCGACGCAATTGGAGAGGCTCAAGGTTTTTAGTCACCTCTTCGTCGCCGATGATGCGGGCCGCGCGACGCTGCAACCTATCCAAAGCATCGAGTAAGTACTTGGCGGAGCCATCCCACAGGTGCGAGCAATACTCCACGCAGGACCGTACTTGCGTCTTGTATAGCAAGCAACGTTGATTTGGCGTGAAGAAACGCCGCACCTTGATCAGGACTCCGAGTTTCCGTGAAGCTGTTTTTATCACGCTTTCGATGTAGTCCTTCGGATTCAAGTCGCTGCGAACCTCCATACCGAGCAAGGTGATACTGCTCTGTAGCGTTAGTGTTGTGCTCTGGAGAGAGGGAAAGGAAAGGAATGGCGACGTTTTAGCCGTAAACGCGCACACCTGAGTTTTCTTGGCATTGAACTCAACCAGATTTGCTGTACCCCATTGAGAAACAAGGTCGAGCTCTCGGTTGAGTTCAATGACAAGATTCTCACGACTCTCTACGGTTTCTGCCCGTCCAGCCTTTGCGTGTCCGAAGTAGCCCACATGCACTGTACTGTCGTCTGCATAGCAATGGATGTTCCCAAGCGGAATCATATCATTGATATGCAGAAGAAACAGTGTAGGGGATAAAACGGAACCCTGGGGAACACCGGCATTCACTGACATGAACCGCGAACTGCATCCGTCGCAGAGGACACGAATTCTTCGCTCATGCAGGAAGCCAGCCACCCAGGTACAAAGCTGAGCAGGCAGACCATACGTCGGAAGCTTGGAGAGAAGACTTTTGTGCCAGACCCTATCAAAAGCTTTGGCGATATCAAGGCTGACAGCCAATGACTCGCCACGCTTGTCCATGGCTTCACCCCAGACATGCGTCATGTACGCTAGAAGGTCACCCGTCGATCGTTTCGGCCTAAAGCCGTACTGTCGATCGTTGATCAGAGAGTGACCCTCAAGGTAACGGACCAGGTGGTTGTTGAGGATCCTTTCCATAACTTTTCAAAGTACCGAGGTGACTGCTATTGGTCGATAGTTGGCCGGGTCTGAGCGGTCCCCTTTTTTGGGAACAGGCTGCACATTAGCCTCTCTCCAAGCTTCCGGCACATGTCCAGAAGAGTAAGAGATCTGGTAAAGGCGCGTGAGTACGGGAGACAACTCCGCTGCACATTTCTTAAGTACAACGCCCGGGATGCCATCGGGTCCACTAGCTTTCCGGACGTCGAGTGATTGCAGTTCCGCACGAACATCACGTTGCCTGATTTTAATGTCAGGCATCGTGGAGCCACAATGAGGTAGTGACGGTGGCTGTGCATTGCAATCATCGACTTGGGAATTAGCCGCAAAGAGTCTTGCCAGAAGATCGGCTTTCTCCTGCGGCTTATGAGCTAAAGACCCATCCGGACATCTCAGGGGTGGCAGCGAGGACTGGCAGAAGTTGCTTTGCACGGCTTTGGCCAGACGCCAGTAACTACGGGAGCCCGTAGGATGCGTTACCAATTCGTGGCCAATGCGTGCGACGCGCTGGGCATCCGCTCTTATGTAAGCCTTCTTACAGGACTTGGAAGCATTGTTGTAGGCTGCTTTCAGTGACTCGATATCAGGAGCTTTAAGAGCCCGACCCCTGATCCAAGCGCGATACGCCGCCTGTTTCTGTGAAACAGCAACAGCACAATCGCGGTTGAACCAGAGGTTACGTCTGCCCTTACTGATGAGATCGGAATGTGGAATGTAATATTCCATACCCAATACAATCTCCTCAGTAATGGCAGCGGCGCAAGCTGATGTATCGTTATCACTGAAGCAGCGTTGCTTCCAAGGGATGGACGCAAAGTAGTCGCGCATACCATCCCAATCTGCAGACCCATAATGCCAGAGCCGGCGTTTAGCAACCGCCGGTTGCGGAAGCTTGGCCTGCGGCACTTTGGAGGATATCAGGCAGTGGTCAGATGAGCCTAGAGGGGCTCGGACCTCTACCTGATATCCCTCAGGATGGGTCGTGAGCAGAAGGTCCAGTAAAGAAGGCGCTTGACTTGCAATGTCTGGGATCCTGGTGGGCTGATCAACCAGTTGTGACAAGTCGTGCGTGAGAGCGAATGCATGAGCAGAGGTCCCTGCATGGTCAGTTTTGGAGGAACTTAACCACAAACTGTGGTGAGCATTGAAGTCCCCCAAAAACACCAGTTCTGCATTGGGATACTGCTCCTGCGCGTCATCTGCCACCCGACTCAGATGTTCAAAAAGTCGAGTTGTCTCAGCGTCTCCGGTGTGGGATCTGTAAAGACACACGTAGACTCTAGCCGAGGGGCCAGAGTCGACGTGTACCCCTAGCATGGAGAAGGATGGGTCTTCCAGGCAGCTCAAACGGCGACAGCAAACATCCGCCCGAACATACAAGCATACTCCGGCTTTCGCTTTGAAGGACTCTTCAAGCATGTAGCCGGGATAATTCAAGTAGCTTGTGTCAGCGGGCGGCAATATTTGCGTCTCCGTCAGAAACAACAATGCAGGTCGTGCTGACTCAAGGTGTTGGTGGACAGCATTGAGGTTACTGTGGAGTCCACGTATGTTGCAGAACTCAACCTCAAACGGTGTGGAGGGAGTGGGGTTGTGCACCGCTGTAAAACCTGAATGTTTTTTGTTGGCTGCCATGGGAAAAGGAAAAAGAGACGTGAATCAAGTGGGCGTTACCGCGACAGTTCCGGACAAAGTGGGGAGGCTGGTTTCACCGTGGAACTGCCTAAAAAGGATATTCATCGATCCGCCGGACGGAAGGGCCCCCGTACCCCCCCGGGAGTGGCCGCCGGGACCCCACATCCCGGTCACCAACCGGCACGACGATCCACCCCGAGATTATGCGTGGCATGATAGGGCAGCCTCGCGAGCTGGTTAGGCACGCTTGGGCCCCTGCACTATGCCACGGGCGGCCAGCGGGATAACCGTTTCTACGGGTCTCCCTGGCCGGCGGATCGACGCATTCCTCCCGGCATCGGCTCGACCAATGTCGCCCCTGGACCGAAATATGTCGCGGTAACGCCCACTCAAGCTCTGGTTGTACGCTGGCTGATCCCGAAACGCGCTCAATGAGCACTTCACGGGTTTTACACCACGCGTACGGTGGTAACTAACCAGGCGGGCGTTAGGCCCTACCACCAGTTGAGCGGATGGTCGCTCATAAATCCCTTAGTCGCCTCCTACGACACCCAGGGGAAAGAGAAGGGGCAGTGACTACGGTATTCTTATAGACCGTCACTGCACGGTAAAAATGTCATGTGCTAGAATGTTCTAGATTCGATTGATGATGGTGCATTCGCACCCCTCTTATTTGTTGTATAGTAATATTCATAATAATTAGGCATAGTCATCAGAAAGAGTTAATTAATATTGGGATGCAGTTCAGATGCAGGTGGCATCTGCATCAGGACTACATGTTGACTGCACACCGGCGACCGTCCAGTTAGCTTGCAGCTGCTGGAACGGCACACCAGCTGCAATTTGACAGTCAGAGTGTAGTTGAAATGCAGCCCTGTAGCGTGCAGCATTAATGCCGTCGTGTGTTGAAAGGGTGTTAATAACGAGAGTGAAACACATGACATAATGTTAAAAGCGTATTTCAGACAACGTCCATAACTATACACAGCGAAATAAAGTACAAATAAAAACTAAAATAATTAAGGAGAATTCTATTTATTGGACAGCTCATTTGACTAATAATATCAAATACGCGATCATTACAATAAATTAAACATCTTCGATGACGTCACAACATCAAAACACACAATTCATCGATACACTCAGACGCTTAGCGACAACACTACTAGAATAAGGCTCGAGTAAAATCGAATATCGATTCTAATTTCAAAGAGAGAAAATATATTTTAGTTTGACAACAGGAGAAACAACTTATGGCTAACTTAGAGCTACCTACACCGAAGTATTGCCATGAAGTGATCCGCAGTGGCGCCCTCTCTGTTGCAGACTTTCTTTTAATAGTGCAGGGTATTTCATTTTCTACATCTTTATGATAAGCTTGAAAAACAATAAAAAAATATACGAGTGAAAAGGTTGTCTAATTAATGTATGAGTAAAAAGGATTAAAAATGGAGAAGCAAAACTATTAAAACAATTTTATTTTTACGACAAATAAAAAAGACATTGCTTAATTATTATCACGGCTTGGAAGACTTTTTAAAAAAAGTTTAAAAGAAATAACTACACCTTTTGTACTGTTAATAGTTTAGTGTTATTAATGTTGGTATTTCTCTTGTGAGTACAATAAACTATTAAATAAATAATTTCTATCAATGTATTGAGGTATTAAAATATGAGCAAAAGGGATTTTACCACGTATCTGTTGTTGTTATAATATTTCGGTACCTACAGTTGCAGTCCACGACATAAATCCCGTTTTCTTACATTTTAAGTTAGTTAGTCACCATGAAAGTTTCAAATAATATATTGATGTATTTAAGAAAGTCTGCTGACAGATAGACGTTGCCTTTTTACAATAGTCACACAACATAACAATCTTATTATTGTAATTGGTAACAAATATTTGAAACAAAGACTTTCTTTTACGATACTGTTGTTATATTTTATTTAATGAAAAAAGCAGATTTGCTTGTGTTAGTAGGTTGTTACTTCCCAGCATAAGCATATCTTTTGTAAAAAAGATTACACCTAATACAAAATAAGGTAAAGTAGGGTAAATTTACCAAATAAATACATTGAATTTAAATATAAATAGATCTGAATCTTTACTTGCGTTACTACTTTAAACAGGCAACGTTTTTAAGGACAATTTAAGTCTAGTTGGTGCGTTTAAGATAATTACCTCTACATTGAATAATAGTTTAGTTTATACAATAGGAGACGTTAAACTTAGTATTGTTAATGCTATATTTAAAATAAGTTTGTTAGATTTAGAAGGTGTATTTGAGGTTGTTACGGATATGTTCAGTTACTAATTAAGGAAATTATTCGATAAGAAAATAGAAGTAAATCTACTGTCTTTCGTTTTATATTGAAAATTCAAAAATAAAATTTTCTTATTATAAAATTACATATTTTTAAACATATAAGCTAAATTAAAGAAATAATACACTCTCAACATCAAAAAGATGAAATTATATTCTTCGCAATAATCTAATCTTTAATATCTGTACATAATTAATGACTTTAATTATTGTACATTTAATTTGGCATCTGTTGAGTACTTATTTAGAAATACTGAGTTACATTAGTCCTTATAGTGCTTAAGAATTTGTAAATAGAATCTCTTTATTGCACGAATTAAAGCTACAAGTTGAAGAGAAAGTACTAACTACAAGCGAAAGCTACTGAACCTTGTCTTATGCTACGGCTGCACACATCGCGATAATATTCGCGAATACATTGGCACATGGATGTCACTCCGCTGTTGGTAATCTCTCGCACAACAAAGGGTTTTATCACGACGAACGTTGATTGTGTGGCCACACTTCGGGATCTTCACTCGGCTCACAGACGTCGTGCGTAGCAGTCGTATTGGCGTAAATAAACGGCAAGATTTTAGAATTTACTACGAGTCTGAGCGAAGTTTCTGACGGGTCCAGTACGTAGTTTCGAATGACGTGGTAGCGACAGGTTGTTGTGGCGAAAAACTTTTGGCGTGGTACGCTGGAGCGAAAGGTCTTTGAAGCGAATGTCACCAGGTTGAATGACACTGCAGCAACAAACGTTGTGGCAAAAAATGTTTGTATTTACATACATGCTATTTTAAAACTAAAAGGGTGAAATACAAGACAAAAAGTAAAAGTTTCAGTTTAATAAAACGTAAAATTAATCACCTTTCGCTCCAACGTACCACGCCAAAAGTTTTTCCCCACAACGACCTGTCGCTACAACGTCATTCGAAACTACGTACCGGACCCGTTTCTGACACAGTAAAAAATATTTTATTATTCACTGCATTATCATATTATTATGCATTCCATTTACCATCCATTTTGTGAGTTGCGTTTGTTTATCCCGATAGAAATTACAACGCTCAATGTGTGGCCATTCAAATTCACTGTAGGACGAAGGTGGAGTTTATTGCCCGAATGTTATTACGATGGGTGCGACCGCAGCATTAGGAAATATCAATGCTTAATTAGTTTAACAAGGTTCTGAACTAGCAATAAGCCAGGAGACTAATGTTAAGTAACTTTTAATATCGTTCATAGAAATAGAGAATTGGTATTAGAAAGTAATACTAGCAAGTTACAATCACACGACTTCCTACAGAATTAATTAATTAAAGTTATTATGTGTAAATTTGTAATCATTTTCTTGTGTGTTTTGGACTATTTAGTCATCCAAAACTCCTTAAACACTGAAACGTCCTAATTATTACTAATTATTTTTATTTTTAATGTCACATTGATGACTTTATTGTGCGATTTTGAAATACAGTTGATAATAAATAAAATAAATTTATTTTATGCTATTTATCGCAATATTTATTAATAAAAGAATTATTAGACTGTAATATAATTTATTATAATTTCTGTTAAGACACCTCTTTCATATTAATTCATTACTTTTTGGTCGAGAGAAGGAACGTTAGAATTTCATTAATTTGGTTCTAAGATTTTAGTAGACACAAATGAAGTAAATAGGGTATTTTATTCTTTATTTAAATAATGAATAGGATTATTATTAGTACTTAAAATTGCTTTATTTTCTATAGCAATCATAAGCGGCCTTTACCGATGGCGGCTGACTTAATCACATCAACGCAAAGAAAGAAATCGTAGATACGCTTTCGCTATACTTTCTTGTCACGAAGTGTTTACGGTGAAATAAACACACCTCCGTATTTAAGCCGAATTCTTCGAAGAACAATTCGTCGAATAATCCATGACCTTCTTCTTTTCAAATTAATCTGAATAATCGATCTCGGTATTGATAGTTGATAGATTCATGGTTACTTCTTTGATAGGGGTTTAATTATAACATGTAAAACCTACTAATTATAGACTTTTACAATACAATAGAAAGAGATGATAATTCATCTCTCGCTGAACTCGAAGATGTTAACGTTGTCTAGTCAAACTGTATATTGCATCTAATAATTTAATTTTTTGCGTCAATGTTACAATGAATTCGTCGTAGACCGTCTTATATTGCTTTAAAGCAAGGAAAATAATTTGAAATGCAACGTTATTGTCGAAAATTTGTTAACATTTTTCTTATACGTACTTATAACCGACATAAAGCGACAACTATTTCGAAATTATTTCGACAAGACGCATAAGATGTCACACGCAGATAAGATTGGAGGAAAATGATCCTTGAGCTGAGGGTGTAAAGTTGTTTGTTCACCGTGACTGGTGCGGGGAGGAGGCTCGCCGTCCGCGTCGCTTGGACTTCTTAGTTTCTTCTGTTACCTGCAATTGATTAAATCAGAAATTTTAGAAAATTTATAGTGACAATTAAATCTAAGGTACTGCACTGGTACGGCGACATCGACGTGGCGACGAATTTCCTTACAAATAAACGGTTGTTGTTTCTGCAGTGCGGCCACCGACAATTATGCTTATATGAGTTGGTTTTCACGAAATCGCCATCGCGTCACAGTCGCCTTACTAGCTGGCCGCGGCTTAAGCAGAAGTTAACCTAATGTACGCAGGTGGTACTTGGATGAGTGAGTAAAAATGTTTTAATTTAGCATTTTCACATAATTTAACTGATTATAAAATTTTCTAACATCGTCAAGGTCAAAACTCAAAGAACTCCTGCATAGTATAATGTGTGTAATTAAGGGTGAAGCGTCGGTGGCGTGGTGCGTCTCCCACCCGGTAGGCACTGCTTCGATCCCCGCCACGTACCAATGTGTTTTCAAATTTTGAATTCATATGTTAATCGACGCTTTTACGGTGAAGGAAAACATCGTGAGGAATTCTGCACACACCTATGAAGAAATTCTTAGGTTGTGTGTGAAGTGGAGCAACCCGCACTTGGCCAGCGTGGTTGACTAAGCCCTAATCACCCCTATTGTGGGGTAGGCTCGAGCCCGAGGTGGGGACATTATATGAGCTGATGATGATGATGATGATGAATTAAGGGTGTATCTCACCGTAGCAGTAACTCTAGCTGGCACCGGCGGCGGCTGCGACGAGCGACGCTCCTTCTGACCTCCTTGGCTTGTAGGGCTCGCCTTGGTTTGGCCGCCAGGACTGGCCTTGCTGGGGGTGGCCGCTACACTGGTAGCCTGACTAGTAGACGGCAGGTCAGGCTCAGCTGGTGCATTGATTTTGCTTGTACATTCGTTGGCTCGATACGTTTGGTTGTGTGTGGGGCAGTACGTGTACCCTAGGTCTTGTGTTTGGTTCATCTGAGTGACGTGTCGTAAGCAACATTCATGGGTCTCGCAGGGTGGGTTAGTTGCGGTCCGATCAGTGACCACGTCTTGTGAGCACGTGTGGGCGTCGACGTCATGGTGAGCGTTGGAGCACGATGCTTGGGCTTCGCCTGACCTGAAGATTGAAAAAGTTTTATATTATTTTATTATTTCGTCAACGACAGTATTTGTAAGAAGCACTGAAAGGTAAACACATGCTCATATACTTAAGTGTTAGTTAAAATTTAGTATAGTTATAACAGTAATTTGAAATTAGGTCACATGTTTGCCTTCCAAAAAATACCCCATGTACGCAGTGTGTTCAAAAAGTTTGGGGCGTGTCAGAGCACGGTGTAAAGCGAGCGTCACGTATGTACCAGTAAGGTGTCTGTATGTACCAGGCGTGCATGTAAGGTGAGGAGGTGTCACCTCTCCGGGCTGTGTCAGAGCACGGTGTAGAGCGAGCGTCACGTATGTACCAGGCGATGACGTAATGTAAGGTGTCTGTGTGTACCAGGCGAGCATGTAAGGTGAGGAGGTGTCACCTCTCCGGGCTGTGTCAGAGCACGGTGTAGAGCGAGCGTCACGTATGTACCAGGCGATGACGTAATGTAAGGTGTATGTGTGTACCAGGCGAGCATGTAAGGTGAGGAGGTGTCACCTCTCCGGGCTGTGTCAGAGCACGGTGTAGAGCGAGCGTCACGTATGTACCAGGCGATGACGTAATGTAAGGTGTCTGTATGTACCAGGCGAGCATGTTAGGTGAGGAGGTGTCACCTCTCCGGGCTCTGTCAGAGCACGGTGTAGAGCGAGCGTCACGTATGTACCAGGCGATGACGTAATGTAAGGTGTCTGTGTGTACCAGGCGAGCATGTAAGGTGAGGAGGTGTCACCTCTCCGGGCTGTGTCAGAGCACGGTGTAGAGCGAGCGTCACGTATGTACCAGGCGATGACGTAATGTAAGGTGTATGTGTGTACCAGGCGAGCATGTAAGGTGAGGAGGTGTCACCTCTCCGGGCTGTGTCAGAGCACGGTGTCGAGTGAGCGTCACGTGTACCAGGTGATGACGTAATGTAAGGTGTATGTGTGTACCAGGCGAGCATGTAAGGTGAGGAGGTGTCACCTCTCCGGGCTGTGTCAGAGCACGGTGTAAAGCGAGCGTCACGTATGTACCAGGCGATGACGTAATGAAAGGTGTCTGTGTGTACCAGGCGAGCATGTAAGGTGAGGAGGTGTCACCTCTCCGGGCTGTGTCAGAGCACGGTGTAGAGCGAGCGTCACGTATGTACCAGGCGATGACGTAATGTAAGGTGTCTGTGTGTACCAGGCGAGCATGTAAGGTGAGGAGGTGTCACCTCTCCGGGCTGTGTCAGAGCACGGTGTCGAGTGAGCGTCACGTGTACCAGGCGATGACGTAATGTAAGGTGTCTGTGTGTACCAGGCGAGCATGTAAGGTGAGGAGGTGTCACCTCTCCGGGCTGTGTCAGAGCATGGTGTAGAGCGAGCGTCACGTATGTACCAGGCGATGACGTAATGAAAGATGTCTGTGTGTACCAGGCGAGCATGTAAGGTGAGGAGGTGTCACCTCTCCGGGCTGTGTCAGAGCACGGTGTAGAGCGAGCGTCACGTATGTACCAGGCGATGACGTAATGTAAGGTGTATGTGTGTACCAGGCGAGCATGTAAGGTGAGGAGGTGTCACCTCTCCGGGCTGTGTCAGAGCACGGTGTAGAGCGAGCGTCACGTATGTACCAGGCGATGACGTAATGTAAGGTGTCTGTATGTACCAGGCGAGCATGTTAGGTGAGGAGGTGTCACCTCTCCGGGCTCTGTCAGAGCACGGTGTAGAGCGAGCGTCACGTATGTACCAGGCGATGACGTAATGTAAGGTGTCTGTGTGTACCAGGCGAGCATGTAAGGTGAGGAGGTGTCACCTCTCCGGGCTGTGTCAGAGCACGGTGTAGAGCGAGCGTCACGTATGTACCAGGCGATGACGTAATGTAAGGTGTATGTGTGTACCAGGCGAGCATGTAAGGTGAGGAGGTGTCACCTCTCCGGGCTGTGTCAGAGCACGGTGTAGAGCGAGCGTCACGTATGTACCAGGCGATGACGTAATGTAAGGTGTCTGTGTGTACCAGGCGAGCATGTAAGGTGAGGAGGTGTCACCTCTCCGGGCTGTGTCAGAGCACGGTGTAGAGCGAGCGTCACGTATGTACCAGGCGATGACGTAATGTAAGGTGTCTGTGTGTACCAGGCGAGCATGTAAGGTGAGGAGGTGTCACCTCTCCGGGCTGTGTCAGAGCACGGTGTAGAGCGAGCGTCACGTATGTACCAGGCGATGACGTAATGTAAGGTGTCTGTGTGTACCAGGCGAGCATGTAAGGTGAGGAGGTGTCACCTCTCCGGGCTGTGTCAGAGCACGGTGTAGAGCGAGCGTCACGTATGTACCAGGCGATGACGTAATGTAAGGTGTCTGTGTGTACCAGGCGAGCATGTAAGGTGAGGAGGTGTCACCTCTCCGGGCTGTGTCAGAGCACGGTGTAGAGCGAGCGTCACGTATGTACCAGGCGATGACGTAATGTAAGGTGTCTGTGTGTACCAGGCGAGCATGTAAGGTGAGGAGGTGTCACCTCTCCGGGCTGTGTCAGAGCACGGTGTAGAGCGAGCGTCACGTATGTACCAGGCGATGACGTAATGTAAGGTGTCTGTGTGTACCAGGCGAGCATGTAAGGTGAGGAGGTGTCACCTCTCCGGGCTGTGTCAGAGCACGGTGTCGAGCGCGTCCAGTGACCGCAGCAGCTGCGGTGACCGGGCGCACCACCGCCACAGCTCGTCCATGCTGACGCCGCCGTCCGCGTCCGCGTCCATCAGCTGAGGGACACACTTCATTATAAGTTGTGCTAAAACCGAAGTGTGTTAAGAGGAGTACGGTGAGCATCGTCTCCATACAAAATAACACTATCTTTTCTTCTTATGATTATAATGTTTTTAACATACTAAAAAATATGTCGGTACGTTTTCTTTTTTCAAAATTAATCTTTTGTTTATACAAAATTTTAAATGCATGTTAAATTTTCAAAAAAATCAATTCGTGCAGATAGTTTTTTCATTATAAAGATTGGATAAAAAATAGGGGTAGGAACTTTGATTAAACCATAAATCTAAGGGTAGGAAAACATTATATGAAAAAAATATTTTATTTTTATATAGGTTTTTGTTTCGAGCTCAGACTTTCGTATACCTTTTGTGATTCTACAGTCAGGGTTACTTCAATGAATCGTCTTATTGAAACTTTTCCACCAAAATCGTTTATTTCGAAATGTTTTACAAAATTAAAAAAAATGATGTTGCGTATAGGTCGGGAGGAAACGAATTATAAAAGGCTAATGAAATCAGCCACGAATCGGCGATCTCCGAAACTGTTGCACGGCGCTCACGCAGCTCGCTTCACTCGAGTGCCCCACGTTGTCTTCGTGAAATGACAGATGGCGCCACCCGCGCCAACATACCGCCGGCCTTGGAAGCCTCACGTTGGCTTCCAATTAGTGTACATACTTCGTTCTTAATTCATCGGTGACGGAGAAGGAAGCGGACAGATTTTTGTCATGGCACGTTGTATGATTCCTCTTGCTGTGCGTATTTCTGCAACGCGCGACACTCCGTCTTGTCCCGGGAAAATGCGTATTATTCTCCCCATACGCCAATTGAGAGGGGGCTGTTGGTCATCTTTTATTAAGACGAGGCTGTCCAGTTGAATATCCTTGACATTCTCCTTCCATTTCGTGCGAACCTGGAGCTCTGTGACATATTCCTTTGACCAGCGCCTCCAAAAATGTTGTCGTAATTGTTCCACTCTGTTGTAGCGTGTAAGGCGGCTGGTGGGAACCTCGGTGATATCGTCGACAGGTGGAGCGGTCAGAGGTCGGCCAATAAGAAAATGAGCAGGTGTTAATGGAAGATAGTCTGACGGATCTGCGGACAGAGGAGATATAGGACGGGAATTCAGGACGGCTTCGATCTGTAACAATACCGTGCTGAATTCTTCGTATGTTAATTTCGCATTGCCTAATATACGTTTAAGATGATACTTGCTCGATTTGACCCCTGCTTCCCAAAGTCCCCCAAAATGAGGAGCGTATGGAGGTATAAATTTAAATTTAATGCCGTCATTGGTAGCGAAATCAAATATTTTATTGAAATTTTTATTATATAATAATGGAAATTCCTTTTCTGCACCGACAAAATTTTTACCATTATCAGAATATATTTCTATAGGTTTTCCACGTCTAGAAATAAAGCGTTTCAAAGCTAGAATATAGTCATCGGTAGTTAGACTGCTTACAAGTTCCAAATGAATACACCGGGTCGTGAAGCAAATAAATAAACAAATATAACCTTTCATCAGTCTAGCGCCCCTGCCTTTACGGTTTAACATGAAGACTGGCCCTGCGTAGTCAACGCCAGTACGCATGAAAGGAAAACTCGCATCTAAGCGCTCAGTAGGTAAATTTCCCATCATAGGGGTCAACGTTTTGCCTCTCATACGTGAACAAGTAACACACTGATGCACGGTCTTTCTGGCGAGATTCCTACCAGCAAGCGGCCACCAGCTTTCGCGTATTGTACACAACAGGAGTTGCGGTCCCGCATGAAGGGATTTAACATGTTCATGTTGAAATAAAAGCATAGTGAATCGACTTTTACTACACAACAACATCGGGTGTCGTTTATTATATTCTAAGCTAGAAAGATTACCTAATCTGCCACCCACGCGTATTATCTTATACTCGTCTAAAAATACGTTTAAACCTAACACTTTATTAAATTCTTTACAATTATTTAATGGAATTTTATTAATTAATTTATTATATAATATAGGAAATGATTGCATCTGCGAGGAGCGAGAAAGCATTTTTTGCGATTCACTCAACTCCGCGACAGATAAGCAACCGGTTTGTTTAGTTTGTTTATTACGAGTATTGTGAATAAATCGAAGTAGATAGGCCCCCGTTCGAATTAATTTATTGTATGTTGAAAATCTGTCAAAGTCGAGTACATTATTCGAATAAGTATATAAAACATTAACTATCTGATTTTTTAACTCTGGCAAATCTGAGCAGACTGGCGTTAGTTGATCAGTGTATGACCAATTAGGACTATATAGAAAGCTTGGGCCATGCCACCATAGCTCGCAATCTTTAAGCAATTTTACATTAAGTCCTCGAGACACTAAGTCAGCGGGGTTATTCTGGCTGCTTACGTGTAGCCATTGTGCGTCGCCTGTTAGTTCGTTTATTTCAGTGACACGATTTTGTACGAATATTTTAAGCAGGTGTTGAGCCATACTCAACCACCCTATGACAATTGTTGAGTCCGTCTAAAATGAATAGAATCGAATTTTAGGCTAAGCGACTCAACTATTTTCTTATATAATCGTGCGCCTATCAGAGCACCACAAAGTTCCAACTTTGGTATGCTAATTGATTTCAAAGGTGCAACTTTACTTTTTGCACAAAGTAATTTAATTTCAACCGAGATATTATTCATTATTCGTATATATCCACAAGCACCATATGCTTCCTGCGACGCATCAGAAAAAATATGTAATTCTATTCGTTGACTGTGAACATTTCTTACAAATCGTGGGATTTTTATTTCATGTAAATAGCGTACTATCGAATCATAAAAAATATTAAATTTTAATGAGACGTCTTTAGGTACTAGATCGTCCCAATCAAGCTTGCATAACCAAAGCTTTTGTAGCAAAATTTTTGCTTCAATAATAGCCGGTGCTAGGAGACCCAAGGGGTCATAAATTTGTGAAACCAATGACAACATTTTGCGTTTAGTTAAAAGTGACATGTCCATAGGAGTTAATTTAGTTGTAAAATAAAGTTCATCACTTTTATTGTACCAACCTAAACCTAGCGTTTTAGTTTGTGTATGCTCGCCAATTACTAAGTCACGTGACGTAGCTCACGATATTCTCGCATGAAGTCTGAATACATTCGTTTATATTTAGGCAATCGCTCTAATTTCCGTTCTAATGATACAAAGCGTTTGTATGCTGTATTAAATGAATCGCCTAACAAACGACTAGATTTTTTCAGTGGTATACGAACGGATAATCTACCGTCTAATTCGCGCCTTGTTGTTTTCTCAAAAATTTCCTCACATGTACGTTCGTCACTAGTAAGGTTATTGTTTCGGGATAAGTCTTCTAATTCCCAAAATCTTTTCAATTGCGAATCAATATCAACAGTTTGAATAAAGTTACATTGAATATTATTTTTAAAATTTAATCTATTCGTGTAAACCGGACCAGAGATTAACCAACCTAATTTGGAATCCAGTAAGTATGGCCCGTTTGTTAATCGTATTTTGTTTTCGTTTAAAAGTTCCCAAAAAAGATTAGCGCCTATCAACAAATCTATTTCAGAAGGTATATTATAATTCGGATCTGCCAGCTCAATATTATCTGGTATTCGTATAGATTTAGTATCAATACACACGTTCGGCAAGTATGAAGTGATACTCGGTAAAACATAGCAATTAATATTAGTAGAAAAATCGTTTATTCTAGATCGTATAGTTAAATCGTATAATTTATTCGAGTGTGTGACCGATTGTCCCACACCAGAAACTTGAACAGTGGACTGTAAATACTTTGTACAATTTATTCGTTTACAAAATGCTTCCGAGACAAAACAATGTTGACTGCCGTTGTCAAGGAGCGCACGGGCCGTGTGTCGCGTATTATTTTCATCGAGCACTTCAACTAACGCAGTTGATAAAAGTACCGTTACAACTGGATCGCTACTGTGCGACTCTAATGACGAATGCAATACGGTCGATTTTACCTGACTATTGCACGGCTCCGCGAATGATGTTGTGTTTTCATTTTTATCACAAAGTGAATCTTTATGCAGTAAGCTATTATGTTTTCGTTTACAATGTTGGCAAGGGCCGAAATAACAATTATCAATTGAATGCCCTCCGCGCAAACAATTTTGACACAGGTTTTTCTTGTTTATTAATTTGTACCTGTCGTCAATTGATAGATTTAAGAACATACTGCATAAATATAATGCATGATTACCCTGACACATTTCACAGGTGCGGGTTCGTTTAACTAATTTATTCGAATTATTATTTCCAGTGGTTATATAACTATGGGTCAGTGCTTGCGCCGCCACTGGCACTTTTGTATCGTGATTTTGTTTAATAATCGATTTATTAAAATTATGATTGTGCGATTTATTTACATAAAAAGAATTATTGTGAGAATTACTATTTACGTTTACCATCTCCAAAAAATCCGCTCTATTTCTAAGAAATGTTAACAAATCTTCTAATTTTAATTTTCGTTTAGATTCTTGGCTTTGTAATCCCGACATTAAGTTACCTTTATAATTCTCCCACTCCCTTTCAGTAGAAGAATCAAGTTTAGTAACTATCAAATATATAATTAGGGTGTCCCAAGATTCTGTGGGCTCCCCTAATGATTTCAGGGCACGTAAATTACGTAATATCGAATCTATGAGTTTCCTAATTAATAACGGTGATTCTTTCGTAATATTTTGCACAGAAAACAAAGACTTGACATGGTTGTGTACCAAAAGTCGTTCATTTTGGTATCTATGTAATAATAGATCCCATGCATGGATATAATTTTCAGCAGTAAACTCTAACGCGCTTATAACCTGCAGAGCATTACCAGTTAGTGATGACCGCAAGTAGTGGAACTTTTGAATTTCATCTAAATCGGTTCGCCCGTGAATCATAGTTAAATACGAGTTTTTAAATTCTAACCAGCCATCATAAGATCCACTAAAGGCAGGTAGCTTGATATCTGGCAATTTAATTTGCGATGTTATACCTTTATTACTAGATTGTTGGCAATTTTCGACTTCTGTTAATGATTTAGCTATAGAAATATATTTGAAATATTCTTCTTCGAAATTTTCTCTGTATTCAATTTGCGGAAACACTTCGTTTTCATCGCAAGAATACTCAATTTGATTCTGTACTTTGTTAAATTCAGTAAACATTAATTCTAACTGAGAAATTCTTAAGTTTAGTTCAACTATTTGACTTTTTTCTAAATTTACGTTATAATCTTCGATAAATATTTTTGAAAAGAAGTGACACGAGCTTTGAACACTCCTCTTTGCTTTTTAAGCTCCGAAATAGACAATTTATAATCAAAAGCAAGCATTTCTTTTGATGGAGATTTACTACCCTCCCTCGATTTTGGCAAACTAAGTTTCGGATTACCCGAAATATTTTTATCCTCACTCATTTTGGGAAGAAATTAGAAAGCAAAAGGTACTTACAATCGTATATCTTCAATGTAGTAGCACCAAAATGGGTAGGTAGTAGGTACTATGCACCACGTTGTTCTAGAATTGAGAAATAAAGCACGATATTAATACAAATCGATAGGTGGAGGATGGAAAAGGATGTGATCTGACCGTAAAATCTTCTCCTGGTTCTGTGTCTTCTTCGTCGGTTTGGTTTGATACACGCGGGTAACGTCTTCCGTGGTAACGAACTTTCTTGAATTTGCTAATCGGCGAGAAGGAACATGTTTCGAGCTCAGACTTTCGTATACCTTTTGTGATTCTACAGTCAGGGTTACTTCAATGAATCGTCTTATTGAAACTTTTCCACCAAAATCGTTTATTTCGAAATGTTTTACAAAATTAAAAAAAATGATGTTGCGTATAGGTCGGGAGGAAACGAATTATAAAAGGCTAATGAAATCAGCCACGAATCGGCGATCTCCGAAACTGTTGCACGGCGCTCACGCAGCTCGCTTCACTCGAGTGCCCCACGTTGTCTTCGTGAAATGACAGATGGCGCCACCCGCGCCAACAGTTTTTTTTATTTTATATTATATGCGTATGATATGCGCATGACGGTAAGACGCTTTTGGACATGTCGCAAAGTGCAAGTGTCGGTTCGCGTGCAAGTGAATATAATTCTAAAATAATTAATATGTCAGAAACGGTTCGCTTTCGGATAGTACATCCCATAGTGAAATCGACTAGTATTGTCCTCTTCCATCTCCCCTTAACGGGCCACTAATTACCAGTCACCCTGTATGTGTAGTAGGTATTGTAATATTATTATAATACCTACTGTACATAATCTATACATCTATACATATAAATAAAATTGGAGTGTCTGTTTGTAATATTGAAATAACCGTTTTTTACTACATGCATATGAATATAAATAAGGTACATACACCAAAATATTTTTTTACAATTTTTGTCTGTCTGTCTGTTTGTTCCGGCTAATCTCTGAAACGCCTGGACCGATTTTGATAGGACTTTTTTTGGCAGGTAGCTGGTGTAATAAGGAGTAACTTAGGCTACTTTTTTTTCTTTTGGTAAATTCTGCGCGGACGAAGTCGCGGGCACAGTTAGTTTATAATAAAGCTAACAGTAGTCTGGGTAAATATAAATATCTTATTATTAAGATATAAATAATTAACACATTTACCAACTAACGCGTGACTAGTATAAATTTTTAATTAAGAAAATGGTGCCGCGATTACTTCAAACTTCACGCCGACATTTAATCAGCGTGTAATTAAATTAATTTAATTAAGGAATATAATGCGTTTTGCTGTTTCTGTTGGTTTATAGGAGGTCGATGACACTGCGTTCGTGCTTTTTTCGTAAGGATCATGAAAGTTAAGCTACCAAGTGCACGGTCGGTATTCAGATGGGTGACCGAAAATTTTTCAACTCGATTTCCCTTCGTGCTTCGGAAGGCAAGTTTACCTGGTGGACGTGGCTGCTGTCGGAAATTTTTTTTTTTGAAAAGTTCGAGGTCTGATCGATTCGCGACTACCGCTGGCGATGATTGGTTTCACAGTCTTGTGGTTCGCGACAGGAAATTGCGCGAAAAGCGGACTGTTGTGGACAACTCGGCATATACAACATGTAAATTAAATAACCAACACCCTGAATACAGGTGGTTTGGGAACGGCTTCGTAGTTGATTTAAAAAAAAATTTTTTGAAAAAAAAACCACAAAAAGTAAAACAAAAGTACCCAGAAAATATTGTATAATGTTTTTTGGGCACTTTTGTTTCTGTTTTCAAAAAATTTTTGAAATCAACTCGGAAGCCGATCTTAAATCACCTGTATACAGGGTTTTGGTTATTTAATTTACATGTTGTAGACTGTGTTTAATATTCCCGCGAGATCTAATGTATTTTTTTCTGAAAAAGCAATGTTAACAAAAACGCGCTGCTGGTTTCTATAGTGGCGCTTGTCAATGACGTCACACGCGAGTAAATGTTCGGACCATCTGTCAAATCAACACCGCGATACGAAAACATTGAAAAGTAGAGTTTCATTCGTGTTCCACTCGCGCTTCATCTTGAAATGATTTACCGCGATCGGGGCCCTGTATTGTGTGTGTGTGTACATATTGTATGTGTGTGTGTACATATTGTATGCGTGTGTGTACATATTGTATGTGTGTGTGTACATATTGTATGCGTGTGTGTACATATTGTATGCGTGTGTGTACATATTGTATGCGTGTGTGTACATATTGTATGCGTGTGTGTACATATTGTATGTGTGTGTACATATTGTATGCGTGTGTGTACATATTGTATGCGTGTGTGTACATATTGTATGTGTGTGTACATATTGTATGCGTGTGTGTACATATTGTATGCGTGTGTACTGACGTGGAAGATCTTGTCGACATGGTTGTTGGCAGCGGCTGGCGAGGCGCCGCCCAGCAAGGCGTGCACGGCTCGTGCCACGTCCGTCATCTCGCGGCGAGAGATGCGCCCGTCACCGTCCGCGTCGTACAGCGCGAACACCCACGACAGCTTCTCCTGCGCCGAGCCGCGACCCACGCGGGACACCAGCGCCAGGAACTCCTGCCGCCCAACAATACTTATATAACAAAATTGACAAAGAACTAAATATTTATCCTCTACCTTATAAAATTAACTAAAAAAAAAAGTAGTTATGTGGTTCAAAACAATAAATTACGATAGTCTCGAATGCCTCGTAAGTCAAAAATGGTAATAAAATTAATAAATACCTTGTTACCCCATATATGATGATTATAATTACGATAATTATGATATTTATCCCGAATAAATAGATAGATAGATAGATAATAAATTTATTTGCATCACAATATACACACACATGCTAAAATGAAATTGAAAAAAAAAATACATAATTAATTTTTATAAACAAAAAGAAGTTTCCATTGTATAAAATAGACTGTATTAGCGGACAGCATGTGTGGCACAAGGATACAAAAAGGTGTCAGCTCAGCTTGTGGCTTGTGAAAAGGACAAACCGCTGATTTTCAGCTTTAACCTTTGACGAGACGAGACGACAAGAACGACACGGCTGTGCAACCCAAAGATAAATGGTAAATAGGTAAGTATTTCTCCATACAAATATAAAAAATCCCTGATAATAAATAAATAATAAAATCGGTATGTCTATAAACGCAGCGAAATGTACTGTCCCAGGCGACTATTGCTGCGGATGCCAAACTTTTGAAAGTCCAGCAAACTCGATTTAAATTGTTTTTTAAAGGTCAGTTTGGAAGTAGCACATCTTAAAGGTGGAGGTATATTGTTCCAGCATTTAGTCTACTACAGTTCTGTGAATGTGATTTGCCAAGGGATTTCTCGTTAACCTAGCAGATCCTGATCCATAATAATTATGAAATGTTGAAAATTTTAGCTTTGAGTATAAGTATTCTGGTTTCTTCAACTCAATCAAGTCAAACATAAGAACAGCAAGATGCAATTTTCTGCGCGATTCCATATTAAGCATGGATGCGTTATTAATAAAGGGTGAAATGTGAGTACGAGGAGGAATGTTAAAGCAGAAACGCATGCATGCATTCTGGACACGTTGAATCATTTTATGAGTCCTATATAACAATCTGGGGCCATAGACAAGATCCCCATAGTTGAGCTTCGATAGAACCAATGATTCGCAAAGAGTGATACGTGCCCTCTCAGATAAACAATAAATAGACATATATGTACCTATATAACAAACACACACCCACACGCTCATACACACATACACACACACACATACACATTTGTAGGAATATTATGAAATTGTTGGAACTTTCGGTAATGCTTATGAAATTATTGCTTATTTGCTTAAAAGGTAGCTCCGACCATGATCTATTGTAAACTAACCCAAGTCACCAAACAAACATTTTGATTTGATTTTGATTTTGAATACTTATTTTCACCTCTCCAGCACCAAAACACCTCTTTGCTTCGTAAAATCTCGAAGGAGAAACGTACTCTCCTCCTTTCTAATTGGCTGCGCCCGACAGGGTTCATTATGTACTATTTAAGTTATGATTAAGACCTCACAGCCATTGTGGAATAGCAATAAAGCATTGAATTGAATTGAAGCAGAAACGCTTTTTGTCTGCGAGCTGTGAAGAAGACTGTAACGTTCAATCTAAATTATTTTACTAGTCTCATTTTTAATAATTATTTATAAATATGTATTAAAGTTGATATATCATGGGATGACATTGTCCAAATTGACAATTAATAAATAATTACTGAAATGCAAAGATATATTAATTTCTTAATTATTTAGAATACAATAAAAGTATTGCTTTATTTTTCTCACCTATAACTATTTCCTCGTTGGGGAGGTGAAAAGTTGCATGATTCACACAAAAGCTATTTTTTACATCACTCACTGCGCTCAGTAGTTTACGATCACTCGCTATGCTCGTGATTCAATTCTAGACTACTTCGCTGGTTCGTGATTTTAAGTCGGCACTCTCAGCAAAACCTAGCTTTACCCACTTGTTGAACAATAGTTATTTGATCAATAAGTGAGCAAAATTATTTTTTGCTTTTCTATTGGTAACGTCGTTTCCAGTTTTACCTATAAATTTATTGGGTAATATGCAATTATCTTACAAAGAACATAAATTTTGAAAAAATATGCTTATTAATCGACTCTCCCCACACACACCAAATTAGTATAAGAAAATTTTAAAAATTGTACATTATAGGATGTTAAAAAATCATGAAAATAAATCTTCAAAAAAGTAAAACCGCGGGGAAAATACTGAAGCTATACTCATAAAACTTTTTTCATCTTGTTTTAATTTGATCTAACCACAGATTTAATAATACAAGGAGATAGGCCAAGCCGGCGTTTAATTGCGACAAGTGTATGCCTCGTGGGCATACATTTCCGCCACTTCGCCTTCCGATAAAGTCAAGTGAATACGTAACTCAGCGATTCGACCGATCTCCTTTGCGGCTGTGCTTAACTTTCATCGCTTCGCAGTCCTTAAGACGCGCCCAATGAATAGTGTATATTACGGCATGCTCAACTAGAACCATGTTATGTAGTACGGCCGCTGATCGCGACACTCGGTCTTCCTATGAACTCGGCGATTCGACCGATCTCCTTAGATTGATATACGGACTACACTTTACTAATATGCGAAAGTGAGTTTGTTTGTTAAGCTTTCACGCTTTAGCTAGCAAATGTCCTACGACCTTAAAACAAAAATAGGTACCAGGAAAACATAATGCTAGAAGCATTGTCTATCAGCGGCTGGCAGCGCGCCAACAATTGCCGAATCCTGAAGCCTGTTTAGATAATTACTTACAAATGTGAGCGAGACCGCTGATGCGAGAGCGAGAGGTCTAGACTGGTCGGCGCCAAAGGCCTTTTAAGTTAATTTATGTTATATCTTTTTATGCTTGTATGTTGTTGAGTTATATATATGCTTTGGTACCTACATGGTGTGTCACCCATGCTAACATAGTCATATAAATAATATTGCTTTCAAATGATCAAAATTGTAAAATCATTTAAAAATCCATACAAAAAGTCCTGTCAAAAAAAGTATGGGTTTAATTTTCGCAACGACATTCACGTTTCTCAGCATATCTATCGAATATTGGAAGAGAATTATGTTAGGAACTTTTTATACATTTTTAACCCCCAACGCAAAGGAAAGGGCTGTTAAAGTTTTGATGTGTATGTGTCTTTCTGTGACATCGTAGCTCCTAAACGAATAGACCGCATGCAGTTTTTTAAGTGAAACTTTTTTAGTAACGGTGTGATTTTGCTCAGCTTTTGCTACTTTTCCGAAGTTTCACTTTTGTCGTGTATGAATTGCACACACACACACATACAGGTGGTGCGGATGCGTTACACGTATGCGTTATATGTATGTATGATGATGCGAAAGTGCCCAAAATGATGAGGCCCGGCGGATGGCGAAAAACGGTAGAAGACCACGAGACTCGTTTTCTTATACGATCAGCGAAAGAATCATTTTTGGCATGTGCCGGAGATGACTTGTCAACTGCGTGACAGGCTACATGCACGCTGCTACCAAGGAGGTCGTGTGAAGCATATAGTGCCAGTATCAAAATAAATACATGTAACCGTTCACTTGAAGCCAAAACTTTACGACTATTGAAAAGCGCGTAAACACACACTTTGTTTTTGCTTGAAAGCTGACTTGCTCGAGATCGTTCTTAGCTACAATTTATGAAAATGTGTTCAGGAATTTTACTACGAGGACTGCTAGTCAATGATTAGAAACCAGAATAAGTACAAATACTATTGATACATTGATAAAGTATATATATCATCTTAAAAATATTAATAGGTTCTTATGGTGTGTGCCAAATGAGATTTTAATGATGTGATTTGATGTGTGCCGCCGTATAAAAAAAAATCATCTCTCCAGCACCAAAATATCTTTTTTGTTATGGAATAATTTTATACGTTTACAAACGCGTAAATAGTTTTAAAACTTGAAAAAATACACTGAAAAAAATCTATCTGCACCAGTTGGCAATCGAACCCAGCATCTTTCGCATATCGCAGCTGCCCGAAGATGCTGGGTTCGATTCCCGCCTGGGGCAGGTCGATTTTTAGCAGTGTATGTTTTCTATATTTTTTGTTTTGTAAAATCTCGAAGCAAAAACGGTTTTTGCTGCCAGCTCTGAACAAAACCGTAACGTTTAATTTACACAGTGGAACAATTTTATTTTAAATATTTAAAAGGTACTAATTTTTAGCGTAATAAACATGTATTTAGATATTTTCTTGTTTCTCTCACCTACAACAATGTTCTCGCTGGAGAGGTGAAAAGTTGTATGTTTCACACACTCACTGCGCTCAGTAGTCTATTTAACACGGAGTACTAGTTGCTAAAGAACTCGCTATACTCGTGATTCAATTCTAGACTACTTCGCTCGCTGGTTCGTGATTTAAAGTAGGCACTCGCAGCAAAAACGAACTTTGTTCACTTGTTGAACAAAACTATTATTTCTTCTTTATCTTTCTTTAAATAAGTTAAGGCCGAGACAATTTACGTAAAATGTTTAATTTTATTTTTATTTATTAATGCATTTTCCAATAATATTTCAACATTTAGCGTTTCACTATTCACTTGGTTAATTATACTGGGTGTAAAAGACATGAACAGTCAAACGAAAACCATGTATTCTATACATCAAAATAAAACATATTTCAACAAAATTATTGCTGGGAAATGATTTTTATTTTTTGGTGTTAAAAAAAAATTGCGAATTGTTCCACGCAATATAAAGAGCTCAACTCGCACGCAACTCGCAAAACGCGATAATTTTGCAGCCGGCGGCCCCGTTCGTTAGTGTCCGTGCGCATCGAGTGAGCTACATTGAACGATAACGTTTTGAAGACATTTTTTGTTATGAAATACTAAAAAAAATTATAATGTTTCTTTGGACAATAATTAAGAAATAATAATGTTCTCTTAGATATAATGTTTAAGAAATAATGTTTAGAATAGGTTTTCATAAAAAAATTAAAATTAAAATTATGACTTTGACCTTCAATAAATGCGTAACTATCAATTTCCCAGGTATAGTCTAAAGGAAAAAAAATGTTATGATGGTGAGCAGAATACATGGTTCTCGTTTGACTGCTCATGTCTTTTACACCCTGTATAGGGTCTATGTTACTACGTCTAGACAGACCCTATATAATTAACTGAGTTTTCTCCAATGTTGTTTTTATGGGTACAATAAGTTATTAAATTTTTCAAATCTGTGGTAGCAATAGTTATGTGCAGCATTCATATATTATACTTACGCACAGATTCTTTTACGCGCTTATTTACTCTACATTCCGTTTTATGCATATTTGCTCTCGTCACAAACTAATGATAAAACAGAAAGTTAGATTCACGTATTACACGCTCGCGCGAATCGAGAAGCTCTCAGATACAGAACCAGACTACATACTTACTACACAACAAACCAATAACTGTTCTGTATGTAATTTTTGATATTTGTGTCGATGTGAAATAAAGTTGAATTCTTTTCTATGAGAACATTTCAAAATTTGTATATTATAGTGTATTAACAAATCATGAAAAATGTCTCACTAAAATAAAAAATTACATAACTTTGAAAGTATTGGAGCAATTTTTTTAAAATATTAGGTTGGGGAAAAAGTCTTTTCGCATTATAGTATGTATAAACTTGTAATAAAATCTCTTTGGCTATACTATTTGTATCTGGCTGGTTTTGGTATCATTGAAAGTTTAAATTTTAAAGAACATAATTCCAAATTCAAATTAGGAAAATATGTGATTTTCATTTGTTTTTCGTACCGCCAAGATGAGTGAATCTAATGAAGAAATTCGATACATTTTAAAATTTTACTACAAAAAAGGTAAAAATGCAACGCAAGCCGCGAAAAAAATTTGCGATGTTTATGGACCTAGTGCAGTGTCTGTGAGAGTAGCACAAATTTGGTTTAAGCGTTTTCAATCCGGAAATTTTGATGTCAAAGTTGCACGTCGCTCTGGTCGCCCTATTACAGATAAAATGGATGCCATTTTTGAAAAAGTGGAGCAAGATCGGCATGTCAGTAGTTACGACGTAGCTGAAGAACTGGGAATTGACCACAAAACAGTTTTGGCGCATTTGAAAAAAACTGGGTACACAAAAAAGCTCGACATTTGGGTACCTCACGAGCTCACTGAAAGAAACCTAATGAACCGTGTACTCATTTGTGATTCTTTATTACGACGTAATGAAACCGAACCATTTTTGAAGAAGCTGATAACTGGTGATGAAAAGTGGATCACGTACGACAAGAACGTGCGAAAAAGGTCGTGGTCAAAGGCCGGTCAGGCTTCACAGACTGTGGCGAAACCCGGGTTAACTCGCAACAAGGTGATGCTGTGTGTGTGGTGGGATTGGAAGGGCATTATTCATTATGAGCTGTTACCACCAGGCAGGACCATCGATTCTGAACTCTACTGCGAACAACTGATGAGATTAAAGCAAGAAGTTGAGAGAAAGCGGCCGGAATTAATCAACAGAAGGGGTGTGGTTTTTCATCATGATAACGCTAGACCTCACACATCTTTAGCCACTCAGCAAAAATTAAAAGAGTTTGGCTGGGAGGTGTTAATGCATCCGCCGTATAGTCCTGACCTTGCACCTTCAGATTTCCACCTGTTTCGGTCTCTTCAGAATTCTTTAGGCAGTGTCAGGTTAACATCACGAGAGGACTGCCAAAACCACTTGTCGCGGTATTTTGACCAGAAGTCCCAAAATTTCTATAGCAATGGGATCATGTCCCTACCTGCAAGACGGCAAAAAGTTATCGAACAAAATGGTACCTACATACTTTAGTTAAATGTAAATAAACTATATTAAAAAATGTATTGAATTTTCTTAAAAAATGCGAAGAAACTTTTTCCCCAATCTATTATATTAATGTGGGAATTCATAGGCAAGCAATTAAACTCAATTTGAATAAACGTTTTATTTTAACAATCTCTTTAACACCACCGTACTGCCACGCGCTCCTATGCAAAACCCCCCGTATCTTCCATCCCGCTCCCTCTCATGCCTCTTGCTCACACCCTTACGTTCCGTTTCCCACATTAATTTGTCTTGACTTTCATTATTTAAATATTCATACGAGAAAAGTAGTATCTAGTAAAGAAAAATCAACAGTTTCCTCATTTCCTGTGTATTTTCTGAGTGTGCTTTCAGAGTAGAATGCTTAATGTAATAGCTTGTGTTGCGAACCTTCTTTTAGGTTTTTTAATCATTGTGTTTTTAAATTTAAATAAGTGACGTTGTCAATTAATAGCTTTTCGGTGATATAATAACATTAATTTTGTAAACTTCCTTTCTAATAAATTTCTTTATATTTTCTAAGTTTTTGCGTGTATTAATTGTGCAAGGGCACTCTTTCGCAACGACGAACCACCAACAATTGGCGACCGTGACTTTTAGTAGCAATGGAAAAGTTGACGAAAGAAAGAAAATTAGCCCGTACATTATTCACTAAGGCGAGAATAAATTTAGAGAATAAAATAGAGTCGAAGGAAGTTGACGACATTGCTGCCGCCTTCAGTCTTCTGCAACATCGCGCAGAGACGCTGTTCAGCATTGATGAGCGAGTAAGTGAACAGTTGCTTGGTGAAGACATAAATGAAGAGCAGATGATAGAGGACGCTGTGATAAGTGATAACTACCGTTACGAATTTGAAAAAATGAAGGTCAAGTACGAAAGAACCTTTCAGGAGTATCGGCGCACTAGGAAATCAAGCGTTTCTGAAGGTAGTGATGTGTCAGATAACACCGTCAAATCTAAGCAAGGGTGTAAGAGCACATGCAGTGCAACCTGTCATGCAAGAAGATTTAGATTGCCCAAAATAGAGCTAAGGAAATTTGATGGAGATGTCAAAAACTGGATCGGATTTTGGGGACAATTCAAAAAGATCGACTGCGATGACACTATGGACAATGAAGATAAGTTCCAGTACCTATTTCAGTGCACAGTTCCGGAGTCACCAGCGAGAGCACTCGTCGAGAGCTTCCCTCCTTCGGGGGATAATTACAAGAAGGCGATCGCGCTGCTCAAGTCAAGGTTTGCTAGGGATGACCTCATAGTTGAAATATATCTACGTGAACTTCTAAATCTTGTTATAGCGCAAGCGAAAGGTAACACCTCTTATACCTTAGGCCACCTATTTGACAAATTAAATACGCAATTACAAGCTTTACAGAGTTTAGGCATTACTGTAGATAAATATACGGCATTGCTTTTCCCTTTAGTTGAGTCTGCCGTACCCGAATCTGTTCTTCTAGCATGGGAGAGATCGCAGGTACAATCGGGGAAGAATGACGACCGTATGACGATATTACTACAGTTCCTGAAACGTGAGGTGGAGAGTGAGGAGAGAATTCGGTTGGCGCGCGCAGGATTAGCGTCGGCAGCAGGGCATAGTGTGCTCAACGCTCCTAACCCACCCACTGCGTCTTGTCTTGTTGCGACAGAAGATTCTACAGGTAAAAAATCTTGTATTTGGTGCGATAAGGCGAGTCATAGCAGCGTGGAGTGCTATAAAGCTAATAAAATGTCGTATGAGTCTAGGAAAGATTTCTTGGTTAAAAAGGGTGGTTGTTTTGTTTGTCTTAAGACAGGGCCTACCACAAAAAAATGCAAGAACTTTACAAAATGTCTTGTTTGTGCAAAGCGTCATTCAGTGTTAACCTCCATAGCCCCGTTCGCGCTCAGGAGCGCGAGAACACAATTAAAATCAATTGTGTCTGGATATTAATAATCGTCCAGGGATTAATGTGTCCCGATCTTCAAAATAAAAATGATAAAAATGTTAAGGCCGGTACGTCTAATGTGCAAAATAATGTGGCAAATAATAAGAACTGCACCACATTATTGCAAATGTTCATGGTTAAGATAGCTACTAATAATAAGACTGTAATGATACGAGCTTTTATAGATTCGGGTTCGCAGAGATCGTACATACGACATGATGTAGTGCAACAATTAAATTTAAACATCGTTAATCATGAGATGCTGTCACATTGTCTCTTCGGCGGCATGGAAACTAAAAGAGAAAATTACAATATTTATGAATTCTGTGTTGGCAGTTTAGATGACGAATTTAATATTAATATGACGGCACTCGGTAAAGAAACTATCTGTGGATATATACCTCGTATAAAAAATAGTGACGCTATTATGTTCCAATTACGCAAACATAATATAATACTAAGCGATGTCGGCGAGGATTCAGTGCCGGACATTGGTTTGCTAATCGGCGCGGACTACGCGGGTTTGTTGCTCACAGAAAATTTCATACGGCTAGATAATAATGTTGTTGCATTAAAAACTTCTTTTGGATGGACGTTACAGGGACCTATCAATAAAGCTAGCTGTTTAGTATCTAACGTATCAATAAATTTACAGTTGACTAATTTATGGGACTTAGAAACACTCGGAATTAAAGACCCAGAGTTGGTGTCTACCAAGGCGGGTGAAGACTCAGTCATAATGGATAATTTTAGAAGCACTGTTGTGGTCAATCATGAGGGGCGGTATCAAGTAAACCTACCTTGGAAATTTGGGTACCGTGACCTGCTTGACAATAAACAATTGTCTGAAAAAAGATTGATGTCTACCACGCAGAAGTTGATTAAAATAAAAGAATTCGATAACTACGGACAAGTTTTCGACGAATGGTTAGACTTGGGTGTAATTGAAGAGGTGGATGATAAACAGATCGAGAACGGGTCTAAACACTATCTACCGCATCACGCTAAAATAGAAGAAGTTGCAGATCTTGACCAAATAAACTGTGATTCAATGAATAGGCGGTTGCGATTTTTGTATAAGTTGAAGAACAGTTTAAGGGAGCGTTTTCGAGAGAAGTACCTGGCGATGCTTGTACAGAAGGGTAGGGAAAGAGACAGCAACTTAAGGGTCGGCGATGTCGTACTCATTGAAATGGAGTCTAAACGCGTTAGGTGGCCTTTAGGTATAGTTTCTGAAGTTTACCCGGGTAGAGAGGGTCATCCCAGAGTCGCGAGAGTAAGAACGAGCTCTGGAGAATACACACGTCATTACCGGTGGTTGTATCCGTTGGAGATCCACAGTGATGTACCTATTTAGCTAGTGAAGTAAAGGGGTTTGTGTTGTCCAACACGAAACGGCGGGATGATGTTGCGAACCTTCTTTTAGGTTTTTTAATCATTGTGTTTTTAAATTTAAATAAGTGACGTTGTCAATTAATAGCTTTTCGGTGATATAATAACTTTAATTTTGTAAACTTCCTTTCTAGTAAATTTCTTTATATTTTCTAAGTTTTTGCGTGTATTAATTGTGCAAGGGCACTCTTTCGCAACGACGAACCACCAACAGCTTGACTTCTGTGCCATCTTTATTTTGTGCTCTCTCTTGCTCAAGTATTTTATTTTTTCAATATTTAAGCACGGCTCTCTTTATTTAAGAATGTTGAGAACGAACGCAATGTATATTTCATTTCATTTCATAACGTCGTAATAAAACCTTAGTGGGTTTTTAATTATGGCAAATAAATGTATGTAGGTATGGATTTATTCAGAGGTTAATGAATGGAAAAAAGTTTAGAATTTTAAAGTTGGTTTGGTTAGAGAAATTAAAAGGAGAACTGAAAGATATATATGAATCGGAGAGGGTAGTTGAATGGAAAGGCGTGTGGTATAATATTACAATACTAGCGACCCGCCCCGGCTTCGCACGGGTGCAATGCTTATGTAAATATGCATGTATTATACATATAAACCTTCCTTAAGAATCACTCTATCTATTAAAAAAAAAACACATCAAAATCCGTTGCGTAGTTTTAAAGATCTAAGCATACATAGGGACAGACAGACGGCGGATAGCGACTTTGTTTTATACTATGTAGTGATAGTGATGTCGGTCTTTGTCCAAATTTATTTTTCAACATTTGCATGCTAATTTAGCGAGACAATACACTTATACGCTATAATGTAATAGACCACATTCATACGCTGTGGCAGATTATACAAAACACCGAAGAATATAGCCACTGTTGTTGGCATTCGTGGACTAAAACCTATCCAAAACCGAGATGTTATACAATGATGTCATAAGAGAGATGTGTGGTTTGAAAGAAGAATTAAGAATGGGATGCTCAAAGGGTTCGATCATGTAGAAAGGACGTGTGAAAGTATATTGATGATAAGGATATATGGATAGGAAGTGTATGGGGATGAGACGGGGAAGACCTACGCGAACGTTTGTGGATCAAATCGAAGAAGTCTTGAAAACTCTAAACCGCCACATGTGTGACGACTGTGGCAAGAATGGATGAAGCCAAAGAGGTCGTGTGTGTGGTGGTTAACAGAGCAGTCGCTTTTTAGTTTGCTCCGCTATCTTTTATAAAATACATAAGAAAAAGTAGTTATTTTCCGGACTGTGCTATATCAAATTAAAGCCTGTAAAGTGAAGTTTCTTATATTGATTATGTGAAATGCCAGTGTTTTCGGATTTTGATAAAAGTTGAACAAAAAGATTTTAATTTGGCCGTCGAACTTACGCACACAAGCGCAATAATACCAGTCGGACGTTTGTTCGTTCTTCGTCTGACTGTTTTGGCCTAAACGCATTATCGCAAAGTAAGCGCTGAATTCCGCTAAATATCTCAGCGTAGCTAAATAAAATAAATACAGAACTAAAAGTGCTGCAGCGGCTTTATTTTGTTTCTGCACGTTCAACTCAATTTGTGTCATTCATTCGTCATGGCTTCCAACACGAAAGCTAAAAACTGTTGGAAATGTGCGAAGAAAATAATAAATAGAGAGTACCTATGTTGCTGTACGTGTAAAAACTATTTCGATATCGATTGTGCCAATGTGTCATATAAACGGTTCTCGCTCATGGATGCAGAAAGGAAATCATCAATCATCGGCTGTGTTCTAGTTGTGTCGGGAAACAAAATAAGGTAGGCAGCAATTATTCAACACCTACTTCTAAAATCCCGCAACAATATTGTAATGATATAACGGACTGTAACGTGTCCGAGCCTCCCTCTGCTCAGATTAGCAATGTTACAATACGTGGAGTAAAAAAGTGCAGCATTCTGGATTCAAATTCAAATTCTGATCAGCTAATAACAGTAAGCATTTTAAATAACTTTATGATAGAAATCCAAGAAAGTCTCACAAACTCTATAGAGAAGCATGTTAAGGCAGCTTTTAGTGAGTACACAAATCAATTAAGCACCAAAATACAGAATTTAATGGATTCCGTACAAGGTATTTCATCTCGGGTGAATGGTTTCGAGGATCGGTTGTCTTCGCTTGAGAGGCGCCTAGATTCCTGCAGCGACGTTTCTTGTAATAACCTCGCTGTCAGTATCGAACAACTTAAATCACAGCTGAATGATCGCGACCAGGAGCTTCTTCACAACGACCTCGAGATCAGTGGCGTGCCTGAAACTGCTGCTGAGAATCCGGCGCATCTTGTGACATTGCTAAGCAGGAAGCTGGGCATGACCGTGGAGGACCATGAGGTGGCCAGTGCTGTACGTGTGGGACTGCGTCATGCCGGTGGGGGAGTCAGTAGCGGAGGCGGCGGCAGGCCGCGGCCGCTTGCGGTGCGCTTCGTGCGGCGAGCCGTGCGGGACCAGCTGCTGCAGGCTGCCCGGGTGCGGCGCACGCTTGACACCGGAGACCTCAACCTCGCCGGTGCCGCCGCGGGACCCCCTTGCCGTGTCTACATAAACGAACGGCTCACCAGGTACAATCGGGAACTTTTCTATAAGGCACGCATGGAGGCGCGTCGTTTGCAATGGCGCTTTGTGTGGACCCGTCAAGGTGCTATTTTTGTTCGCCGCGACAGCGAGAAACCTCCCGTGAGGATTCGTAGTGAAGGTGACATAAAGAGGGTTTTTGGTGACTGATCGGTTTGCAGTGTATGAACAGTTTTTGTTATTTTATTTTTCGGGTTCTCAAAGCTTAAGTGCAAAGTTTAAGTATTGTTGTGAGTGCAATGTCATTAGTTATACCCATGTCGTTTCACTATCTTTTGAACTGTGGATTTGGCTTATTGTTGTTAAAATTCACTCATATTATATTGAATTAGTATTTAACATTCAATTGTCATTATCAGACCTATTTTATTTCAATAATGATAGTATGATATTACTAGTATGGTTTAGATTAATACATAAACTTATATTTCGCTGTATAGCCATATGTCACATCCCTAATAATTATAGGAGGACAGCTGATTTTTTATTATTTCTATTGTTAATGATATATTACTGCGAGAGCTGTTATATACAGACTGAACATCAGCTTGTATATTATAGTCAGGAAAGTTCTGTTCATTTCACGGAGTGTGGGGTGAGGGTTTTATTCGTGTACTTTGATGGGTGTATAAAATATGCATTGATATCTCACAGTTTAGATGTGTGGAGCGTTTATCCTATAGTCCTTGAAATGAGAAGAAATAGAAATACAATTTATAATAGAAGCAGTGACCATGGCCTTAACCATTATCACATATTAAATGTCACAATCCCGTGCATTTGGGATGCATTTTCACAAGCTATGTTGTATTATCTTTGGAACTATGTTTTGTTATCTCGTTTTCTTTGTAAAACATATTTACCCGGTAATGGAATTTACATTTATGGCAATCATTGCAGTTTCAGTACATTTACTGAAATTATAATTATCTGTTCTTCAATTATTGTGTTTAAAATACAGGGTCTTCTTGATCTCATTTTATTGATTTTTTTAAAGAACTGTGATTTATGTGTGGAGGGTTGCTTTCACTGTAAAGCTTCTGCATACTATACCGCAAATCTCAATGTTCCTATGCTACTTTATGTTATTGTTAAAACTGTATTTTGTAAGGATACAGTTTATAACTATACAATTTTTCTTGTTATGATGTGTGTTATACTTATTTTGACTTTATTGATTAAGTATTATGAGTGTATTAGTGAAACATGTCATGGCTATTACGAATTAATCTATTGTTCAATAGATAATCTATCATATGGTATGTTGTGCTGGTTCAATAACTATTCTCTGCGAGGTGGTTTTCATAGTAAGATGCCTTTTTATTTGACCAATTTTGATGTACAATTGTTGTTGGTTCTGATTTCAATGGTAAAATTTTATAGGGACTGTGCTGTTATTTATAGTGACTATTATATGTATGTATTAATCTTTAATGTGGAAAAACCATATAGTGGTGAATCGTTGAACTATTTCAAGGATTATACTGTGCAAAGGAGTTCTCATTATAAAGAGTTTAACCATTTTACATATCTTTGTGTTCATGTGTTATTTTTTATTATTGTAGTGTTTTTATTACATAGATATAATACCAAAATCTCTAGATGGATCAACATAATGTTGTGGAGTGTTTTACATGACTGTAGTCATGTAAAATATTCCATAATAGTTGGTGTGTCGCGGGGGGGTTCGGCGGGGGAGGGGGTGGCTTGTTCTTGGAGTACCAAGAATAAGCTACCGCTTCCCTTGCTGAATTTTTCTGTGATACATAAACATAATAACTTATGCTGGCGACACATTTCTGTATTAACCCGCTATCTGACTAACTCCAAATACATACAAGTATTATTTTCATACATAATTGTGCACATTACTAAAAATCTTAGTCTTGGCCTCCTAAACCCGGGATCTTTAGGAACGCGGCACGACGAATTCCTTGCAGCGATGGAGCGCAATTCAATTGATGTAATGGCCATAAATGAGACCTGGCTGCGAGTGGGCGAGGAGGGTCGTGCGCCGCGCGTTCCTGGATACCGACTACGTCATGTGCCTCGTAGTGCTGACGTACGTTCGCGTGGTGGCGGCGTCGGCTTCTATGTTCGCCGTGGTATTGCCGCACGAATTTTGAATCACCCCACGATTCATACTATTGAGCAAATGTGGCTTTGTATCAATATAAATGGGGTCAAGATATTAGTAGGAACTGCTTACCGGCCCCCGTGGTTCGGAGTGGATAGTTTTATTGATAGCTTAACAGAATCTCTGTGCGCGTTCTCGATGTATGAACAGGTTGTCATGTTGGGAGATTTTAACATGGATTGTTTGAGGCCTCACAATTTGAATACTAAAAAGCTATTGAGTTTTCTTAGCTGTTTTAACTTGGTACAATATGTTGGCCAGCCTACACATTTTACGGACCATTCGGAATCTTTAATAGATGTTATATGTTCTAATAAGAAAGTGAATAGAGTTTGTGTTGAACATATACCTGATTTGAGTAATCATGCTTTCTTGTCCTGTG
Organism: Elophila nymphaeata; assembly: GCA_955850985.1. Classification (NCBI taxonomy): domain Eukaryota; kingdom Metazoa; phylum Arthropoda; class Insecta; order Lepidoptera; family Crambidae; genus Elophila; species Elophila nymphaeata. Next base: position 12,426,505 of record OY039094.1, on the reverse strand, counting down.
AACTAAATATAAAAAAACCTAAATTTATACCTAAATGGCATTCTTATCGTCCTCTTCAAGGCATTGATTTTGAAAATTTTAATTTGGACATTGACTCGGTGGATTGGGATAGTTTGATTTCTGAAAATGTTAATGATGCTGTGAATTCTTTTAACACATATATTATTGAGATTTTTGATTATCATGCGCCTTATGAGACCAAATGCTTTAAGCAACAAAATTACCCCTGGATAACATACACTATTAAACAGATGATGAGACTTCGGGATCAAGCACATGTTAGAAGTAAAAAAACTAAACTGGATAAGCATAACGAATATTATAAAGAGTTAAAATCTATTGTCTCATCGGCTATATACAGGGAAAAGTCGGCTTATTTTGAAACTTATATCAATAAAAATATCAGCGATCTACGTAGTTTATGGAAAAATTTGAAACGTAATGTAGATTTTACATGTAAAGGAAATGAATTGCCCTCCCATTTTAAAAACCCTAATGAAATTAATGAACATTTTTTAAAGGTCGCTTCTAAAGATAATGTAGATATATCAACTTTAACTTTTTTTGAATTTCATCGTCTCGTCCCTGCATCCTTTTCTATGTCACCTGTAAGTGAAGTAACAGTAATGAATAATATAAAAACTATTTCGACCAATGCACTAGGTGTAGATGGTATATCTAAAGATATGCTACTTTTATCTCTGCCCTACACATTATCGTTTATTACAGCTGTTATTAACAAATCAATTGAAACTTGTGTTTTTCTAAATGTTTGGAAATCAGCTATTGTCAAACCTATTCCTAAGAAACCGGATCCTTGTGACTTAAGTGATCTTAGACCAATTAGTATATTACCTTGTATGTCTAAAATTTTGGAAAGGATAGTTTGCAAACAGGTGACCGATTACTTAGAAGCCAATGATATACTTCCTTTGAAACAGTCTGGATTCAGAAAATCTCACAGTACTACCACAGCCTTGCTTGATGTAATTGATGATGTGTTAGCCGCGCAGGATATAGGTAACGGAACTATTCTTGTTTTACTAGACTTTTCTCGTGCTTTTGACTCGATTAATATAAATCTTCTACTTTCGAAGCTTGCTTATTATGGATTTGACTGTAACGCGGTGAAATGGTTTGCAAGTTACCTTCTTGGGCGTTCACAGAGAGTTGAGCTGTGTAATGATACGGGTGGGAAGGTCACATCTGATATATCGTTCTTAAAGTGTGGCGTTCCGCAGGGTTCTATTTTGGGCCCCATTTTGTTCATTTTATACATTACCGATATAACTAAATGTTTTTTAAATTGTAGCTTTCACATATATGCCGATGACTTGCAACTATATTTAAGTTTTAAACCTGATGATACTGATTCTGCTGTAAACTTAATTAATCAAGATCTCAAACGTCTTACTATATGGGCGGAAAATAACAGTCTAGTCCTTAATCCACATAAAACTAAGTTTCTTGTGCTTGGTTCCAAGGTTCAGGTAGACAAAATTTTAAGCTTTAAGCCTAGTGTTGTGCTGGGAAATGATTGTTTGGAGAATGTATCTGTGGCACGAAACCTGGGTCTTTTAATGGACAGCAGACTGAAATTTGAGGAGCACGTTCAGGAAATAGTCAGAAACTGTTTTTATAGGTTAAAGGTGTTGTATGGAATTCGTCAATTTCTTAGCATAGAAGTAAGAATTAGGCTTTGTGACTCATTGATTTTGTCTAAGTTGAACTATGTTGATGCGGTGATTGGTAACTGTTTGCTGTCCAGGACAAAAACTCTTATTCAGCGTGTACAAAATGCTTGTGCACGCTATTGTTTTAAAATCCCACGTCGAGGGCATGTTACGCCATTCCTTAACCAGGCAAATCTAATGAAAATGGAAGCTCGTCGTGCCCTGCACTTTGCCACGTTACTCTTTGGTATTATACAATCCCATCGGCCACGGTATCTCTACCAAAAGCTTGAATTCTCTCGTCGCGAGGTTAGACTGGCTTCTAGACTCACCTGTCCAAGGCACTGTTCATCTGCTTTTCGTGGTAGCTTTCGTTACGCTGCCACGAAATGTTGGAACAATATTCCTCCCCCAATTAGACTTTCACGTTCTATTTATTCATTTAAAACTAACTTGAAATTGGTTTTGTTTGAGCAGCAATTAAAATTATAGCGGATGACTGTGTCATTTGTTTCCTGCCTGTCTGGCGTGGCCGCCGGGGCGCGGTATGGTGTGGCCGTTTGTCGCGTTGAGCTGTCGAAGATTGTTGGATGTAGCCGCCGACTTGGAATTTTGTCGGAGCTGCGAACGTTTATAAGGCTTGTACACGTTCGCAGTTTCGATAGATTTTCGGGATTGCGGTTGTATCCGATGGTTTTTGGCAGCTCGGCGCGATGGATGGCTATGTCGTGTCGTGTTTCGGTGGTCATGCTAGGCGGGCTAGGTGATGTGGTGGTTTCTTGTTTGGTGTAAATTTATTTGGTTGCACACTTGGTATGAAGGTAATGACAAGTAAATATTTTGAATTTGCTTGTCATTATTTTTTAGACTCTTAAACAGTGCAATTAGCACTAAGGGCGACCTTATCGGTAAAAGTGATCTATTCCAGGTAACCCTAAAACTGGACATAAGTGTAAGTTAAGTAAGATGGCGATCTACTTATACCTGTGCATGGCAATATATGTGTATATACATTTGTGTTGAGTTGTATATGTGTGTATGTGTATGTAATATGTATATGTGTATGTATATGTATGTACGTAATGTATTAGTCTGTTGGCCAGCACACATACATCATACATAGGCCCCCACAGAATACCAGCGTTGCAGGTGTTGTGCATGCTGCAACATAATGCTGAGTGGCGGCCTTTTTGGTTTCAATTTATCTGTATTTTTTAGCTATATGTATTAATTGTTTAATTGTTTAATGAAGCCAAATAAATTTATTTTGATTGATTTTGATTTGATTTTTTTTTATGTTACGAGATGGCAAACAAGCTTGCGGCCCACCTGATGTTAAGTGGTCACCGCCGCCTATAGACACTTGCAATATTAAGTGTAAATCACTTAACACCGCAAGTGCGTTTGCCATCTTAGGGACCTAAGATGATATGCCCTCCATGCCCAGTAATTACACTGGCTACCTTTCCCTTCAATCCGAAACACAGCGAACTGCTTCACGGCAGAAATAAGAAAGGCGGTGGTACCTACACAGACGAACCTACATATGGGTCTACCACCTTGGCGAACGTTTATCGATCAAGTGGAAGACATCCTGAAAAAGGGCCAGGACATAAGTACATGAAACCGCCAAGCATGTGTGAGGACTGTGTTGAGAGTAGATGAAGAGAAAGATATATATGAGGATCATAGGACGTGGAAATAACTGCAGATATCAATTGTGAGAGAAACGAAAGACTTTATGTATGTGTCTGTGTAATTGTCGTGTTTCTTGTGATTTCATTTATTTGGTCTCACCTCAAAGTTCACCTTCCCGCTCTGCTTATGTTTGATGGTGTTGAACACGAAGTGCGCGTACTGCGTTGCGTCTAGAAAAGAGACGGAAAATGTTTTATAGGTACCACCAGAGGAAATAAGACCAATATATTTAAAATATCTACTCACTAACCAAGGACTGTTTAAAATTGAAATTTGGCAACTAGTTTCTCAAATCTCACAATCAAGAAATGTAATTCACTGCCAGCACACGTGTTCCCTCCTTCCTACAATCCTGGGTCATTCAAAAGAGGCGTGAAGATGCACCTTGCAGGTGCAAGGCGAGGGTGGCTAGCGCGGTGGTTTATCTCTCGCACCAGCTATCTTCGCATTTGGACTACACTTCTGCTTACCATCAGGTGGATTGGAGTCATTTGCTAGACTTTTAAAATAAGAAAACATGTGCCAAATTAATTTTATTAAGGTTAAAAAACTAGGATAAACTCCTGGCCTAATAAAGTTGAAAAAAGCCCAAGGATTCGAGTTTCGTCTAGGTAATGACTTTATTAAAAAGCGTCGGTGGCGTAGTGCGTAAGAGCGTCGTCTCCCATCCGGGAGGCACTGGTTCGATCCCCGCCACCTACCAATGTGTTTTACAATTTTGAATTTATATGTACGTTTAATGGACGATTTTACGGTGAAGGAAAACATCGTGAGGAAACCTGCACATACCTATGAAGAAATTCTTAGGTAGTGTGTGAAGTGGACCAACCCGCACTTGGCCAGCGTGGTTGACTAATGCCTAATCGCCCCTAATGTGGGGTAGGCTCGAGCCCGAGGTCGGGACATTATATGAGCTGTTGATGAATGACTTTTTCTCGCTTTCTCGTTTTTACTGAGTTACGCAGAGCTTTGGATACACATAAAGCCACATCAGAGCCATGTGACGCCAACAGAGTAGAATAGCATCACCCCATATCCTCCAATGGGTGTCGTAGAAGGAGACTAATGGATCAGCAAAGGGGTATCCTTATACTCCGTCCTGCAATCCGCATTGGGCAAGCGTGGTGGAATAGGTACCGCCTAAACCTCTTTTGATGACAAAAAGAGATCTTGTTTGTTGCAGTGGGTCAAATTATAAAGGCTGTTATGATATGATAGCCACATCAGTACTTACAGTACGGTACCCCCAAAATAGTAACAGATTGCCCAGCCTGTTGCCTACACAAAAAGCAATCAAAAGCATCTTAACATTCTGTGAACCAACCAACAAAAAACAACATCCAGGACAGATGTTACCACAGATTTAATAATACAAGAAGATAGGCCAAGCCGGCGATTAACTTGTGAAAGGGGTGTATGCCCAGAGGGCATACATTACCGCCACTTCGCCGTCCGCGTCACTCGGACTTCCTATGAACTCAGCGATTTGACCGATCTCCTTTGCGGCTGTGTCTAACTTTCATCGCTTCGCAGTACTTAAGACGCGCGCAATGAATAGTGTATATTACGGCATGCTCAACTAGAACCATGTTATATAGTACGGCCGGTGATCGCGACATTCGGTCTTCCTATGAACTCTGCGATTCGACCGATCTCCTTAGATTGATATATCTGTGGATGTTACACTCTCAGTTACTGAGCAGTGTGCGGTCTCGTTTATTACATTCAAGCTTATAACTATTTCATGTATCTAGAAAAAAAATAAGAACATTATAGCTTTGTTTTTTAATACTGATTTCACCGATGCCGCGCAATTTTTGGTCCCGGGAAATTCACCCTTATACCTCACAAACGAGGTTGGTGATTTGATAATTCCTATCATTCCATGGACTGTTCGTGCGGACCGTATAATTGCAGAGAGAACTGCCGGTGCCTGAGACATGGAAACGAGTTTTTAAGGGTCGTCTTATGATGTCTACTGCCTTAGCTTCTTAAGATGTAATTGATTACTAATTTAGAAACCAGTCTATTGTGGCTTCTGTCCCATACACTATTGCTGTTACTCACTCACCTCCGAGCGGGAAGAACTGCGAGAATATATTCTTGAAGGTGTCCTCATCCACCATGCCTGATGGGCACTCCTGCAACAAGAATTGTAAAAATTCAATCATACGTGCCAGATGGGTACCTGGTATCATTACATAGTATAAAAAAAGTCGCTATCCGCCGTCTGTCTGTCCCTATGTATGCTTAGATCTTTAAAACTACGCAACGGATTTTGATGCGGATGATTTTTTTTAATAGATAGAGTGATTCTTAAGGAAGGTTTATATGTATAATACATGCATATTTACATAAGCATTGCACCCGTGCGAAATGAAATGAAATGAAATGAAATTATTTATTTGTAAGAATTTTGAGTACATTGATGCAAAGTTGTTACAGCTATAGAGACCAATCAAAAGCCGCGGCGGGTCGCTAGTTGACTATAATTATGTTGTTTGAACATTGTAACCTAAACACCTATCTAATCTTCTTAGACAACTAACTTATTTCAAAATTATTAGTAGTATATGTGTATAATAAAATAATATAGTCTATGAAATTATTAATGTATGTTCAATTTATTAAGGTTTTTTAATATTATTTTGTCAACTTAAATATAATATTGCAGTGCTTGAAAAGGGCAACTAAGTTCTAAGCACAATGTTTTATAAGGCCTATTGTAATACACTTAGTTCGCAATAAAGAATTTGATTTGATATGTACCAAAAGTAGATTTATTTATTTGTTGGGTGTCACAACAGACATTAATCTATATATAATATATAAAAATGAATACTGACTGATTGACTGACTGACATATCAACGCACAGCCCAAACCGCTGGGTCTAGAGATTACAAATTTGGTACGTAGGTTCCTTATGAGGTCCAGGGGTGCACTAAGAAAGGATTTTTGGAAATTCACCCTCTAGGGGGGTGAAAAGTTAGTATGGAAATCCGTCATTTTTAAAGTAAAATCTATAAAAATTGGTACATGGCCCTTCAGTTACAAATTAAGAAAGATGTATTTTAAGATTTTTGGAAATTCAATCTAAGAGTCAAGAAATCCGTCATTTTTTTTAAGTAAAATCCATGAAAATCGGTATATGGCGCTTGGGTTAGAAGAAATAATATACGCGGACGAAGTCGCGGGCAAAAGCTAGTCAATACATAAGATACAATCAGCTTACAAGGGTTCGTGAAATAAACGCACTGTAGGTACTAGGGTAACATGAGTATAAAGTAGTGTAAGTAACCTGCTTGAACCCGCGGTACATGAGCTTGATCTCGCGGGTGGTGAACCGGCTCTGCTTGGCGAGCGCGGCGGGCGGCTCGGGCCGGTGCCGCGCCGTCGCGCCGTACTCGAACACCTCCTCCTCTGGAACACGACACCTCCGTTAGTATGCTCGCCTGGTACTTGGGCACTCAACAGCCGGAGTAGAGTAACGCTTGAGTCATGTCAGCATTATTATGAGAACGTAAAGTGTTAATCTACTTCTGCTAAAGACTACTAGCAGCAATTATGATGCAAGTGAGCAGAGACCACGAGCACAGAGTAATAAAAAAACCCTAGAGTATAGTGTCATACGACTCTTTTGAACACAATTGGAGGACTTAATTTTTCACTTTCTCGTATACGTAGTATAGAGGAAGTCTTGTAATCGTCAAAAAATTCCACCTCGAGATTTTGACGGATTTACACGTTTTGGACAACCCTGAGTCCAAAAATACTGTTTTTGGAATTATGTCTGTGTGTGTGTTAATGTGTCTGTGCGTTAGCACGATAACTCGAGTATGCTTCAACTTATTGCAACCAAAAACATGCATGTATGACATCAAAATATAAGGTTTCTATCAACTTTTGAGACGTCGATCACGAAATTTAAGCAACCAAGTGCGCGGTCGGTACTCGGATGGGTGACCAAAATTTAACATGCATGTATAACATCAAAATATAAGGTTTCTATCAACTTTTGAGTCGTTTCCGGTATACGAGAGAGTCAAGGGGAGACCACTCCCGATTTTTACTTTGGCGAGAGTAGACTCTCATTGGCAAAACTTAACTTTGTCCTCGCTGAGAATGTCAAACGGTGCCAAAACAGTATTTTGTTCTTCTTCGTTCCTCGAAGTAATACTTTCTTTATAACATCGTGTTAATCTAAGTACTAAAAACAATTCCTTGCTAAAAGGGAACGATATATTATTTGTAAGCTACAACGACTGCTGGCCATCATACAGGCAGCTTTTAAAAATAATTAATTAAAGGAATTACTGTGTTTAATAGATATTGTAAAATATTGTACTAAGTGGTTATTTAATTAAATCTAATAGCTTTAATACGTAATTAACAAGTTGGAACTATTTTTCCAAAAAAAGAACTAAGTCAATAAGCATCATTATTTTTACTAAAAATAAAAAGGTTTAGTCGCTGAGAAATGGCGTCAGGATTGTGTGTTGTTGTGGAAACTGTGTGTGCAACGACCACATTTTTATTCAAACTTAAAGAAGACAATACTAAAGATTTGGCGGTATAAGCTAGATCCTTTTGCCTTCCCTTAATAGCGAGAATCCAATTTAAAAAATATATATTTAAAAAGTTCATTATCCTTTCATCCGTGGAAGAGTTAGCGGTTATCGCACTAGTGCGTAATGGACCCCATTACGAAACTGAAAACGGTGCAGAAAAGGCGGTTGTATGAGCAAGTGTGTTGAAAAAAATGTTCAAGACATATATCGAAGACTATTTTAGTAACCTAGTGGTCCAAATTACAAAACCAGTTGACTCTATTGGAACAAAGTTGGCTCTCATATTTTGTTGATTTAAAATAAAACTTTATGCACTATAGATTTAAAAAAATACTTTTTTTTATGTAGAATAAAATAGATCTTTATTTGGTAGTAATTAAAAACAACATTACACTCAAAACTTAACATAAAACAAATTCTACCAAAAGGTTCTCCGCTCAGTATAAGCCGAGGCATATGTAAGACATTAGTAAAAATTATAAGCAATGTTACCTGCGTTTGAAGAAAATTTGGTCCATATTACCAGATTTTCCCCCATTAAAATTAGTTTAATAAATTCCTTCTTTATTTTACCAATAACAAAAATATGGGCGGTTTCCATCGAACCTTGTTGACGGGACTAATCCGCACGTAAAAGTTATGTGGAGCCATTAGCTCGTCCATTAGTCAACTCAACTCCTCGTATTTCATAGGAGCCTGGTAGCCTCCGGCTGATATATCATTGTCGGGCAGTAACTCAGGGTGAGTTATCGGACCTCACATCCGCGGTCTGCAGTTCGAAGGCACTTCGAGAACTTAGTTTGTTTTGTGTTTAAATGTGCCCTAAGGAATTTGCCAATTTTTGCGACTCCATCCCCAATTTCTAGCCAATTTGTGAGAAAAACTCCAAACAACATTTATAATTTTCATTAGAGAATAAGTAAAAGAGACATTTATTTATTTAAATAAAGTGCTTGCTTTTCTGAGCATAGCTTGTCAAAACACGACTCAGGTTTGGAAATCGCGACTATCATCTCTTTCTCGACATTCTATGTGGATCACCTCACGGTCACGACGCCCCTGAGACAGTGCCGCGACGCCCCAGGGCATCTTGCTCGACACACAGTTTGGGAAACCCTAGTTGAAATAATAATACACTTCATTAAAAACAATCTCTGTTATAGTTCTGTCCGCCTGGTACTTGGACTTACTATCAGCTGCAAATATCAACCCTTAAGCTTGATGAGTTTTTTACTTAAATTATGACACATTTTTGACCGTTGTAATTCAGGTTGGGTTGTCAGACCTCACATCCGCGGTCTGCAGTTCGATTTCGTAAGTTTGTTTTAAGATAATTTAATTTTGTAACGCATTAAAAAGAGTTATTAATATAATTATTTTAATTTAAAAAAAACTTATGATTACATACATATTATTATATTACATTTGGTTACATATAATAGCCGCCTCTGGGGTTGACCTCCAGAGGCGGCTTTTCATGTAACCAAGTATTTTATATGTAATGTAACCCCGGATCTCTGTACAACGGACCCGATAAAATAATTAATTTAATAATTGGACTTTCGATCTGTAAGGTAGAGGTACAAATTGAAGGGAGTGAAAGGTACTAATTTGGTCACCCATCCGATTACACACCACGCATTAAGTAGCTCCACTATCACGATAGACAGAAATAAAGTCGTGTAAAAAAGCGCCAAATTAGTTCGTTCATTCATTCATTCGTTTTAATCTGCGGGCGCGGTGTCAGCGCGACGGCGCTATTGTTAGCTCTCTGTAGTTATTAGCTCCTGGTACCGAGTTGACACGTTTTGATGGATGCTGCCAGCAGGAAAAAGTTTAAAGACAAACAGAGGATGGATGATCACGAAAGTCAAGTTACTAAGTCCGCGGTACTCGGCTGGGTGACAAAATTTTTCAACTCGATTTTCTCCAGTCGACAAATACCTTGTTAATGTATTGTAAACTTTTCAGGAAACTATCTTGAGCCTTTGATCTTTAATTGCAATTTTCGAACAATCAACGCGTTTTAACAATGAGAGTGTAATAAATAAATTAGCATGATACCGTTTAAAATTTTGCACATTTTAGTGTATTAAAAAAAAAAATTGTGTGCGTGTAACCTTTACGCGCGATTGAAGTAAAACTTCTTTGACGTAGATCACTGAAATGATTAAATTTTAACTGAAATATGACAGATACTTACGACCAATCGAAATTACTATTTTTAAATAGCGGAAACTACACAGACTATAGAATACTGAGCGTTACTTCCGTTAGAAAAATCTGAGTTACCCCCTAGTCGCGCCTAAAGAAGTTTTACTTCAAAAGTCTTGAAAATTGGTGTTACCAAAATAAAAAATCATAATAATGTTTACAATCTTGTATTTGATGTTAAACTTATGTTATATTGGTGAAAAGTTAAAGTGTTGTTGTTACTAAGTAATGTGCATTTTTAGCAATGCTATATTAAAGATTTTATTAATTTTGTTATAATATAAATGTGTGGACAGTTTTCCGAATGACGGCCAGCAAAAGCTGTTTTAAATGGCTCATATCATGTTCATAACAACTACACACGAGGCAAGCACGCCATTCCCAGTCGTAAAATCAAATATAAATCGTCTTTATGACTTTTACAATAAAGTCTACAGAGTTCAACAAATATAATTACCTCACTTGTTATTCAAACCAAGCTGTAAGAACCTTTCGCAGAATGACTTCCATCAAAAAGCTACATTTTATGCGCACTGGCAATTTACTATCAACTGTATCCACTACTCGTAAAGTTTACTTTTAAATAGCAACAATTTGAACCGTCTTTATAAAGCATAAAACTTATTCTAATTGACTAAAAGTGTTACACGAAATTCAACTTTAAGCTGCTTAATATAACGGTTATTTCAGCCTCAGTGTTATGTCAGTATATTCGTAAGTTTTAGATATTAATGGACTCTATTTTCTCGTCTTAAAAGCGTTTTTGGCTTGTGATAAATGGATGTGGAGAAAATCTTTTCATACAGTCACTGGGAGACATTTGTAAGGGGTACTGTGTAAAAAAACTTACACAGTTTTATTTAGCTTTCACCCTTTCATTTGGTAAATAAAAGAGCGAGAAAAGACATACATAAAGCAAAACAGCTGCGTACTGCGGACTTAATAGGATTGGCGCGAGAAATTTTGCACGTTCAATACGAATTCAGAACCTCCTCCTGTTTTAACGACGGTTCAAAAACTGCATCATGATCGGTCCATTCGTCTAGGACAGTGGTTTACATTTTCCTGCGTACCACTTCAAAAAAGACATAAAATTCGCGTACCTCTTATTGGAGGAATGATAAATAAAAAAAACAATCGGGTTTTTGACACTTATTAGTATCTAAATACCTTTTATTTATTTAATTAATAAAGTTTAAATGATGGTGAAAAACCCGCGAAGCTCGGGAGCGGGCGCTGGGTGCATTATTTACATTGATCGATTAAAATACACAATTTATTTTATTTATTTATTTTACAAAATCCACAGATCATTGAATACAGTTAGTAATTATTATGATAGTAAGTCTTAAATCTAATTAAGGATTTACTTTATATTATACAAAAACTTAAGAGGGTTAGTAGGTATGAGTGTGTGGTGTAATTGTGGTATGTGTGTAGTGTGTTTGGTGTGTGAGTGTATGTGTGTGGACATCTTTATATATATAATTCTTCTGTGAGTGTGTATGTCACTGAACTTCTCTTAAACGACTGGACCGATTTTGATGAAATTTTTTGTGTGTGTTCAAGGGGATCTGAGAATGGTTTAGATTCACAAAAAATCCACGCGGACGAAGTCGCGGGCGGAAGCTAGTAACATATAAGTTGTATTACGTTATTATTTTATTGTATTATTATAAGTTGTACAAATACAAAAAAATCAATCCAAATCCAGTTTCAAGACTAATATATTTTGTTTTTTTTTACTAATTAAATTATCTTTGTTGAGAGATTGCCACGCGTACCCCTTGATGCAACTTCGCGTACCGCTGGGGGTACGCGTACCACTAATTGGGAGCCACTGGTCTAGGATCATAGTTCCTAAACGAACCTTTGGGGTCTGTATGTAAGGTGTCACTGAACACAAATGAAGACACAAGTTCCAATAACGATTTATTTATCGCACGCAGAAAGTTGTACATGGCAAGCTAGTAGCATTAAATATTCTAGAACTGTACTTTAATTTGGGATAAATTTTGCGTTTACAAATGCGTACATATTTTTAAAACTAGAAAATACACTGAAAAAATCTACCTGCCCCAGGCGGGAATCGAACTCAGCACCCTTCGTTATCCGGGCGGCTGCCTTAACCACTACGCTACCAAGACACTTGCTCGAAATTTTTGCAGTGCTTGGTGCTTATGTTTTATGGTAACATTGTGGATTGCGAAAGATGCTGAGTTCGATTCCCGCCCGAATAATTCCAAAATAACTGATAATGTATACATTTGTGTAAGTACAAAAATAATATTTAATATTTTGTGTGAACTCTCTAAATTAAATACGTTATATTTAAATATTTATTGAAATATAAATAAAAATAAAAGGGTACCCTAGACACGTCAAACTTATAAGACCCATCTTTTTGGGTCGGGGGTTAAAAAAGTAATAAATAAATTATTGTAAATTTCAATATAATATTAAGTCGAAGATCCTGAGCGGTGACGTCACCGTGACGTCATGATTAATGAGTTGAATCCATTTGCTAATGGACAGAGTCCGGGGGGACTGCCGGGGTAATAGCTGAGGGACGATATTTATTTAATTATTTCACATAACTAAACAGCATAAACCCAGTTACATAATTATGTAATACAGTATACAAATCTTAGAAGAATTAAATAGAAAACGAATATTTTTAGACATATTTTATAATAGTGGTAATTATTTTTAATTCAATTGTAGGAAGTCCAAAGGGAAGTACTTCCGTCGGGCAAGGTGTTGTATGTCCGGGGACCGCGGTCCAACTGTCTGTAGTTGGAACTTGTATACAACATGTAAATTAAATAACCAACACCCTGAATACAGGTGGTTTTGGATCGGCTTCCGAGTTGATTTCAGTATTTAAAAAAAAACGATTTTAAAAAAAAAAAAAAAACAAAAAGTACCCAGAAAATGTTGTACAATATTTTCTGGGTACTTTTTGTTTTTTTTCTTCAAAAAAAAAAGGTTTTTTTTTTAAATATTGAAATCAACTCAGAAGCCGATCCCAAACCACCTGGTTAGGCATCTTTTATACATTTATTTTATTTTATTATTTTCACATCAACAATACTAGCATGTTGGTTTGGTGAATGTACTCGGCGACGCCATCTGGTGTGGAATCTGTGATTCGGACAGATGGCCCAAAAGGCGCAACGCCGTGCCCCCAGTCTGGCACATTAAGAAAAAAGAAAAAACTTCTACCCGCGCATTATGCATTTTTTCGCGGCTCCGCAAATAACATTATCGCAAATATATTCGTAAATCTTCGCCGTAACCGCTTTTTTAAATAAATCTCACTTAGCTCGTGAGAAAACTATAATCGAGAATTATAATTGGTGACTTTGTATTGTGTTTTTGGTGTAACTGTTGGACTGATCACAGAAAATCGCAGGACTATTGCGTGCAGCGGCTGTGCCTACATTTTTAGGTCTGAAGGCTGATGATCGATGAAGCATCGGGTGAGTCGTAGATTACTTTATCTGACCTATGTGCCTGTATTGTTGATGTACAGTCCTTAGTCGTTGTGAAATATTAAGTTCGCCATTCCATCAGAAGTTGCCGAAATTCTCCCCACATATGGTAGCTATTTACACGCTTCACCACCACCTGTATTTAGGGTGTTGGTTATTTAATTTACATGTTGTATATAGCGAGCACCTTGGGAAACTTCGTTTGCGCGATTCAGGTTTCCACACTAATTGTAGCGCTTGTATGAGCACTGTTGTATAGCGCCATCTGTGAGTTCTATGAGGAGGCGGCGTTGGCCGCCACACAATTAATGATGTTTTTACACTGATTTTGACCTAGTCACCTGAAATACAGGATATCCTAGGTTGGGCTCCTATATTGTCATTTTACCATTATCATATACTATTGTAATAAATTGTGTAGGTACATTGTTTAAGGAAATAAATTATTCTTATTATTTCAACTCATAACTTTCTTTTTAAAATCACCAATTTAAGTTTTGATGTCGAGTTTTGTTATTATATGCACCTATGGCTGACCCATACTGCCAGGTGTGGCTTTATGTGTAACCAAAGGTCTGCTCAACAATATTCGTGATTAATTGTGTTGCTGGTTGAATCTTATTTAAAAGAAGACATGTATTTGAATATTCTATGATGTGTTTTTTAGAATATGTTATTATATCAGTTTGTGTCTACCAATTTGTCTGTCATGAAGTGAGCAATACAAATTTTACAGTTTTACACTATTTCTTTAATTTCACGATAACTTTGCAACAATATGTATGTTTGAATTCCTTTAATCCACAAGCAAGCGCAAAATCACCAAACTTTCTTCGTTTACAGAAATATGCCACAAGCGCTCTCGCCGGGCGGAAGTCGCCGCCTTGAGGACTCTCAATTTGGCAATTCCTTTGTTAGTTGTTCAGAATTTTTACCCCTCGCTCTAATGAAGGTTGTAAAGGATATTTTTTTCTTTTAATTAAGAGGAGCGTAAAAAGGCGAAACATGATATCGACGGCCCCTTACATACTTAAGGACATGTCAAAAATTGCATCTTTTTTTGTTATTTCAATAGCTTTTCATTGACCATACGCTTATAAGCCATGAGTGATTTAATTTTTGCTTAAGGTCCTCCACCGTAACAGGGCAGCTTAAATTAGCTTTAATTCTCATTCATCGTAATTCCAAATGTTTTTCGAGTTTACTCCTTAAGAATCGATTTGCATATATAAGGGGCACGGTATAAGAAAAATGTGAGGAGTAAAATCTATCGATGAATGACCTCGTTACGTTTTTGAAGGTCAAAGTCATAATTGGTGCGCAACTTTCTAATTGTCAAAACACGGATGACAGCAGGTGCGCCATCTCACCTGTCTCGCAGTAAACTCCAGTCGTGCGTCGGAGCTGACACACAATTTATTTTTTTTGTTACTTGGCTCCCACAAGAGCCTATTCTATAAAGTTGGTTTAGATTCATAATTTTCTTTTAATTCTAATATTCTCCCATTCCATTAATTAACACGAATCGGAACATGTAACACGTTCAAACCGCTTGGCGTTTTGCAGTCAACCACAGATTAGAGAGTATATGACTAAAGTAGGCGAAGTGTAGCCAACACAACAGCACGAACTTTGTCGCGATCAAACCCTTTATTGTGCGGCAGTTTACCGACACCCACGCGAAAGGCATTCGTATTTTTGGAGTTTACTCCTTAAGAATCGATTTGCATATATAAGGGGCCCGGTATGAGAAAAATGTGAGGAGTAAAATCTATCGATGAATGACCTCGTTACGTTTTTGAAGGTCAAAGTCATAATTGGTGCGCATCCTATGTCGCGCAACTTTTTTTCTCCTTTATTTGGGTTAACAAACAATGTAAGTACACAATAACTTATTACTAATACAGTTGTAATACCATCAAAATAACTTAAAAAAACATTCGAATTTCTTTAATCTAACGATGTCATGAAAATACGAAATAGCAATACAATAGTTATTTGTTCAAGAAGTGAGCAAAGTTATTTTTTGCTGCGAGTGCCGATATTAAATAACGAACCAGTATACAATTGATTCATAAATAGACTGAGCGCAGTGACAAAGGATTTAAAGGCACGACAGAAAAAAAATTTGCTCTCGCGTGAAACATACAACTTTTCACCTCTCCAGCGAGAAAATTGTTATAGGTGAGAAAAACAAGGAAATAATTTAATATATGTTTATTATCTTAAAAATAATTATTGAAAATTAAAAGTAACATTAATTGAACGTTACGTCTTGTTCAGAGCTCGCAGTAAAAAGCGGTTTTTCCTTCGAGATTTTACGAAGCAAAATAGGTATTGTGGTGCTGGAGAGTTGAAAAATATTTATTTCTGTTTAAAGACTTATTACTACATAGTGTTTGAATCTCCTTTTAAGCATTGATTGCTTGTGTTAGGAAATGCCGCTCTTGTGTTAATAAAACCGCTCCTGTGTCATGAAGGTTCCATAATGTGTCACACAGAGCATAGAATACTCCCATTGGCGATTATGACAATCGGTCTGTGTTACGGGACACATACGGCTGCGGTCCCAACATTAATATCGGACGTGATGATCAAGGTAGCAGCAAACGTTGCGTCATGTAGTAAGTGCTCAGCCCGTTAGGTCCCCAAGGAGTTGACTGACACGTGTGCCTACAGGATTACATTAATTTTCTTTTAGTGCGATAGAGAAATGACTTGGCAAATATTTTTGTTGCCGCTACGTCCAATTTGTATTTATGAAGAGATAGTAGAAAAATTTCAACAGGGACATTTAGATTGTCAACATCATGGAATCCTGTGATAGCCAAATGCTAACCGCGATTTCTTGGTTTAGTGGTAAGCAAGACTGTGTCAAAGAAGTGACGGTAGGACTGAGTTATCAAAGTGCGAGGGTAGACGAGGATCAGCGGGACCGGTGTGATCGACTGTGACCCTAGGTTAGGGGTCAGATGGCTTCTTTCAAGGCCACAACCGCGTCCGAAGTCCCCCGGGTGCGATCCGATGGCTGCTCCCGGTGTCCTCATCAGGAGGACGCGCCAGGTTGTAACGGAACGCTTTGAGTTCCCAAGCATTCGTTACTAATAGAGTATAATAAAATTTATTATAAATTCATTTAAGGAAGGAAGAGTCTATGAACATGTTCTTTTATTTGATTTTGTATTGCGACGATGTGTACAATAAAGATTATATCTATCTATGTATCTGTCTGTTTATGCATAATAAAATTAAACTAAACATCAGGAGGACGCGCCAGGTCGAGCAGCCGTCGGTGGAGGAGTGGCTGCTGGCTACCAATTGGTGCAAGGAGTGCCTAGACGGGCAGCGTTGGGACCACCTCGGTGTAGTTGCGCACATGAGCGCAGATCCCGAGCCGTCCTGTAATAGTGCACTAAAGGTCAGGCCGGGGAGGATGTTTAGTAGGTATGGAGGGAACGCACGAACCTCGATTCCCACATATCTCCTTCGGTTAGCTCCACCCCGCAGGGATGATGCGTAATTGCATTTGACCTCCCCGACAAAAAAAATACTTTGGGGGTCAGGGCTACATCGGGCTTAAACTGGAGTTGAGTATCATTCATGCTATATACCATTGGAACTAATGAGGGGAATCCGGGAAAAGACCGTTTTCAGGGCCAGCGGAGCTTTGGGCTTGATGAGGGCTGTAGGTGGCTCAATGAAAGATCCGTTGATTTTAATTACTAGAACTTTAATCTGAGGTGAACACTAAATTAATTGGGTACAATAGCACGCCAAAGTGATGCGTGTAACAAGCAAGTACAATGGAGGATCGAATGCGAATGTGACATTTACTGAAGTGTTGCTATTGTATAAAAATAAAAAATATAATTTGTTGGGTTGCCAACATGCTGCGGCCTCACAAAAATGAAAACTACACAAAGGTATATAATACAATAGCCCACATTCTTAAGCTTTACAAAGCTAAGTATTTATTATTAAGTAACAATTTTA
Organism: Elophila nymphaeata; assembly: GCA_955850985.1. Classification (NCBI taxonomy): domain Eukaryota; kingdom Metazoa; phylum Arthropoda; class Insecta; order Lepidoptera; family Crambidae; genus Elophila; species Elophila nymphaeata. The sequence goes on along the minus strand of OY039094.1, from coordinate 12,408,864 downwards.
CAAAAACAAATTAAGTAATTAAACAAAACTTAACGTTTTAATTTTAACTTATTTCTATCCTTATCATTAATAACAATTGTTAGAGTTATATTTTGTTAGCATATTTGTTGAACACTAAGTATTAATGCACTAAGTAAATATATGCAATCTCGACAAACAAAGGTGAGTATCTAATCATTATTACATTTACATAATGCATTTTTATACTAACATTTTTTACTTATTTATTTACTTAACTTACGTTTTTTTACACAATTATGTATTTAATGAGAAGCACTAGCCCTTAGAATGCTAAACCTTAACTATAAATTAAACAAAGTTGCATATCTATTTATCTAATTACTTGACATGAATATTGATTACTAGACAAACTATTGAACAGGCAAAAGACATATGCCCGACAATGATCGTGTATAGGTTTTGCCATTAGCAGTAACTAAATCTAAGGCCCTGACCTTACCATCGGCCCCTGGGTAAACCTTTACCACCCTTGCCATTGGCCATTGCATGGGGGGCGAGTTTGCAATGCGCATTATAGCTAATGAACCTACGGTTACATTTGGTTCGACATCTTGCCACTTGGGTCTGCACTGTAAGGCATTCAGGTACTGCTTATGCCATACCTTCCAAAATGACTGTTTCATACATTCTACTAAACTCCAAAATTTAAGCCTATTGGTAGGTATTTCAGTAATATCTGGTTCTGGATATGCAGTTATAGGACCACCTACTAGAAAATGTCCTGGAGTTAAATAAGAAAAGTCTTTGATGTCTGAAGAGTTAATTGGCATTAAAGGTCTAGAATTAAGAATCCCTTCAATTTGACAAAGTACAGTATTTAATTGTTCATAAGTAAGTACACTTTTATCTAAAGTTCTTTTTAAATGAAATTTGGTGCTTTTAACAGCAGCCTCAGCGAGGCCTGCAAACACAGGAGAGTAACTGGGGATAAAATGAAACTTTATACCTTGTTCACTTGAAAAATTGTAAATAGTATTTTGATAGCCTTTTGAGTTAACATGCTTGTACAAATCAGCTAAGTGACTCTGTGCTCCGCGAAACGCACCCCCATTGTCACAGAAGATTTCAGTGGGCAGTGATCTACGTGATATGAACCGTTTGAAGCAGGCTAAAAAGGTTTCTGTGGATAAGTCTGTGGCCAACTCTAAATGCATGGCTTTAGTAGCAAAGCAAACAAATACACAGATGTAGCCTTTTCCTATTAGAGCTCGTCTTATACCACAATTTTTTACTTGCACTGGCCCAGCGAAATCCACTCCGACAACTTGAAAAGCCCGGGATGCTGTTACACGTTGGCGTGGCAGAGAGCCCATCAACTGCTTTGCTGTATTAGCTTTCATTCTGAAACATATTAAACATTTGTAAATTATTTTCTTTATAAGACGTATGCCATTGATGAGCCAATATTTTTGATTTAAGTGTGATAATAATAACTTAGGCCCGGCATGAAGCATTCTAAAATGCTCATCTTTAATAATAAGTGCAGTTATATTAGAATCTTTTGGTAAAATTATGGGATGCCTTTGAGAATAAGGTAGCTCTGAATTTTGGAGTCTCCCTCCTACTCTCAATAAGCCCTTATCATCGATAAATGGATGCAATGGCTTCAATGAGCCTTTAATTTTTACATCTCTTAATAGTGATTGAATTTCACTATGAAAATGAATATTTTGTTCATTTTTAATAACCAATAATAAAGATTCTTGTAACTCTGAACTGGATAAAAAATTTGTTTGTAATTTAATATTTTTTCTATTAATATTTTTACAAAATCTGAGAATGTAAGCCAACACACGAACCCTCTTATTTAGGTTTGAATAATTTTCTAAATGTTGAAACAAAGTATTTTGTTTTAAAGTAATAAGTATTGCTTCATTAGACTTCATTAGGTTATTTTTTAATTCAGGCAGTTCATTGGGCAGGTCTATTAAAAAATCAAAATTGTACCCCCTATCTTGCAGGAATTCAGGCCCGTTCCACCACATTGTGTTGGAATGCAATTCTTGCGGGTCCAAACCTCTACTAATAAAGTCAGCAGGATTTTCTTGCGATTTTACATGCAACCAACCCCATCTATTCGTTAATTGCTGAATTACCCTTACTCTGTTGGATACATAAGCTTGAAGCCTATGTGGATCAGTTTTAATCCATGCTAATGTTATTTTTGAATCTGTATATAAATGAACCATGTCTATCTTAATTTTAATAAGTAATATGTCATAGACTTTGTTTATTAATTTGGCTAACAATAGGCCAGCATTGAGTTCTAATTTTGGAATAGTCAATGGTTTTGAGCATGGATTAATGCGCGATTTTGAACAAAGCAAGGACAATTTGGCGTTACCTTCTTTATTTATTATCCTTAGGTACACGCAGCAACCATATCCAATGGAACTTGATGCATCTGCAAACCCGATCAGCTGCACTGCCTCTGCATTTTCCGTTATGGGAATATTCCTGTTGATATGTATAGGTTGCATAGCAGCAAGGCTGTTAGCAAATTGTGACCAATGATCTTTTATCGATTGAGATGGGCTAGCATCCCAACTTACTTTTTCATGCCATAATTGCTGCATGATGACCTTTGCCTTTACTACAATTGGACTAATGAAGCCTAATGGATCATAAAATTTTGCTATTTGACTTAAAATTTCTCTTTTTGTTATCACCTTGCATGACATTTTTGGTGACCTTATAATAAAATAATCTTTTTTAGTATCAATAGTTAAGCCTAATGTTTTTATATTGCAATTATCTCTTTGAATGTCTAATTGATCTAACTGAAGTTGATCTGCTGGTATGTCAGCTAAAATATTATTGCAGTTAGATGACCATTTGTGCAATTCAAAGCTCCCTAACTCTAGCAACTTTCTTAGCTGATTTTTAGCATGGTGCAATGAATTGATGTCTGAATGTGAATGTAAAATGTCATCAATGTAGGTACAATTTTTAATAATATGCGATGCCAAAGGCAGGGTGTCCTCATTCGCTTGTGCTAATTCTAGCAAGCATCTAGTAGCTAGGTAGCTAGAGCTTTTTAATCCATAAGTGACAGTATCTAAGCGCAAACATTGAATAGGAAGCGAAGGATTGTCACGCCATAAAATATTTTGCAATGAAGTCTGCTCCGGGTTGACTAATATATTTCTAAACATTTTTCTTATATCTGCATTAAACGTATAGTTACCTAATCTATATAGTAGTAAAATATCAAATATGTCCCTTTGCACTGAATTGCCATTTAATAAAATATCATTTAGTGAAATCTTGTTTTTTGTTTTCATAGAACCATCGAAGACCACACGAGTGCGAGTAGTCTTACTGCCTTCATTTACCACCGCATGGTGGGGCAGAAAATATACAGGATCTTTATTCAAATTATAAGATTCAAAGTCAACGAAATGGCCATGTTTCAATTCCACATATTCATTAATAAATCTACGATACTCTGTCAACATGTTAGTGTTTTTATGTAGTTTTTTTTCTAAACTAAGAAACCTATAATATGCTAAGTCAAATGAATCTCCCAATGCCTCGTTTACCTTATTAAGAGGTAACTTTAATGGCAGATCTACTTGGAATCTTTTTTGTTCCAATTTTGTAGTAGATTTGAATATGGATTCTACAATATCACTTTCCAAATTTCGTTCGCTAAATACCTCCGGAACAGATTCTGTTTCCCAAAACTTTGTAAGCATATTATGGGTGTCAAGGTTACATTTAGTACATAAAAAGGATGCAAGCTTTGTTACCTCATTTTGAGAAGGCAAACCTCCAGCAATTATATGACCAAATTTAGTGTTCACTATGCGTGGCCCTGCCACTTCAGGCTGCTGTGCATTGCTCAGACGATATCTGCGGGTAACTGAGGTCAATGAACTGCCTTCCCCTTTCTGAGTCTGGCTCTGCTGTACATCTGCATCCGGCAGGAGCACCTGAAAAAATATGTCCGCTCCAATTAACATATTAATATCTGATGGCAGATAATATTCATTGTCTGCTAGCTTGATGTTTGGAGGAATTATAACACTTGAAGGGTCAATTAGAGTTTGTGGTAACTTGCAAGTTATTTTGTCCACTACATGACAGTTTATGCTTGTACTGAATGGTAAAACTAAGGAGTGAATTTCTAATGGTATAGAATATTGCACACTATTAATATTATTTGTGACACCTAATATCTGAGTTGAATCTGGAACCGGTGTTAAGCCCAACACCTCAATCACCTTGCTAGTAACTAGCGATGCCTGGGAGGCCGAATCAAGAATGGCCTTTATGTGTACCTCCTTGTTGTTTCGTCCGAAAAGCTTTATGCGTGCTGTAGGAAGCAATATATTATTAGAATTCTTTCCTGACAGCATGATGACAGGTTCAGTGGTTTCTTCTTGATGGATCAATGTGTTGTGATTCTTCTTGCATTGAACACACCTGAAGTGAAACCTACATTTGCCTGGATGAATATTCAAACAAATGTTACAGAGGCTTTTACTATTAACAAATTTAATCCTCTCGGAAGGAGAAATTAATTTAAATTTTTTACAATTAAATAATTTGTGATCTGTACACTTACAGTATTGACATCCTGGTTTTCTTGTTGTCTCGGTTGCTGCAGTGTTTATGGCCACCAACCTGTTTGGCCTTGCTGCAGCCAATTCAGCATTCTCCAAACCAAGTGCACGCCTTTCCAAGAATTCTATAAATTGTTTAACACTTGGCTCCTTCTCCATGTCGCGTTCGAGCTGGTAAGCTCGTCCGGTAGTTATATCTAATTTGCGATTAAGAATACATATTAAAATTGAGTCCCAAGCGTCAACATTTGTATTTAAATTTTTTAGCGCAGCTATATTTTGCTTTATTGAGGATATAAACTCTCTTATAAGGGAAGGAGTCGGTTTTAAAATGGCATTTAGGTCTAAAAGTGTACAAACATGTTCTTCTATAATCTTATATTTATTGAAGTATCTTTCGTCAAGTAATTTTAAAGCATCTATATAACTGCTACCAGACAAAGGTAAATTTTTTATCAAATCGAAGGGTTCCCCTTTCAAGAATGACCTCAAATAATGAAATTTCTGGAGGTTATCTAAGGTTACATCTTTATCTATTAAAGATTTAAACATTTCAATAAAGTTTACATAGTCTCTCAACTTACCAGTGAATGTTTCTATATTTATTGTAGGTAAATTAATGGATTTAGCAGACATCATTGGTTGATCAGGTTTCCTATTTGTAGAGGACAATTCCTGATCAATTGTATTCAAAATGGTATAGTATTTTGTTTCGACTGAAAGGACATCTTCGGAATCTTTAGAATTTATATAATTTATTTGTTTATTGTATTGCTCATACTCCTCGAATGCCTTTACAGTGCGTTCCCTCATGGTGATGATGGTTTCGGTAGCATTATTGCGAAACGTATCACTATTTACTGTCGCGGCTATGCGAGTTAGAATAGCCTTTTCGTAGCCACGTGCAGCCACTAGCCTTTTTACGTCCACCTCACTATCGTCCTTGCACGACATTGTAAAAACAATATATAATAACAGTTGCGACAATTAGCACTATACTTAAATATACAACACAGTCCGTTACTTATATTAAAATATTAAAAACTGTCATGAAGAGATTTTATAACCAAAATGTCTGACTTTGCGTAAACAAAATGAATGAAACGAAAGAACGGAAGCAAACGGTTGAGTGAGAACCCCAAAAGTCCAGCAAATTGTTTGAAATTCACTATCTATGTTGGTACACTTGTCGATGCCCGTAGACAATAGCGCCACCTCGCGGAATTTCTTCACTCTGTGTTGGTACCTTTTCGATGCTTGCAGAGGATGATTGCAAACATGCAGCGCCACCACGCGGAAAATATGTAAGACAAACCTTGACCGCTTGATGTTGTTTTCCGTAAAATGACGAAATATGAGCTTCTTTTTGATGTTGTTCTTGCTTGAAAGATTATGTTTTTCTTGCGTCCCTCCTCGAATCGCGCACCCTTTTGCTATTCGAACCGTCCAGCCACGAAATATGCCGTCGCTCGCGCAGCTGAATAATTGCAGTCCGTCTTCGCCGTGCCACTCTTGTTTCTAGTGTAAAAGTCAAATTCTCTTTTTCTTCCACGCTCGAAGGACCAATCTGTAGGTGGCTCAATGAAAGATCCGTTGATTTTAATTACTAGAACTTTAATCTGAGGTGAACACTAAATTAATTGGGTACAATAGCACGCCAAAGTGATGCGTGTAACAAGCAAGTACAATGGAGGATCGAATGCGAATGTGACATTTACTGAAGTGTTGCTATTGTATAAAAATAAAAAATATAATTTGTTGGGTTGCCAACAAGGGCCGGTCTTCAAGACCAGCGCTAATTATGCCGGACATCGGACGCTATGCTTCCGAAATGGCGGGCACAGATGGCTTCCCGTTGAAAAGCGAACTGCTGCGATCCCAGGTCACCGTTGTAGTGTACCTTGGCACAGACGAGGTTCGCATCGGCTCTTCTAGTAGATGACTCAGTCCACTCGTGACCACGGACCGCCACGGGACTAGAATCTCCTTCAGTTGACCTTAGCACACCCACTGGATGAGAGTGTAGTTCTGTTCGTGACTAATATAAAATAAACTTAATATGTAGAAGATGAGAAGCGAAAAAAGGTTTTTTTTCAGTTGTACTTTATCGATAGAAGTCTTGTTATCGTCAAAAAATTCAACCTCGAGATTTTGAGGGATTTACACGTTTTGGACCTCCCTGAGACCAAAAGTGTGTGTGTGTATGCATTAGCACAATAACTCGAGTATTATCGAAGAATGAGTATATTAGAGGCAGTCTGAAAGTAGCCACTGTGGCAGAAACATTGAGAGGTATGCGACTAGCATGGTATAGGCATGTAATGAAGAGATGATAATGATGTGATAAAGAAGGTGATGAACATGAATGTGGACGGGTATAGAGGGAGAGGAAGACCGAAGGAAAGATGGAGAGTGTGTGAGAGATGATATGGAAAAGAAAGGAGTTAAGGCTGAGATGACGGCTGACAGGGATGTATAGAAGAGAAGAACACATTTCACCGACCACAAGAAAATTGGGACCAGGGCAGCCAAATGATGATGGCAAACAAGCTTGCCGCCCACCTGGTGTTAAGTGGTTACCGTCGTCTATAGACACTTGCAATGTTAAGGGTAAATCACTTAACACTGCAAGTGCGTTTGCCATCCTGGAGACTAAGTTGATATGGCTGCCATGCCCAGTAATTACACTGGCTACCTTTCCCTTCAATCCGAAACACAGCGAACTGCTTCACGGCAGAAATAAGAAAGGCGGTGGTACCTACACAGACGACCCTTTTTTTGTTGTCGGGGAGGTCAAATGCATTTACGCATCGTCGGATATCGGATATGTGGGACTCGAGGTAAAGGCGTTCCCTTCATACCCACTAAACATCTTCCCCGGCCTGACCCCAGTGCGCTATTACGGGACGGCTCGGGATCTGCGCACGTGGGCGCAACTACACCGAGACCGTCCCAACGCTGGCCGTCTAGGCACTCCTCCTGCACCAATTGGTGACCAGCAGCCGACAGGGGCTACCGACTAACGCCAGCCCCTGTGGACCGCGGGCCGACGTCGGCCTTATAGGGCGCCTCCTCACCGACAGCTGCTCGACCTGGCGCGTTCTCCTGACGAGGACACCGGGAGCAGCCATCGGACCGTACCCGAGGGACTTCGGGCGCGGTCGTGGGCCTGAAAAGGGCCGTCCGGAACTAGACGTGGTGGGAAAACAAAAGCAACTTGACGATGGCATGTGATTTCGAATGCCAAGGCGACTCACTTGACATCAAAAGCCACACACCCGCCAAGAAAGATTCCCCACCACGTTACCAGGGTCCGCCACGAGGAGGCTTCCGGACGTGGACCCATAACCTACACAGACGACCAAGTAAAATTAAGTCTTTAAACCATTTGAAGTATGAAGGTAGTTAGTGGGTGTTCCGCGCGACGCCAATAACAATATCCGGTGTGTCGTAATGGCGGGAAGTCATCTCCCAGAACATGTCGCTCGCACAAAATGGCGGCGTTTACGTTAAATCACTTTGTACGTTTGCGGGAACGTTTTAACGTGGAATTCCTGAGATTTCTTATCTTATCTAATGGCGACACTTCACTGCTTTTCGTATTTATTTATAGACACAATAACAGCTTACAAGTTAAACACACAGCTATAATAATTATTTACAAAAATAACAGTACAAACTTGAAACCGATGATAATAATGTGCACAACATATCGTAAACACCTGCAAACAAACATAATTAAACTACTAATCAATGAAAAAATACTACAATACAGACGTAATTTTACGGTTTTTAAGCTACAAATTTAAAATTTCATTTAGGTTGGGGAAAAAGTCTTTTCGCATTATAGTATGTATAAACTTGTAATAAAATCTCTTTGGCTATACTATTTGTATCTGGCTGGCTTTGGTATCATTGAAAGTTTAAATTTTAAAGAACATAATTCCAAATTCAAATTAGGAAAATGTGTGATTTTCATTTGTTTTTCGTACCGCCAAGATGAGTGAATCTAATGAAGAAATTCGATACATTTTAAAATTTTACTACAAAAAAGGTAAAAATGCAACGCAAGCCGCGAAAAAAATTTGCGATGTTTATGGACCTAGTGCAGTGTCTGTGAGAGTAGCACAAATTTGGTTTAAGCGTTTTCAATCCAAAAATTTTGATGTCAAAGATGCACGTCGCTCTGGTCGCCCTATTACAGATAAAATGGATGCCATTTTTGAAAAAGTGGAGCAAGATCGGCATGTCAGTAGTTACGACGTAGCTGAAGAACTGGGAATTGACCACAAAACAGTTTTGGCGCATTTGAAAAAAACTGGGTACACAAAAAAGCTCGACATTTGGGTACCTCACGAGCTCACTGAAAGAAACCTAATGAACCGTGTACTCATTTGTGATTCTTTATTACGACGTAATGAAACCGAACCATTTTTGAAGAAGCTGATAACTGGTGATGAAAAGTGGATCACGTACGACAAGAACGTGCGAAAAAGGTCGTGGTCAAAGGCCGGTCAGGCTTCACAGACTGTGGCGAAACCCGGGTTAACTCGCAACAAGGTGATGCTGTGTGTGTGGTGGGATTGGAAGGGCATTATTCATTATGAGCTGTTACCACCAGGCAGGATCATCGATTCTGAACTCTACTGCGAACAACTGATGAGATTAAAGCAAGAAGTTGAGAGAAAGCGGCCGGAATTAATCAACAGAAGGGGTGTGGTTTTTCATCATGATAACGCTAGACCTCACACATCTTTAGCCACTCAGCAAAAATTAAGAGAGTTTGGCTGGGAGGTGTTAATGCATCCGCCGTATAGTCCTGACCTTGCACCTTCAGATTTCCACCTGTTTCGGTCTCTTCAGAATTCTTTAGGCAGTGTCAGGTTAACATCACGAGAGGACTGCCAAAACCACTTGTCGCGGTATTTTGACCAGAAGTCCCAAAATTTCTATAGCAATGGGATCATGTCCCTACCTACAAGATGGCAAAAAGTTATCGAACAAAATGGTACCTACATACTTTAGTTAAATGTAAATAAACTATATTAAAAAATGTTTTGAATTTTCTTAAAAAATGCGAAGAAACTTTTCCTCAACCTATTATATAATATGTTACCGGCCAAACCCGATTTTAGGATAAACTAGTTTTCCCTAGGCTAAACCAGTTCACTAACCTGCCCATCACTCAGCCATGTAGGTGCATAAAACACAAGACTCTCCCAAAAAACTGTGCACCCCGCCTGATCATAAAAAAATAACCCTAACCTACCCATCACTCAGCTATGGTAGGTGCTAAATCGCATAAAGGAACTGGTTTGGCTTAGGAAAAATTAGTTTATCCTAAAATCTGGTTTGAGTAGTAGATCACGAAAGTTAAGCAACCAAGTGCGCGGTCGGTACTCGGATGGGTGACGAAAATTGAACATGAATGTATGACATCAAAATATAAGGTTTCTATCAACTTTTGAGTCGTTTCCGCATACGAGAAAGTCAAGGGGAGACCACTCCCGATTATTATGAAATAAAATGTTAATTTCTCCGTTTTTAGTTTTGAAGGCAGTTTTTTTATATAAAAATATTTTTTTACTGTCGATCAAATTTAAATGGGACCATATATATATATATATGACAAGCACCATACATAAAAGAATCTTCAAAATCGGTACACTCAGTAAAGAGTTATAAGGTAACACCTAAAAACATACAGTCGAATTGAGAACCTCCTTTTTTTTAAGTCGGTTAACGAGTCACCTTCTGTAACATGTTTACATTGTGGCATTACTAACTAAAACAAGACAAACCGTTGTTAGCAATCGATTCGCATATGTTCCGATAAATTACTCGATACTGTATCCGAATTACATATGGAATGGTCCCGGACTCCCGGCGTTACAACGGGCTCACCTCAGTTTACTGTGATCGCGTCTCCTTAGGGAACACTTGCTGTATATTTAAGATGTATGTGAATTGCTTAAACGTTAACAGAGGTAGAGTATTGTGTAGTATATATATTTAACCTCCCACGCAAAAAGAGGGGTGTTATAAGTTTGACCTGTCTGTGTATCTGTATGTGTGTGTGTCTGTCTGTGCCATTGTACCTCCTAAACGAATGGACCAATTTTGATGCGGCTTTTTTGTTTGAAAGCCGACGCGATCGAGATATATATTATATACAACATGTAAACTAAATAACCAACACCCTGAATACAGGTGGTTTGGGATCGGCTTCCAAGTTGATTTCAATAATTTTATTTTGAAAAAACGATTCTTTTTTAAAAAAAAAAAAACAAAAAGTACCCAGAAAGGAACCCAGGAAGCCGATCCCAAACCACCTGTATTCAGGATGTTGGTTATTTAGTTTACATGTTGTATATCGATCACGTCAGCTTTCACAAATTTTTGACAAGATTGCTCAAAAGTTCCGTCAGTGCGCGTCGAGACTCGTCACAGAACGTTATCAGTTATTAATTAGATTAAGACTACAATGAGTGCACCATCGATTATGAATATGATTGAGTGTGTCCTGAAACGGTGTACTTTTTGATTTTGATCACTTGTATCATAATAATTTAAGTCGTGTGATGCCGGCAGAGTAGAATAGCATCACCCTATATCCTCCAATGGGTGTCGTAGAAGGAGACTAATGGATCAGCAAAGGGGTATTGATCACCTTATACTCCGTCCACCAATCCGCATTGGGCAAGCGTGGTGGACTACTGCCTAAACCTCCTTCGATGACAAGGAGTGGCCTTGTGTCCCAGCAGTGGGTCGAATTATAAAGGCCGTTATGATGATTACAGTTTTTTAGACAGTTCATTGCACACGAGGCTGAGTTACTAACCATATAATATATCACTGTTTTCTCATTCAGTCAATCAAACTTATTTTTTAGTGATATACTTTCATTGGCACCTTTGGCCACGCTGAGGATATTGGGCGCTGTAAGAAAGTATTTTGTTCGTTTTTGCTGCTTGATGAAGTTACGATAACTTAGTACAAAGAACAATCTCATGTAAAAATGGAATAATTTAGTTTAAAAATTACATTATTTTCTGAATTCCCTTTTTACTTTCTCGTATACCTAGCATAGAGGAAGTCTTATAATCGTCAAAAAATTCGACCTCGAGATTTTGACGGACTTACATGTTTTGGACCTCCCTGAGTCCAAAAATGCCGTTTTTGGAGTTATGTCTGTGCGTTAGCACGATAACTCGAGTATGCTTTAAATTATTGCAACCAAATTTAACATACATGTATGACATCAAAATATAAGGTTTCTATCAACTTTTGAGTCGTTTCCGGTATACGAGAAAGTCAAGAGGAGACCACTCCCGATTTTTTTTTCTATATTTATCTCATATATAAAATAGGATGAAATGTATGAGCTATTAGTGACCATATGATAATTATGATATTATGCTAGGTCCCTGACAAAATAGGCGTGTAGAGGTTGCTCGAGGAGCTCAGTTCGACGACACGACACCTGTGAATATTTAACTAGCTAATTTATGAGAGCGGTCAAGCGACGCCGGCCCTAGCGGTCACACAGAGTACAGGACAAAAGTTAACTTTGAAGTGTACGTGATACATAAATATTTCTCTTATATAACGGGTGTAAAAGACATGAACAGTCAAACGAGAACCATGTATTCTGCTCACCATCATAACATTTTTCTTCCTTTAGACTATACCTGGAAAATTGATAGTTACGATTTTATTGAAGGTCAAAGTCATAATTTTTTTTTCATATTTTTATGAAAACGTATTCTAAACATTATCTCTTAATTATTGTCCAAAGAAACATTATCATTTTTTTAGTATTTCATAACAAAAAATGGCTTCAAAACGTTAGCGTTCAATGTAGCTCACTTGATGCGCACGGACACTAACGAACGGGGCCGCCGACTGGCAATAATATCACGGTTTTGCGAGTTGCGTGCGATTTGAGCGCTTTACGTTGCGCAGTACAATACTTTGCAATTTTTTTAACACCAAAAAATAAAAATCATTTCCCAGCAATTATTTTTTGAAATGTGTCTTATTTTGATGTATAGAATACATGGTTCTCGTTTGACTGTTCATGTCTTTTACAGCCTGTATACAGGCTCAGGTAGGCCTGTTCCATAAAACTGCTCAAGTTTGCGCGGGAATTTAATAAAATAAATAAAACTCTCAAGGTTAACACCCAGAGCCCACACGCACACACAGTACATACCACGTAGGTAGGTACATACTATTTGAAATCTTAAAATGAATACTGACTGACTGACATATCAACGCACAGCCCAAACCGCTGGGTCTAGAGATTACAAATTTGGTACGTAGGTTCCTTATGAGGTCTAGGGGTGCACTAAGAAAGGATTTTTGGAAATTCACCCTCTAAGGTGGTGAAAAGTTCGTATGGAAATCCGTCAGTTTTGAAGCTAAATCGCTAAATCGATAAAAATAGATATTTAGCTACTTAGTTAGGAATTAAGACGTATTTCAGGATTTTTGAAAATTCAATCCCTAAGGCGGAAAAATAGGGGATGAAAGTTTGTGTGGAAATCCGTAATTTTTTAAGTAAAATCCATGAAATTTTGTAGGTATATGGCGCTTGGGTTAGAAGAAATAATAAGAAAATTTAAATGCTGCCCGAGGACGAAGGACGAAGTCGCGGGCATAAGCTGGTTATGTTATAATGCAATTAGCTATCCAAATATGTTCCTTTTTTAACACCCTTATATTAGTTGCACCTGTATGTTTGTTTGTTTGTATGTAACTAACTCGTTTGGACTCGATTTTGACCCACTTTAAACGGTCAGATTTCATGTAAACTTTATAGACTTATCAAAGACCGATGACATTACAATAATTCGATAAGAATTTTGTCCACTATGCATGCCGTGGCGAGTGGACTGTTTGTGTGAGAGTCTAATGTACGTATCTGTGTGATCGGTAAGTAGACGATATGCCCAAGCTTTTCATGATCTGCCCAGTTATACGATCGGACCTTGACTAATATATAAAATTCGTGTCGCCAAACGTTGCCTGTAAAATTATATCTGCTTCAACCACGCAAGGCAATTACTGTAGATACTGTTATATATGTGATGATAACCTGATGATAACTAAACAAAGTCTCACATCTGTTAAGAGATCGGAATTTACTGAGTTGAGATTGAAATTCTGAGCAGTTCTGAACTATCAACATTGTTGATACACACGTCAAAAAGGGCCGCAGCCCGGTAGTCCGGTAGTCCGGTAGTCCGGTAGTCGCCTCCACCACCCCTTATAGCGACCCCTTTCCACTCAACATTACTGAGCTAGTATTCTGAGTATGTCCATGTCTGGACCTGAACAATTTATCTGAGTCTTAAAACTGAGAACCACCTGAGAACACATAATTATCACCATATTGTGTGTTGAGTTATAACACTGAGATAACGGTAGGTAGGTATGTATTTATCGACTCAATGCACCATAGGTATATTCAATGCAAAAACATAGAATTAAAGTACATTCGTAAAACACTAAATTGTACAAACTCACGGTTCCTTGAAATACACCGTCTGTGTCTGTTAATCGGCTACGTATACGTCACGAACGCAAAACGTCCGCTCGCCCTGTTGATGTCTGTCTACCGCCAATCGAAAATAATATTTCTACAGATTATGAAACTTCGCGGCATTCGCGACAATTCGAGCATCGACTTAAAACCTCTCTTAAAAGAAAGCGAGTCATTTGCTAATAAGAATCACACTGTTTTACAAATTATAAACATTGATGATATACCCTCCATGCCCAGTAATTACACTGGCTACCTTTCCCTTCAATCCGAAACACAGCGAACTGTTCCACGGCAGAAATAGGAAAGGCGGTGGTACCAACACAGACGACCCTACATACAGACCTATCACCTAGTGCCCATCGTCGCCTTAATGCCTTGGCACCAGCTCAGAACTAACATAACTAACATCATAGAGAAAAACATTTTGATGCCAATATGTGATGCAGTAATGTCTGACATGCCGCCATTGCCGGCGGCCGGATATCCGCTATCAGATAACGCCACCTATAAATTTTATGGCTATCAGCGATTTATGATGACACCGCAGGACTTATGGCCGCGACATTTATAGTGGGCTTGCATTCATAAGCGCAGGAAATTATTTATCTACAAAATAAGAATATTAAACTTTGGTAATTGCTCACCGGTCCCGATGTTTGTCATCAAATCTTGCAAATTAAATTAGATCCACTTCACGGTTACCGATTGAGCTGAAATTTTGCATACATGTGTAAATCTCGTGACAATGCAATATTATGATGACATGGTTCTGATCTGATGATGAAGCTGGAAAGTGGCCATAGGAACATCACAATGAAACAACACAATCTTATCGTGTTGGGGCTCGTTTGTATCATCTTGACGAGTAGATTGTCTTTCAATAGTAACCAGGGTCTGATGATGGAAGGTGGTCATAGGAACTCTGTAATGAAACGACGCAACCCCATCAACTTTCGGCTCGTTTGATTCGTCTTGAGGAGTACTTTATTTTCATATGGTTACCACAAGAACTAAAAGTTTTCTTTTTAATCTTTTTTCTTGTCACTGAGTCAACTTAATCGTGAGTGCGAATCTATTCATCATCAACAGCCCATATAATGTCCCCACCTCGGGCTCGAGCCTACCCCACATTAGGGGCGATTAGGTCTTAGTCAACCACGCTGGCCAAGTGCGGGTTGGTCCACTTCACACACAACTTAAGAATTTCTTCATAGGTGTGTGCAGGTTTCCTCACGATGTTTTCCTTCACCGTAAAAGCGTCGAATAAACATACATAATTATGAATTCAAAATTTGAAAACACATTGGTACGTGGCGGGGATCGAACCAGTGCCTCCCAGGTGGGAGACGACGCTCTTACGCACTACGCCACCAACGCTTTTATTGTCTACTGCAGGTTATCTCTGATGATATTTCCTGCGTCATCGGGTTTTAAGAAGGCGAAGACATTGGAGGGTCCTCAGGCCTGTAAGTCGAAATTTGTCTATCGGTTTATCTCTCGCACCAGCTATCTTCACATTTGGACTCCACTTCTGCGTACCATCAGCTTGAATGGAGTCATAATGCTCTGTAATATGGAATAAAATCATTTGCGTTTAATGTCAGTGTAAACTATCGGTTAAGCTCTCGAGTAAACCTACCTTTTTGACAATTGACTCGCTGAAGGCTTAGTAACTGGCAACCTGACATTTTGAGGCATTACTTGGCCCATGCAGCTGGATCTGACTTTATGTAAACAGATGTTTGCTCCGAAACTTTAAAAATACATTTGTAAAAATAAGATAACTTAATTATTTCGTCGCAGCGCGAAGTACCAGGCAACTATGACGCGAGGCTGGTGGCGCGGAAAAAATCAAAATGAAGCCTCTCCTAGATTTATGTGCGCCGCGTCGAGGCGCGCTGTTATTTATGGGCAGCAGTAGTTTTTCGCTACATAGAAGCTGGCAACACTAAATAAATGTTACCACATATAACAGCGGTGGACGGAGCGTAGCTTTATTTATTTAAATTGCTGAATTGTTTTGTTTATTTGCGGGAACGTGGAATTCATTAATTGGAGTTTTATTTAATATACATCGTTTTTTCTGCTTTACTTACAAAACACTTTTATAGGAAACTAGCAAACCCGGCGAACTCCGTTTCGCCACCAGATGGGTTCGTTTTTCCTGAATTTTCTTTACTATAAACCTCACGGAGCCCGAGACCTTTCCAACGAATGCAAAACCGTGGAAATCGGTTCGTGTGTTCTGGAGTTATAGCGTCAGGAAGGAAAACCCGACTTATTTTTATATAGTAGATAGTATGTACATTAAGAAACTTAGTTTTTAAGATATTTGTAATTTTCAATTTAATCTGGTTGTACAGTATAAAAGTAAGTCCATATTGGCTCACATAATATTCTAAATCCTATTCTTTGTCTTACTACCGATTTGTGTTCATAATAATCACTCTTCATAATTTTATTTTTCAAACTTTTTTTATTCATACGTTTTTATTACTACCAACGGAGCTCATAACAGTTAGTGATCATAATTTTTATATTAATACTGTTACTACCTTGTTGCTTACAAAAACAGTGCACTCCGCCTGGTCATAAAAAAAATAACCCTAACCTACCATCACCCAGCCATGTAGGTGCATAAAACACTAGACTCGCCCAAAAATGTATGATTAATGATATTATGAATTTCAATGATTATGTTTTATGAAGTTATGAAGAATGATTTGTTATGAGGAATGATCATTATGGTTTTGAATGGTATGAGAAATATTTTCGGACCTCCAATGATAGGAATTGAAAAGTTATGTAAGAAAAGGCGAACCCAATAAAAGTGTATTAAGCTTAGCAATGAAAACTTTTTAACTAGGTACTTATGAATGGGGCACACATTTTAAGGGGTAAGTACCAACCAGCGCATCGTCTGCAACCTTACCAGATTGACGGTCTACCTTGGTGGGAGCGTACCAACGCTGCGTCTACCCACGACTTTTACCAGATCGTCGGTACATCATGTAAGGGCCTACCAGTGCTAAGAAATATTAAAACATTCAATTTGTATTATATTTTTATCTCGCACTAGCTGTGCCCGCGACTTTGCTCGTGTTATAATGTTATATAGCCTAAAGCCTTCCTCGATAAATGGACTATCCAACACAAAAAGATTTTTTCAATTTGAATCAGCAGTTCCTGAGATTAGCGCGTTCAAACAAACAAACTCTTCAGCTTCATGTATAGGGTAATTTGAAAATGTTTTATAAAATTACCTACCATATTAAATAGAACACCAAAAAATTATGTCTAAGTTAACTGATCGAAGGCATTTATAAAAATATCTCATCGGGATTTTGAAGATGTAATCTTCGACAATGTTAGCCACACGTCAGCATAAGACGCAATCACAGACAAAAAACTTGAATAGTCTTAACTTATATTGAATATTTGAATTTATATAAAAAAAAATAAGAAATCAATAAAACCGTCCTCCTCCTTTTTCTACTCCCTCGTCCCTTTCACTCCGCCTAGTATAAGAGCGAGACAGACATATAATACAAAGCGTCATTGGCAATGAGACTATAACATAAATAATATTATTAAATTTCACCTCACGTAGCTCACAAATAAATCAACTTCAAAGCTCCAGAACAATGGAACATGCATCTTAGGTTTTTAGATTTAAAGTCTACTTTCCTGAAACTAGATTACAGTTATAAATTCCACTGTTCTAAATCATAGGATTTTGGGCTTTAGAGTATTATAATTAGAGCTTGTACTTCTTTATACGAATGGAGCATTCGCTTTGATTGACGTCGTGAGTCGTGAGCGTATTTCATTATATTTTTAATTTTTACCCGACTACGGCGAAGCCAAAATGAAGGGTAATGATTTTAGTAGTCTTTTTAATGTATGTATGTTCAAACTATAACTATCCTATTTTGATGAATGTGGACTATCAACTTATGCTATATGTTAACCGACTTTAACAATATGAGGAGTCGGTTTTTTCTTATAACCCCGATTTTAACCGATTTCATTTCTTTGAAGTTTGTGCACAAATTCTTGTTGTGGTTGCTAAGCAACGAGAAAGCGAGTAGATAAATATTTTCTCGTTCCTTAGCAACCACAACAAATGTTAAACACCATGGAGTAGGTGCCATGGCCATGTGATGCCGGCAGAGTAGACTAGCATCACCCCATATCCTCCAATGGGTGTCGTAGAAGGCGACTAATGGATCTGCGAAGGGGTATTGATCATCTTACACTCCGTCCACCAATCCGCATTGGGCAGGCGTGGTGGACTACTGCCTAAACATCCTTCAATGACAAGGAGAGGCCTTGTGTCCCAGCAGTGGGTCGAATTATAAAGGCGGTTGATGATGTGTGATGATGGAGGAGGTACCTACATTATTTGCGTTTCAGTTTTTTAAAATGTCAAAAACACTCAGTTAAATAATAATCACCTGTTTAATATTGGTGAACTCCAACCTAAATGGTGGCATTCTGTAACTGTACGGAGTGACTCAATTCGGGGTCTCTTGGTGCAAAACAAGACTGAGTGTAAAGTACGGCTACTTTTCCACCATCTTTTATCGCGATCCAATTTAAGACCTAAACTTAATAGAATCGTTTAATTCTTACTATGACGCTGTCTACGCAACTCAGTTTTGGCGCTACATTTGACAGCGAATCAGTTCAGTTGGATGGCGAACGCGATATCATTCATTCAAGTTGTATGAAGCATTCTTTTTTTTATGTTACGAGACGGCAAACAAGCTTGCGGCCCACCTGATGTTGAGTGGTCACCGCCGCCTATAGACACTTGCAATATTAAGTGTAAATCACTTAACACCGCAAGTGCGTTTGCCATCCTGGGGACTAAGATGATATGCCCTCCATGCCCAGTAATTACACTGGCTACCTTTCCCTTCAATCCTAAACACAGCGGACTGCTTCACGTCTGTAATAAGAAAGGCGGTGGTACCTACCCAGACGAGTCTTGTAAAAGAGTGTTAAATAAATTAAATTCAAATAACCTTAAGTATTTTTAAATACAAAATAAAGAAAAATAATATTCAAATAAAAAGGTTATTGAAAAAATAACTAAAAACGAGGCTGTATGGACTTTAGTTCCCCTTGCCTTCCCTAAATAAGGGAGAATTAAAATAAAAACCGGCCAGCGACAGCGACATCTTTCGTTCATTCATTCTTTTGATGCAAATGCGAATAAGTAATTATGAAGATGATGGTACGAATTAATAAGATTGTTTACGAACCTATACTCAACTGTGTGGAATTTGAATCGCTTTTATAAAGATGATGGTAAGGCTCCAGAACTCGTATATTTCCGGTGAACAACCTAGATGGAAACGGTTTTTCAGTAACAATTTTTGTTATCTTTAAGAATTTCTCGCAACTTTCTTTCAGGCCGCGTCTTTTCTCTTAAAAGATTACGGTGTAAATAATTAATCCGCCGACATTAGCCGCGTCGCCGACATCCATTATTCTTTGTAATTAGCGGTGAGAGCGCGCTTTTGAGCCGCCATCTTGAAGAACTTAATCGTATGTGCTTAACATATAAAATGAAACATACAAGATTAGACGCTTGGAATTGGGGAATTTACACGTATGACTATGATCAATGATATTACATTAAAAAGAGGTAGATAAGGTTACTTGTGTGCAAAAAGTGGCACTCTAAAAGTAAGCTAATTACACAAGCACACCCGAGCATAGCACAACATATATCTTTCTCGTTTACTCTATTGCTAGATATCATGTTGTCTTACTCACAACTTACAATACGGCCATGTTAACGCCACATACGACAACATGAAATCGTAGACTTTAGGTGCCGAGTTAATTTGACCGTGTAACATCATGACATTTTGGACCATTTTTGACTTTGAATTAGTATGAAGGTAACTTGAAGGTAACCTATCTATCTCTTTTTAAATATAATATCATTGACTACGATAATTAGAGAATTGAGAGCTGTGCCGACTATGACTTAGGCCAAGTAGCCAATTATTCAGTTGTAAAGAAGCAGATTGGTCGGCTGACTAATCAACAAAGCCGATCAAGGTTTCGAGGGTATGATCATCTATTTCCGTGACGCTTATTACAGCTGATTCCACGCAAGTCGCAACCGCCGTCGCCTGGGAGTTGTGCTGAGTTCTTATTGTAATAACACGGGTTGAAAAATGGGGTATTTTTAATTCAATCTACCGTACAATTTTAGTGTAGAATTACTACTTTCACTCGACATTGACTAAATGCTTATTGCGAATGCGAAGCCTAAGTATTTAAGAATCAGTTATGATACCCGTCGCCTGCGAACGTTTCGGAACATTTTTTGTTTGCTTCGCATTGTTTCTTTATTTTTGCTTTTAAACAGGTCTTCTTCTTCTTATTCTTTTACACACATTGTGCCAATATCAAGTGAAAATGTACTTAAAAGTAACCGACAATTGTACGGTAGATTGTGGTTAAAATGGAGTCTCTCAACACGTGTTTTTGCAACAAGAACTCGGGAG
Organism: Elophila nymphaeata; assembly: GCA_955850985.1. Taxonomy (NCBI): domain Eukaryota; kingdom Metazoa; phylum Arthropoda; class Insecta; order Lepidoptera; family Crambidae; genus Elophila; species Elophila nymphaeata. The sequence goes on along the minus strand of OY039094.1, from coordinate 12,388,195 downwards.
TAACTCCTTTTGAACAGGTCAGAGCGATTTTTTGAGCTACATATTGTTATTGTTCACTAAATTGAAAGAGCTCACTTAAAAAATTCAAAAAGAAAGTGTCTGTGGACTATTTTTACCAATTAGACAATGATTCCCGTAAAGTCAAGAGTAACCAAGCACTGCCAAATGAATATTTTGTAGACTATAGCACGTCGCGGACACTCAATTACATCTCTTGACAAAAGCCGCGTTATTATACAGACACTACACAGATGCCTTTTTGTACACGCGCAACTGTAAAATTAATGTAAGATACGTCAGCTCCTCGACTGCTTAGGGATCTATCAGACTGCAGGCGGTCCCGCGGTCTAGCGTTCAAGCGGTCACATTCTGCGTTCTGTTTCTATAGGTTGTCCGACGCGGTCTGTGTGGGCATGTCTTAGTATTGCTATACACACAGCGAACGCAAAACTGACGCTTCACCGCCTCTTGTGTGATAGAACCCTTAGAATCGATGGCGGGGTGAGAAAGCCCCAGGAAAAGAAGTGTCCATTCTATAAGCAGTCGGTTCTGAGATTATTGTGAAGAAGTTACTTTTACAAATAGATACTTTATTTAGAAAAATTAGTAAATATTGACTCCTCAAAAATATACATGCTTGCACCACTGCAGTTACAAACTAGTTTGTGAGATAAATAGTCACTCACCCATCGTCCGGATCAAAGCCGCCGCCGCCGGTCACTCACTATCTCACTGTCAGTCAGTGAGTCACTCACTCACTGTCCGTTAATTAACACTCACTGTTTTTGAACACTTGACTGAAAGTTTTGTAATGTAATGTGTTGTTTATTTTAATAACACAAAATAAATAAAGTATTAATAAGGTAAAATATAAAATACTTAAATAAATAAAAAAATTGTGTGCGTGTAACCTTTACGCGCGATTGAAGTAAAACTTCTTTGACGTAGATCACTGAAATGATTAAATTTTAACTGAAAAAAAAAATATGACAGATACTTACGACCAATCGAAATTACTATTTTTAAATAGCGGAAACTACACAGACTATAGAATACTGAGCGTTACTTCCGTTAGAAAAATCTGAGTTACCCCCTAGTCGCGCCTAAAGAAGTTTTACTTCAAAATAAAAAAATTCTAATTGGTTGATATAACTAGAAAATAAATCAATGACATTTAATAAAGCAATGATTTCATTAATAAAAATACGCTTTTTTTAAAAACATAACCAACAATTATTTTGAAACATGATTTAATCCAAAAAATAACCTACTTACATGCAGACGAAGTAGGGCACAGAGAACTAGCCGCTGGAATTTGGAACACCCGATGTGGGGTAGTACCTCCACCTTACAGAAGACATGAGAGATGTTACCCTAGTATTTACATTGTTAACGGGTTTTTGTCACCGCACTCTGGGTTTGACAGCCGTTTCAAGCGCGGGAATTATGTGGTGACGTAAGTATTGTCTGAAAATTTGAGTCGTATGTTTTTAAGTGGTTTTTAAAGTGCTTAAAAAAGTATTCTCAGGATTTGGGTGCGATTTCCAAGTCGTATGGAGTACAGTACAGTACGGAGTTCGATTTATACACAAAAAATGTCTGTAAAGTCGGTTTACTGACGATAGTTGAACGTGACAACGTCTTAAGAAAATACTGATGGAATGGTAGCATTTTTCAAAAGAAAAATTTAATTTCATTTGTTTAATAGATTTTTGCTTGCACTTCAAGCCTTACATGGAACGCCTCAGAGCGAGGTAACGCCGCATGCGTCATGTTTTTTCGTGCGTGCAGCCGGCTCTATCGAATTATAAGACGTTGTCACGTCAAAAAATGTCTGTAAAGTCGGTTTACGACGATAATTTTATGTGACGTCATACACAAGCCGAACGCTTAAGCCGATCATGCCTCTCTATCGCTTGTTCCGCGCTCTCGCTTGCACGCTCTTCTCAGACGAAACGTGACACTTTTTCGTGCGAGCAGCTGGCGTTCATCGATTTTCTTATCACGTCAAAAAATATTTAATTTCTCCCTGTCTTATTAAAGTACTGTTTCTGTATCAAAGTGCGTCCTGGCGGCAGACCAATGCAGCCTACAGTTAGTATAACTGCCAAAATAAACTCTTCTGAAGCCAATAAAGTTTCCAACTGGGATGAACTCTGTGTTGGTCGCCGGGAACATTCAAGTTATTATTGTTTCCGGAGCAAGAGGAACTCGCTTTGTAATTGATATATAAAAAGTTGGATTGGACATTCTTTTTATTACGGTTCTACGGTTACATAATATTTATTTACTAGCTTTTGCCTGCAACTTCGTCCGCGTGGAACTTTGGGCAGAATTTTGTTTTTTATGGTCCTTAATTTTTCAACACAAGATGTGATGTGTATTTTATTTATTTGTTTCTTCAAGTGCATAAATTCAAAGTTTTGTGGTTTTATCTTTGATAATGACGAAAAATAGCATGTTGATTTAAAGACTTAGTCACCCCATTGTTCCTAAAAGGAGGGCATTTATTATAATAATAATAATAATAATAATAATGTTTTATTTGCAAGAACATGGTTGTACTTATATGTTATTACAAGATTAATAATGTCTCACACATTCTATTGACGTAGTCAAAATGCAAATATTAGTATAAAACTATGTCAATTACAAACCAGCACAACATAAATGTCATTGTTTTTTACTTAGTCATGAACACTATACCTACATATCATAATAATTGAGAGAAATGTCATAAAATATAATAATAATTACACAGAATATCTTATACTTTCATGTCCATGTATTCCTTGACACTGTAAAAACACTTTTCATTGAGCCATTTTGTCAAATTAATTTTAAATCTATTACTGTCTAACGATTTTATATTGCTAGATAATTTATTATATAATTGAATACACATATTATATGCATTCTTTTTATATATGTACTTACGGATTGGTTGTTGGCATAATATATGAGTGTGGTTAGATCTGAGCTGCCTAACTGAGCACTCTGAAAGCAATTTAAAGTAATGGGGATGTTGTTTTACAAAACAACATACATCCCGAATATACATACACGGCAAAGGCAGAATCTTTAACTTCATAAAAAGTGGTTTACATCTATCTATGTACCATTCATTACACAATGCTCGTATGCACTTTTTTTGAAGTTTAAAAACTGTGTTCACTTCTACAGAATTCCCCCACAGTATCAATCCGTAGTTCAGCACTGATGATACATAACCATAATAGGCTGCCAAAGCTGCTTCCAACGATACTGATCGCCTTATCCTACTCAAAGCAAACACAAAACGGTCCAATTTTTTACAAATTTGATTAATATGTTCTTTCCAATTTAAATGCTCGTCAATTGTAATACCTAAAAATTTTATGTTACTAACTTTTTCTAATTTACTGTCGTTAAATTTGATATTAAGATTTGGAAAATTAGAGTTATAAGAAGTAAATGTCATAAATTTCGTTTTATTAATATTTATTTGTAGGTCATTTAAACTTAGCCAGTCAATTGTATCTCTTAAAGCTTTATTTATACTATTTTCAAACGTAGATTTATCGTCACATTTTATTATTAGAGTTATGTCATCAGCAAATAAAATAGTTTTATGAGGCAATGTATTCGGAAGGTCATTTATATAGATAAGAAATAACAGTGGTGCGAGCACCCCGCCTTGTGCTACACCGGTGTTATTGATTTTGAATTCCGATTTGTAGTTAATTTTAAATATTTTATTTTTGTTACATGTCATTTTTGAGATTTCTGTACATTGCTTTCGATTTGATAGGTAACTACATAGCCAATCATAGGCCTTTCCTCTAATACCGTACAATTCCAGCTTGCGGAGTAGCTTTTCATGGTTGACAAAATCAAAAGCTTTGCTCATGTCCAGAAAAATTGCCATTATTGGATCTCCATTGTTTATGGACTCTGTAGCTGCTTTTATCAATTCAAAACAAGCAAGGGACGTCGAACGTCCCTTACGGAAACCGAATTGATTTGAATGTAAAATGTTCAGTTTTAAGAAAAAGTTATTTAAACGAGTATGCATAGCTTTTTCGAATATTTTGGAAATAATAGACACTAAAGTTATTGGCCTGTAATTGTTTGGATCCATATTATCTCCCTTTTTGTGAAGTGGTTTAATAACAGAGAGCTTTAGTTTGTCAGGAAATAATCCCTGTTCAAAAGATAAATTAATAATATGGGTGATAGGTCGACACAATACCAAAGAACTCTGTTTAACAACCTTAGCAATAATGTCATCATATCCGCATGATTTGCTATTTTTTAAAGAATTGATGATTCGATGGATTTCGTAATCATCAACTGGATTTAGATAAATTGTTTTTGAAGTTTTGGTGTATTCCATATTAATCGTATTTTGATAATTCAGATTTGTATCAGCAATAATCTTATTTGTATTAGTCAGCTGTATAAAGTAATTATTAAAAACGTTAGAAATTTTCTCAGGTTCATAAAATATCTCATTATTAAATTGAATTGAATTAATGTCATTTATATTATTATTATTAGTTAGTGTTGATGTAATCCTATTCCAAATAGCTTTGGGATTTTTACCATTATTGATAAAGTATTTTTTGTTGCAATTCTTCTGGGCTGCTGACATACACTTTTTAAAAATATAATTATAAGCCTTGAAAAACTTTTTGTGGGATTCTTTGTTTACACTGGAATGTATGTATTTAAAGAACAATTTTCTTTTCACGATAGACGATTTTTTCAGACCTTTTGTTAGCCATTTTATTCTTGTAGGACGATTATTAATTTTTATTCTGATAATTGGAAAGCACAGATTATAAAATAAAATTTAAAGATTATAAAATAAATATTATTATTATTTCCTTTATTTCATTTAAAAAACATACAAAATTTTCTAGATATAATTTTTTTACAATTTATAACACAAAAAATATAACATTTAAAAATACAAAACTGCAGTTCCCCATCGGTAGCAAGATCAGGGTCCCGGCTACCGGTGGTTAAGGATCCAGAGACAGGAACCTCCTCACTATACGAGCCGTGTCCAGAAGTACTGCCTTCTGCATCTGACTCTTGATCCAACCACCTAACGCGAGCCTCTTAAGGTGTTTATCGAGGCTCTTGGCTATCAGACCATGGGCAGATATGACTATCGGAAGAATATTTTTTTATTATTATTACAAATAATCAGGCAGACAGTTGTAGACAACTGATAGATGCCTATATCCTGTTATTTTTATTAGTTACTAGCTGTGCCCGCGACTTCGTCCGCGTAGAACCAAATAATAGTAGAACAAAATATTACCAAAAGAAAAAAAAGTAGCCTAAGTTACTCCTTATTACACCAGCTACCTGCTAAAAAAAATCCCGTCAAAATCGGTCGAGCCGTTTCAGACATTAGCCGGAACAAACAGACAGACAAAAATTGTAAAAAATGTTATTTTGGTGTATGTATGTACCTTATTTATATTCATATGCATGTAGTAAAAACGGTTATTTCAATATTACAAACAGACACTCCAATTTTATTTATATGTATAGATACATATGTATAGATTATTTTTTATTATTTAGATGTTGAATTTGGAAAACGAAACACATGTTTACTCATTTATCAATTTGTGTACTTATGTTAAGTTTCGAATAAATTAGTCTTACTAATCTTGTTCCCCATACAAACTTTGCACCCTGCTTCACCTTAGGGGGTGAATTTTGACAAATCCTTTGTACTTACGTGCCAAATTTATTTTATGAATATTCACACTGCTACCTCTGACGTGACAAAGAGATACTTTTAATAAACCTTAAGGTTTACAAAGATCCTGTGCCTAGTTTTTTGAACCTGTGGAAATAATTTTATATTGTATACTATTACCTATTACCTAATGTCGATAATTTAAGTATGTTCTGCAAGGAAATTGTGTGTTTAAATAAAACTTATTTATTTTAAATTTGGAATGTCTAAACCCGGTTATTTCGTTACACATAGCCACATCTGGCAGTATGGGTCATGCAGTGTGACAGGTTGCCAGCCTGTCGCCTACATTAAACGGGCTCCAAACCCAAATAAGTAACCAACCTTCAGTAAACAATCAAAAACAAGCCAGGGACAATTGTTACACCAAAATCATCTCGGCAGTATTTCCTCTGTGTCGTGGCAAATAATATTCATATACAAATCTATATGTAGCTATGTAGCGTCTGTCGCGATATAAATATAGCAGTGATCGATGAGGGGCGGGCGGCGCCCTAATCATGTTTCCTCTCCACCAAATTAGGAATCTCTTGAGTTACGGATGTAGGTATGTCTTACGTAAATTAAAATTAAAAACCGCCTTTAAAAATGAAAACGGAGAAATTAAAATATTGTTTATTAAAATCTAAATGTGTTTTGAGGTAGGTCTCAAATACAAGTGGTAACGTTTATTCCAAATACTAGCTTTTGCCCGCGACTTCGTCCGCGTGGAATAGTTAAATCAAATCAAATATCTATATTGCGTATCACTTGCTTTCTTGCGAATAGTTACTTTAGGCAGCATTTTATTTCTTTGTGTATGTACTTATTTTGCAAAAAATACACATAAAAACTGCCGTGTACTATACTGTATATGGCATTTTTACAATCTATCATTTTATGTTTTCCCATCCTTTGCTAACTTACATGCAACCTTTCATCCCCACATGGGTCAATATTTCAAAAACGCTAGAACAAATATTTGCTTATTTCTTATCCCGTGCTATTAAAAATTTCATGGTTTTATCTTTGGTAATGAGGAATCTCATAAAAAAATTCATCTCATATTTCAAGCCCTTCATTCCCTCTTTTACAAAAAAGCTTTTATTCCATTTCGACGTTTAGTCTATTTTTGTACAAAACATCAAAATCGGTTCAGGTATGGGCGTGAAAGTCATTAAGTTAAAAAGTCGCGTCCGCCATCTTGGATCTCAAAATGGATAATCCGTACCCTATAAACCACGAAAATGATATCCTTTTTAATAATAAGTTAAAAAGTAGCGTCCGCAATCTTGGATCTAGAAATTGATGATGTATTTGGAATCGACTCCCGAAAACTATGAAAATGATACCGATTTCGATTTTATGTTAAAAAGTCGCATCTGCCATCTTGGATCTCGACATAGATGATGAGTTAAGAATCAGGACCCCCGAAAACCTCGAAAATTATACCCATATTCCTATTAAGTTAAATAGTCACGTCACGCCATCTTGGATCTCAAAGTCGATGTTTTATTCGGAGTCAGAACCCTCCAAAAACCACGAAAACGATACCCATATTGATATTTTGTTAAAAAGTCGCGTCCGCCATCTTGGATCTGAAAATGGATCGTGTATTAGTAATCGGAACGTCCCAAAACCACGAAAATGATATCCATATCGAGTTTATATTAAGAAGTCCCAACCGCCATCTTGGATCTCGAAATAGATGTCGTATTCGGAATCGGGATCCCAGAAAACCACGAAAATGATACCCATATCGACGTTATGTTAAAAAGTCACGTCCGCCATCTTGGATCTCAAAATGGATAGTGTATTCGGAATTAGGACCCCCAAAAACCACGAAAACGATATCCATATTGACATTTTGTCAAAAAGTCGCATCCGCCATCTTGGATCTAGAAAAAAATGTTTTATTCGTAATCCGGACCCCCAAAAACCACGAAAACGATACCCATATTGACATTATGTTAAAAAGTCGCGTCCGCCATCTTGGATCTCAAAATGGATAATGTATTCGGAATTAGGACCCCCAAAAACCACGAAAACGATATCCATATTGACATTTTGTCAAAAAGTCGCGTCCGCCATCTTGGATCTAGAAAAAGATGTTTTATTCGTAATCCGGACCCCCAATAACTACGAAAACGATACCCATATTGACATTATGTTAAAAAGTCGCGTCCGCCATCTTGGATCTCAAAATGGATGGTGTATTAGTAATCGGGACCTCCAAAAACCAAGAAAGTGATACCCATATCGATTTTATATTAAGAAGTCCCAACCGCCATCTTGGATCTCGAAATAGATGTCGTATTCGGAATCGGAACCCCCGAAAACCACGAAAATGATACCCATATTGACATTATGTTAAAAAGTCACGTCCGCCATCTTGGATCTCAAAATAGATGGTGTATTCGGAATCGGGACCCCCGATAACCACGAAAATTATACCCGTATTGACATTTTCTCAAAACGTCACGTCCGCCATCTTGGATCTCGATATAGATGTTTTATTCGTAATCCGGACCCCCAAAAACCACGAAAACGATACCCATATTGACAATATGTTAAAAAGTCGCGTCCGCCATCTTGGATGTATTTTTGTACTGGGGGTTCTTACGACCTTTCATCCCCTACTATTTCATCCCCACGTGGGTCAATATTTCAAAAACGCTAGATAAAATATTTCTTTCTTTCTTATTAAGTCCCTAATTTCAAAGTATCATGGTTTTATCTTTAACAATGACGAAGTCCCATACAAACTTTCATCCACTATTTCACCCCCATACAGGTCTAAATTTCAAAAATTTTAGAACAAATATTTCTTTCTGTCTTATTAAGTGCCTAAATTCAAAGTTTCATGGTTCTATCTTCAAAAATGACGAATTTCCATACAAACTTTCATCCCGTATTTCAACCCATACAACCTTTTTTTCGCGATAAAAAGTAGCCAATGTCCTTCCCCGAGATCTAATCTATAGTTGTACAAATTTTCATCAAAATCAGTTCAAAGTATCATGGTTTTATCTTTAACAATGACGAAGTCCCATACAAACTTTCATCCACTATTTCACCCCCATACAGGTCTAAATTTCAAAAATTTTAGAACAAATATTTCTTTCTGTCTTATTAAGTGCCTAAATTCAAAGTTTCATGGTTCTATCTTCAAAAATGACGAACTTCCATACAAACTTTCATCCCGTATTTCAACCCATACAACCTTTTTTTCGCGATAAAAAGTAGCCTATGTCCTTCCCCGAGATCTAATCTATAGTTGTACAAATTTTCATCAAAATCAGTTCAGTGGTTTAGACGTGAAAGCTTAACAGACAGACAGACAGACAGACAGACAGAGTTACTTTCGCATTTATAATATTAGTAAGGATTGAGGTTAGCACCGACCTCAAAAAAACATTTAGATTTTTATAAACAATATTTTTATTTCTTCGTTCTTACTTTCTCGTATAAGTACTACAAAGTGTAGAGGAAGTCTTGTAATCGCCAAAAAATTCGAACTTGAGATTTTGACGGATTTACACGTTTTGGACCTCCCTGAGTCCAAAAATACCGTTTTTGGAATTATGTCTGTGTGTCTGTGCGTTAGCACAATAACTCGAGTATGCTTTAACTTATTGCAACCAAATTTAACATGCATGTATGACGTCAAAATATAAGGTTTCTATCAACTTTTTTCTTCTTCGAAAGTTAAGCAACCAAGTGCGCGGTCGGTACTCGGATGGGAATCCGAAAATTTAACATGCATGTATCACATTAAAATATAAGGTTACTATAAATTTTTGAGTAGTTTCCGGTATACGAGAAAGTCAAGGGGAGACCACTCCCGATTTTTAGTTTTAAAGGCGTTTTTTTTACTTAAAAAAAATAGTTTTTGTTTTTTAGATTAGAAATTTTCAGGAAACTATCTCGAGATCTTTTAGACAAACAAGGAATTATTACGATATCATCGACGTCAATTAAACAGGCATTATTAGTGATAACTCAAAAACTACTCGTCAGATGTCGATCAAATTTAAATGGGACCACATGACAAGCACCAGCTTCCAAAGGTCGAAAGAATCTTCAAAATCGGTACACCCAGTAAAGAGTTACGAGGTAACAAACATAAAAAACAGTCTAATTGAAAACCTCCTCCTTTTTGAAGTCGGTTAAAAATTTCGCTATTAATGTAGAAATGACTGTATTACAGGGATCCGCGTAAGTTTGATTATGCTTTTGTTGAGGACGGTCGAGCCGCGGTCGCGCGTTCATGAAAGCTAAGCTGCCTTGTGCGAGGTAGGTAATCGGATGGGTGACCGAAAATTATTCAACTGTATATTCCTCCATGCTTGAGCTGGTGGTCCTGGGTGCTGTCAACGATAGCAGACGTTCCCCGGGAGGGTCGGTGTAATCTGATGCCAAATCCTTTAGTGAAATGAATGAAAATTAAAAAGCTCTTAATTTTAATGGACTTTGCTAAGTACTTTTAAATCGTCAAAACCCTACCACCATTTCGGGACGAATAATATTATTATGCTGCGATGGAGAAGAAATGGCGAAAGAAACTCCACAGCTTACAATTTCGTAATGATTTCAAAACATCAATACAGGTCAATAAATAATTATCAATGGTAGATTTCGAACGTAGCCTTAATACTATATGGGTGGTTCCTGGGGAGCTTATTTTTTCGTGTCACAGGCCAATATTATCTATATTATTGAGATTAGAATATTTAAATAATTGTCAAAACCTTGAAGAACTACTACTCTCTTGAGGCATCATAAATAAAACCGCTAATTGTTGTTTTCATATAATAAAATCACATTTGAAACCTGAAATCGGGGGCATTTTACTGATTTTCGACGTGTCACACGCGTCTCGCTTGCAGTATTATCACTAATATTATTTTAACTATACGTGATATTACCATAATTTATATATCATATAGTTGTTCGGACTTATACCAGCTGCTGCATTCCGCCATCGTTCCTCGCGGCGACAAATCCATCCCCACAGTCTTGATGCTTGGCTATCCACAACCGTACGTTTTTCGCGCAATTTCCTACCGCGGACCACAAGACTGTGGAACCCACTTTCGCCAGCGGTGTTCCCGAACCGATACGACCTGGACATCTTCAAGAAAAGAGCGTATTCCTTCCTTAAAGGCCGGCAACGCGTTTGCGATGCCTCTGGTGTTGCAAGTGTCCATGGGCGGCGGTGATCACTTACCATCAGGTGAACCGTCTGCTCGTTTGTCCCCTTTTCCATAAAAAAAAAAAAAAAAAAAAAAAAAAAAAATCATTAAAAAATACAGAAATGCCTCTATTCTAATATAAAATTTTGTATAAAAACCTATCAATTTAGAGAAGTTAAGCCGTTTTAAACATTTGTCACGCGGCGGGCTTAAATTGAACCCCATGACAAGATGGGTGTATTTCAGTAGTGTAAATATGAGATAAACCTTCAGTGATCGCTTATCGAGGGTCTCTAGATGTGTCCTGAATTTCTGATAGAGGAGTTGTGTCATTCGCGTACAAGCATAACTTTACAGATCAGTTCTTATTTCAATTTTAATTTTGGTACACCTGGGTAGGTAAGATCTGTGGGTCGATTTAAAAATAGAAATGTCAACCTATGGTTAAAACTGTTTCTAGAATATGATTTCCTTTCCATCTGAGTTTACTGTGAGGTAAAAATATCTCCGATATTATTGCAAGTTTTTGAGTAGTTGATCAAAAACAAAATTGTCATGATCAGATCCATGGTCCAAAACAGATCCATGGTCTCAAATCTATGGATATTTTCCCATGGATCTGATGTTGCGTCATCGCCACCAGTCCACAAGGTATTCCAAAAGTTGTTTGGCGCTGTTCTTTTGTTATGGATATGACCCCACATTCGTGGAACAAGAGTATAAGGTGTATTGTTCCATAAAAAAAGAGACAACGCTTCTCAAGAACTCGGAAATGCTGAAAAGCCTTAATGATGCCTAATGCAACACGTCGTGTTGCGAGGAATTTGGATAAGACGAAAGTAATGTTTAATGCACAAGTTAATTATCCCAGAGCCTCTGTTAGTCGGAAATTTGGTCCTCAAAGTTGTTTAGGAATAAATAGAAACCAGGTGGAAGTAGTAGTAGGACGATCCAGTTCTGCTGCTCCAGCATTTGGAAAGCTTAGACATATCTTTACTTCTTCCCTGCACAGACGTGGTCACTTACCAGAAGATTACTCCACTAATTTATAGTCGCTCAACGCGCTATGTAGAGGATAGGCTCAGTATCTCATTAAAAGACAGTTTGTCATCGTTATGGACATAGCCCTAAGAATTAGTACGCTGAAGTGGCAATAGGCTGTACATGTCTGCGGACTATGAGAAAACCTTCGAATCTGTCGAGACTTGGGCCGTGCTCCAGTCACTCCTGAGGTGCCACATAGACTATCGATTACATCCAAGTGTTGCGGTTACTGTACAAAAACGCCACTTTGTCAGTCCGCCTTCAGGACCAAAACTCAAAACTGATACAGCTCGAGCGAGGCGTGAGACAGGGTGATGTTTTATCCTCGAAACTGTTCACAGCTGCGTTGGAGGACACGTTTAAGCTTCTGGACTGGAGAGGACTTGGCATCATAAATGACGTACATGATTCACCTTCGCTTTGCCGAAGATATCGTGAGACCTTGGAAGACCTGAGCACAATGCTCGTCGATCTCTGTAGAGTCTCCCAACAAGTGGGTCTTAAAATGAATACGGATAAGACTAATTATGTCTAATTTCCATGTCGCACTGAAAGTTATCGATCATTATGTTTACCTGGGACAAACAGTCCAACTAGGTAAGTCCATCTTCCGGAATGAGGTCACTGGACGAACCCAACTAGGCTAGGCAGCGTTCGGGAAGCTAAGTGGCATATTCTCGGCCCATCTACCGCAGTGTCTCAAGACGAAAGTCTTTAAATTCGTGTGTGTTGCGACCTATGAATGCCGCTTACAATGGGCCTCATAAGAAGGCTCAAGGTCACCCAAAGGGCAATGGAGAGCGTTATGCTTGGTGTTTCTCTGCGTGATTAAATGAGTAATGTTGAGATCCGCAGGAGAACCAAGGTCGGGGTCCACGTCCTGAAGCCTCCTCGTGGCGGACCCTGATAACGTGGTGGGGAAACTTTCTCAGCGGGTATGTGGCTTTTGATGTCAAGTGTGTCCCCTTGGCATTCTAAGTCACATATGCCATCGTCGAGTTGTTTTTGTTTTCCCACCACGGCTAGTACCGGACAGCCTTTTTAAGGATCACGACCGCGCCCAAAGTCCCCGGGTGCGGTCCAATGGCTGCTCCTGGTGTCCTTCGTCCGTCAGAAGGACGCGCCAGGTCGAGCATCCGTCGGTGGAGGAGTGGCTGCTGGCCACCAATTGGTGCTAGGAGTGCCTAGACGGGCAGCGTTGGGACGGTCTCAGTGTAGTTGCTTTCACGTGCGCTGATCCCGAGCCATCTCGTAATAGCGCACTGACGGTCAGGCCGGGGAGGAAGTTTAGTAGGTATGGAAGGAACGCCTTAACCTCGAATCACACATATCCCCTGCGGTTTGCACCACCGCGCAGGGACGATGCATAAATGCATTTAACCTCCACTTCAATAAAAAAATGAGAACCAAGGTCACTGACATAGCCCAAAGAACTGCGAACCTTAAGTGACAGTGGGCAGGGCACATTGCGAGGAGGAATGACGGCACCTAGGGGCGGAAAGGTTCTCGAATGGTGGCCACGTACCGGGAAACGCAGAGTTGGTAGGCTCCCACAAGGTGGACTGACGATTTCATAAATGCCGCGGGAAACCGCCGGATGCGGGAAGCGCAGGACCGACCGGTATGGAGATCCTTGGGGAAGGCCATGTCCAACAGTGGGCGTCTCTCGGCTGAAATGACGATGACATCCAAGTGTTGCAGGCACTGTAAGAAAATGCCACTATGTCAGTCCACTTCCATGACCAGGACTCGAAGCCAATACGGCTGCAGCGAGGTGTAAGTTAGGGCTATGCTATCCAAAACTATTTAATGTTAATTTGGAGGACGTGTCTTCTGGGCTGGAGATGACTTCCTATCAACATAAATGGCAAGCAAATGCAATCCTTCACTTTGCAGAAATTATCGTAGTCATGGGGTGAGACCGGGAAAAACTCTGAACTCTGTAGTGTGTCCCAACAAGAGAGTCTTAAAATGAACATTGATAAGACAAAAATCATGTACTTACGCACTTCTGTAAAGGTTAAGGTTGGAAGCTCTACAATGAAGTTGTTGACTATTAGGTTTACCGGGAACAAACAGTTCAACTTTCAGAAAGGGGTCAATCGACGAATCCTACTCGGCTACGCGATATATTCTCAGCCCATCTTTTGTCTTGAGACACTTTCTCTGTGTGTTGCCAGTGGTGGCCTGCGATGGCCTACGGAACTGAATCGTGGTTGGTTGCAATACGCCTCAAAACTAACTCAAAGACCTTGAGTGGCGGCTGCATACTGGGAGACGCAGCGTTGGCGTCCCACAAGGTGGACTGACAATCTGGTAAAAGTCACGAGAAGCAGCTGGACGCGGGCAGGACTGATCAGGTTGAAGATCTTTGGGAGAGGCTATGTCCAACTCTCCTCTGACATGCAGATGACATATTTTCCTTGTTTCAGATTATAAAACTTAAATAACTATATTTAAGTTAAGCAGCGAAGTGAACTTCAACGTAAGAAGTTAAGTGAGAGAACGAGAAGGGTTGTAGTTAAGACAGATCATTAAACTTATGAAAGTGTAAGCTGAGGATAGAGAGAGAGAGAGAGAGAGATGAAAGACTGAAAAATAATGCCAATTAATGTTAAAATAAAGATAAATAAACCTTTTACATTGTTTGTTTTTTCTTTATCCTATACATTTTAGTATTATTTACACTTCAATCAAATCCGTGGATTCTATAATCAGATCCATGGCTCCAAAAATTTCAATATTTTTTTCAAGACGATCTATAAACTTTGAATGTGTGCCTCATGGATAGATATATTACTTTTTTGATTGTTTATTCATTTGTAATTTTAGTTTCCACCTGTGACGAGAAAAAAAAAATGCCACGGATCTGACGATCAGAACACTTTTCTCAGGAATCAACCATATTTCAAATTACTGAACGTTTCGATAACAGTTTTAACATCCTACCCACATCCTACCCGCATATTTTTCCTTTCCCACTTGGGGGTACCTCGAAAATCATCTCTTCCGATACGTCGCTTGGTCGAGCACAACATCGCTCCCATTAAAATTAGTTATTATCGAAGACATACGTGAAAATCAGCCGCGATCTACACGGAATCTGTAAATACGTGTATCGTGCATATCATTTGAAAAGAAACTGTAAAGGTTTTAGAAACGTCCAAACCAAAATTGTTCTTTATAACGCCCTTGTGCGCAGCCACCTCGAATTTGCAAGCGTTGCTTGGAACCCTGTCTATGCTGCACCGTCTCAGCGAATAGAATCAATACAAAGAGCATTCACTCGCTATCTCGCCTTTTCATCCCCTGACATATCCTACAGGCATCCCTACGTGCAAAGATTAAAGTTTTTTGGAATGATCTCCTTGAAGAATCGACGTTTGATGGCAGATATGATGTTCCTTTATAAAATAATTAACCACAAGATAAATAGCACACACCTTCTTGATCAGGTAAAGATTGTTGTCCCAAACAAATATCCTCGTCATAAAATACGTAAACTTTTTCACACACCATATTCCAGAACTAACTTGGGGCGGCATTATACTTTGGCGAGAATATGCAATAAGTATAATGAAATATCAAACAAAATACCCCACATTGACATTTTCAATGATTCTTTCTTAACTTTTAGGAATAAATTACTGCATTTCTTGCAGCCTGTCAGTTCACACTCAGCGTAATCTTTGTTTCGGTTTTAGGCTATTTAGTAAATTAAATTAATTTTAGTTAATTATAACTACTCAGTAAATAGATAAATATTTAAATACCTTTATAGCAAGTGCTGTGTATATCTGTAATTGGCAAACATGTAAAGATTTTAGCTTTTTAAATACCTACCTATTGTAAGTGTTCAACGTGTCTTGCTGTTGATGTACCATAAATAAATAAATAAATAAATATCATAAACTATTGTGGTGACAAGTTCGGAGTGAAGTGAAGGTGAATCGCGTCTATAACATCCAGCACGCGGGAGCAACGTGAACCAGGTTAGCCCCCAATCCCATTTCATTTCGTCCTTTACTCGCCAATCAATATAATTTAAGTTACAGTTTAACATGCGTAAACTGCTTGAAACTAGATTACAGTTATAAATTCCACTGTTCTAAATCATAGGATTTTGGGCTTTAGAGCATTATAATTAGAGCTTGTACTCCTTTAGAGGAATGGAGTATTCGCTTTGATTGACGCCGTGAGGGTATTTCATTAAATTTCTTATTTTTACCCGACTACGGCGAAGCCAAAAGGAAGGGTAATGATTTTAGTAGTCTTTAAATTGTCCGTTATCTAGTATATTAATGATACTTAATTTGGACTAGATAATTGGTGGGAGCGTAGAAATATATTATATTATACCGCTAAATAGAAGAAAAAATAAACCAGAATAAGTAAAGTTAAAACAAAAAATTGGTTGTCTGTAAAGTCGGTTTACTGACGATAGTTGAACGTGACAACGTCTTAAGAAAATACTGATGGAATGGTAGCATTTTTCAAAAGAAAAATTTAATTTCATTTGTTTAATAGATTTCGCATTAGGTATAGTATGAATAAACTTGTAATAAAATCTCTTTGGCTAGCTTTGGCTATACTATTTGTATCTGGCTGGTTTTGGTATCATTGAAAGTTAAAATCTTAAAGAACATAATTCCAAATTCAAATTAGAGAATTAGATTCAGAGCGAGGTAACGCCGCATAACGTCATGTTTTTTCGTGCGTGCAGCCGGCTCTATCGAATTATAAGACGTTGGCACGTCAAAAATTACCAAAATTGTCCAAGTGATCACGGGTCGTATTCTGAGCGTGCCTGCGACGCACGCCCGCGGGACTTATATTTGCAGTGTCCGTAATCCAATGATTGGGCCACGTTCGCGTCCGCCCGCGATGTATACTGTATGAGCACGTCGCCGCGTCACCAACGTGCAACCGTTCGTCTATGTCAGACACACATAATATACAATATTCATAATTATGTTACGGCTAGAAGGCGAAGTGCCTAACCTAATTTTAACCAGAAATATTAATACTTACTAGAAAAATCGACTTGCCTTTTTTACAGTGCATTTTTTTAATATTAATATTTACGCGTTTGTAAACGCAAATATAAAATTATTACTAATTTTAGCCGGTTAGAACTAGGTATAGCCACTTACTCTTGGTTAAATCTAGTATAATCCGATTCTTTTCGAATAAAACTTGTCCCTACTAATATTATAAATGCGAAAGTAACTCTGTCTATCTGTTAAGCATTCACGTCTAAACCACTGAACCGATTTTGATAAAATTTCCTACAAATATAGATTAGATCTCGGGGAAGGACATAGGCTACTTTTTATTGCGAAAAAAGGTTTGAATGGGTTGAAATAGGGGATGAAAGTTTGTATGTAAGTTCGTAATTTTTGAAGATGGAACCGTGAAACTTAGAATTTAGGCATTTGATAAGAAAGAAAGAAATCTTTGTTCTAGTGTGTAAGTACCTACCTATTTAAAATAAATAATAATGATTTGATTTAATGTAAAACCCATTCCATTAATAATATTTGTGTCGCCTTTAACAAACATGGCGGACCGATCACGCCCGCATGTCACGTGTCAATATTGCTTGAGTGTCTGCAGCACGAAGTATTGTCACACATCAATAAATTTATATAACTATACTGTTAAATTGCAATTGGATCCACGAAAGATTGGAATTACGAATAACTACAATAGTTAAAACCTGTCACCGCTGTATCGCTAAGAGCCCAAAAAGCCAGAAAAGGTATATTTGCAAAGGACCAGGGGGGATATTCGCTAACTTTTTGTGACAGTTGAAAGTGATGATCACTGAGTGAATTAAATATCCATTGCTGTACATGACAAGTGCCATAATAGCGTGCGGTGTAAAACGGCAATGGATATGTAAACACTCAGTGATCATCTCTTTCATGTGTCAAAAAAGTTAGCGAATCGGCCTACAGGACCAAAATTGTATGAACTCGAGTTCAAGTTACCCCCTAAGCCGAAATCAAAATCAGTGGCTAAAACGAAAGTTTTTAACCAGCGTGTGTTGCCAGTGATGACTTAAGGAACTGATAAGTGGTCACTTACAATAGGCATTTCAATTCAATTCATTTATTTGCATATTAAGTGTACATTATGGTCTTAAAGCTACTTAGTACTTACAACTTAATGACCCAGGTATTGGGTATGGCAAATCTAAGAGGACATTAATAAAAATAATAATAATAATGTTAAGATTATTACAATTTTTAGATTATTACAATATTAATCTAAATTATGATTACTTACAATTTTAAATGTAATATAGTTATTACTATGAAATTTTTATTTAGTTAAATAAAATGAAATTAAATTGCGGTTGTGATATAAATGCTAGATATTATGTTAATTATTGTAGTAGGTACATATATCATATTACTATGGTTTTATTTTCCGCAAGAAAGCTGAAAGTCACCCAAACAGGGAGGGCTATGGTCGATGTTTCTTTGCGAGATAGAATCAGGAATGAGGAGATCCGCAGAAGAACTTAAGTGTGCGATACAGCAAAGAATTGCTAAACTTAAGTGGCAGTGGACGCGGCACGTTGCTCGGAGAGCAGGTGGCCGATGGGGCCGAACAGTTGTCGAGTGGCGACCGCGCACCGGACGGACACAGTGCACTGTAGGTAGGCACCCTACAAGGTGGGGTCCACGTCCGGAAGCCTCCTCGTAGCGGACCCTGGTAACGTGGTGGGAAACTTTTTCGGCGGGTGTGCGGCTTTTGATGTCAAGTATGTCGCCTTGGCATTCGAAGTCACATGCCATCGTCGAGTTGCTTTTTTGTTTCCCACCACGGCTAGTTCCGGACGACCCTTTTCAGGGCCACGACCGCGCCCGATGTTCCCGGGTGCGGTCCGATGGCTGCTCCCGGTGTCGTCGTCAGGAGGACGTCCTAGGTCGAGCAGCCGTCGGTTAGGAGGCGTCGGCCTGCGGCCCACAGGGGCTGGCGTTAGTCGGTAGCCCCTGTGGGCTGCTGGCCACCAAGTGGTGCACAAGGAGTGCCTAGACGGGCAGCGTTGGGACGGTCTCGGTGTAGTTGCGCTCACGTGCGCAGATCCCGAGCCGTCCCGCAAAAGCGCACTGGAGGTCAGGCCGGGGAGGATGTTTAGTGGATATGGAGGGAACGCCTTTACCTCGAGTCCCACATATCCCCTGCGGTTGGCACCACCCGCAGGGACGATGCGTAAATGCATTTGACCTCCCCGACAACAACAAAAAAAAGGCAACCTACAAGGTGGATTGACAACCTGATTAAGGTACTGCGGTCACGTCTGGATGTGAGCAGCACAGGATCAGTCGTTGGAGAGGTCTATGTTCAGCAGTGGACGTCATGTCATCATGAAACCACCAACTGCGATGAAAACCAAAATATTCTTATGTTATGTAATTTATTTCTAATAATTTCAATTCCCTTCCAAAATCGGAGAAGCCATTTATAAAATAGAAGATTGATTGATGACATCCCGTCAGATCATGTCCCTTATAATCCGCGGTATTACGTCGTAATTATGTCGGCCATCTTGTGCTCAAAGGGGCTCGGACATTCACATATTTGAAAAGATACATCGTTTATTGGGTTTAAGGACTTCCTTTTACAAAATATTTCTATGAATACCGTGCATTGAGAAGCGTCGATGGCGTAGTGCGTAAGAGCGTCGTCTCCCACCCGGGAGGCACTGGTTCGATCCCCGCCACGTACCAATGGGTTTTACAATTTTGAATTCATATGTACGTTTAATCGACGCTTTTACGGTCAACTCAAATGTAGTTCCCTAATGCAAAACTTACAAATAAAAAATAGACGTGTGGCACTCGGGGACTGCCGCGGTAAAGCTATTGCATAGCATTTTGTATCAACTTATGCAATTATAATTTTATTTATTTATTTTATTCATGCAGTATTTCTTTTTCTTTGATATTAATTTTATAATTGAAATAATTAACTGAAATAATTAACATTCATATTTTACAAGTACAGCTATGAATACACAAATTTTACAAGTACAGCTATGAATACGTCTAATCGCACGCACACAACGCCGTGTCGAAGACTGCCGAACTGAAACGACGTTAGACGATGCACGGCCTTCAAGCGACACCTCCTTGCCCATCGGTGTGGGGAGCGTGAGGTTTTTCCGTTACGGAATTTCTGGATTCGGTCCCCGCGCTCAAGGCCCGCGATAGAAGCTATGCAATGGCTTAAAAATCGGGAGTGGTCTCCCCTTGACTTTCTCGAATACCAGAAACGACTCAAAAGTTGATAGAAACGGTCGCCGGTGTGTTGGCGGCTGCTCTATGTTCCGGATGGACGACAACCTCGTGGTTGATGCGACGCTGAAGGGCAAGCTGCGCGGTTTATCAACCATTCTTGTGACGTAAGTATAGTTGATAGATCAATCGAAGATTCTCCAACTACCGAAAGATCATCTGTAGTGACACCCTAATTTCTAATTTCTAGATTCTGCTTGTCTGACTGATTGGATCAAAAACATATTAATTTCCTGTAAAGACGTGAAAAAATTGTTGATCGTACGTATTGCTAAAGGTATCGTCCCTGTAGTGTAAGCGTGAGGTTTGGATGGACATAATTTACATCGATTGACAAATGCATCTGTCTATTTCTCGTGGTGGTACAGGGGCCTAATCGCACTATTTACAACGTTTTTACTAAAACCAAATCATTATCGAATTCATACATTTTGGCAACAGTCATGATGATGCCATACATGCATATTGAATTTAATAAGTTAAAACATACTCAAATTATCGTGCTGACACACAGACATAATTCTTAAAACGGTATTTTTGGACTTAAGGACGTCCAACACGTGTAAATCTCGAGGTGGAATTTTTTGACGATTACAAGACTTCCTCTATACTACGTATACGAGAAAGTAAATATGTTTATTCATTCCAAGTGAAGGTTTAACAACTATTTGTTGACTTCCTCTATCGGGTACAAAATAAGCGCCTGTGTCAGAGGAAGCCATCCTTCCTGAGCCTTAATACCTCAAATCCTAGTTCATCGTAGATATTAACGTTTATTTAAACTAACATTTTATTTGCTCCGCATTTTTATAAATAAATATTTGCTATGGAATAATTTCATTTTTGCGTTTACAAACGCGTAAATATTAATACTAGAAAAATGCACTGAAAAAAATCGACTTGCCTCAGGCGGGACTCGAACTCGCATCTTCCGCAATCCGGGCGGCTGCGTTGACCATTACGCCACCGAGACACTGCTTTCGCTGTCGAAATTTGTCAGTGCTTGGTGCTTATGTTTTTATGGTAAACATTGTTTCATCAAATCTTTGAAATTTAACTGGGCGTCAATATTTGCAAAAATATTTCGTTCGGGTCTTAGAAGTGCAAATTTCAAAGATTTAATGAAACGACGTTTACCATCAAAGTATAAGCACCAAGCACTGACGAATTTTGACAGCAAAAAGCAGTGTCTCGGTGGCGTAATTGGGCAACGCGTCCGCCCGGATTGCGGAAGATGCGGGTTCGAGTCCCGCCTGAGGAAAGTCGATTTTTTTCAGTGCATTTTTCTAGTATAAATATTTGCTATTGTTAAAAAATCAAGGTGTATATTAAGGATTATAATGTTCTCTTGGATTTGTGCGAGAATCTAAATAAGTATATGTATGTCGTATGATGATTTGATAAACCGTATTTTCGTGAAAATCCATGGAACTTCTAAAAAAAATGTATCGATAATCGATCGATAGCGAAGGCGCTCGCCCCGCACCTCGCTACCAATTTTTTTTCTAATAATAACTCTACGACATAAATATAAAAATCTCGTGACACGATTTTCTTTCATCTTCGAAGCCACTGGACCGATTCAAATGAAATTTTGAAAATTTTACTTGGTGTATGTATACTGGGTATAAACGACATGAACAGTCAAACGAAAACCATGTATTCTATACATCAAAATAAGACATGTTTTGAAAAAAATATTGCTGGGAAATGATTTTTATTTTTTGGTGTTAAAAAAAATTGCAAATTCTACCACGCAACTCGCAAAACCGCGATAATTTTGCGGACGGCGGCCCTGTTCGTTAGTGCCCGTGCGCCTCGAGTGAGCTACATTGGACGCTAACGTTTTGAAGCCATTTTTTGTTATGAAATACTAAAAAAAATGATAAAGTTTTTTGGACAATAATTAAGAAATAATGTTTAGAATACTTTTTCATAAAAAAATAAAAAAAAATTGGTTGTCTGTAAAGTTTGTTTACTGACGATAGTTGAACGTGACAACGTCTTAAGAAAATACTGATGGAATGGTAGCATTTTTCAAAAGAAAAATTTTATTTCATTTGTTTTGCCGGCCTTACATGAGGTAACGCCGCATGCGTCATGTTTTTTCGTGCGTGCAGCCGGCTCTATCGAATTTTTTTTTTTTAGAGTCTACAATTGTGAAATTGCAAGCAAATGTCTGT
Source organism: Elophila nymphaeata (assembly GCA_955850985.1). Taxonomy (NCBI): domain Eukaryota; kingdom Metazoa; phylum Arthropoda; class Insecta; order Lepidoptera; family Crambidae; genus Elophila; species Elophila nymphaeata. Next base: position 12,365,724 of record OY039094.1, on the reverse strand, counting down.
GAGGGGGGACCTGATGACCTGAAATACAGACTTTAGTCTAGCTTGGGCATCAGTTCTCCCACATTCTACTGAACAATCACATAATTATGTACCGTTTTAATAATTGTACATGAACTGCATTACATTGTCATTTGTATTTGAGTGAGGCGAGGAAATAAATAAATTATTATTATTATTTTAAGACGTTGTCACGTCAAAAAAATTATGATGGTGAGCAGAATACATGGTTCTCGTTTGACTGTTCATGTCTTTTACACCCTGTATACACAAAATTATTGTCTCACTCGCATAACTATGTAACAAACTTATATTATTAACGTTCATGCATAGTGTATTCATAAGTTTTAACAACCAACCATTAAGTATGGCTGTGAGCCCCCACAATAAACTTCTAGGTACAATAGCGCCCGAACTTTTCTTGCCCATAATCCAAAACTTAGTTCCGAGTTTGTACCGATCATGGTTGAGAATTATTGATTTAATTGGCCTATTATAGGGGCTTAGATTTAAATATACTTAGTTGTTCTGTTGTGTAAATATTAAGCATTCATAGATCTGTAAGTAATATCACATTGCTATACATACATACATCATCATCAACTGCTCATATAATGTCCACCTCGGGCTCGAGCCTACCCCACATTAGGGGCGATTAGGCCTTAGTCAACCACGCTGGACAAGTGCGGGTTGGTCCACTTCACACACAACCTAACAATTTCAAGGTTTCCTCCTTCACCGTAAAAGCGTCGATTAAACGTACATATGAATTGAAAATAGTAAAACACATTGGTACGTGGCGGGGATCGAACCGGTGCTTCCGGGTGGGAGACAACGCTCTTACGCACTACGCCAATGACGCTTCATACATGCCTATATACATATAATCACGATCCACACAAGCAAAAAATATGAATTTATGTTATTTTATAGTTTATAGCAAAACTTTAATATGATTATACAACATGTAAATTAAATAACCAATGGTGGTATTTTCTGGGTACTTTTTGTTTTTTTTTTCAAAAAAATCGTTTAAAAAAAAAATATATTGAAATCAATTCAGAAGCCGATCCTAAACCATCTGTATTCAGGGTGTTGATTATTTAATTTACATGTTGTAGATTTTAAGTAATTAATGTTTGCAGTGCCCCCACGGGGTATCACAGGAACTACAGCCTATGTATAAGGCCCTTGTGAATGTTATGTGATACTTAATAAAGATATTTGATTTGATTTGAAAAAAGAACTGTATCTAACTGACCTGACTACGAGAAAAAAAGAAAGGAATGACATCGGTTAAAATCCGGGTTTACAAAATAAAATCGACTCCTCCTATTGTTAAAGTCAGTTAAAATGTAACCTATGTGACTAGGAGCATAATAACGAATCGATTGACACTTTATTCATGAAAATCAGATGAATAGTTTAGGCGCAGACTGTCAAACTAAAAACATAACCCTTTTGTCTTCGCCTTCGCGAAATTGGAATCGGAGCTCCATCGAGCACATAACCAATAGACGAGAAATGTCACTTATTTTGTCCTAAAATAATTCCACCAAACAATTGAAACTACGCGTCATACAAGAGATGGGGATACACAGCAAATGTTTTTATCGATAGCGTTACCTAGCTATGAAAATTTTCTTTATAAATTTACAGTCAATCAAAAAAATTAAATTCATTAAAATCTAATCAGAAAAAAGTACCAGAAGGCGATCTTCAGAGAAAAATTAATCAATCATCAAATTAATGATCAGTTTGACATTGCCAGTCAAACAAGTAAACATAAAATTACGAAATCATATAGACGCCGTCGTGGTGGAGTGGTCAGTATAGCTCGAACCCAGACCGCTTGATGTGTAGGCACACATCAAGCGGTCCGGGTTCGAGTCCTGGTAGCGGCAAATATTTGTGTGACGAACACGAATATTTGTTTGCGAGTCATGGTTGTTTATATATTTATTTAAGTTTATTTATAAAAATTTCTTAAAATTATTATGTATATTAAAAAAAAATGTCCTTTATTTAGTATCCATAACACATGTTCTTAAAGATACTTACTTTGGGCTAGATAATTGGTGTGAGCGTGGAAATACATTGTTATTATTAAATATGATGTAGGTTATAATATTTGTCATTGACATGATGTGTCCAAGCAGCAAGTTAATTACCAAAATACATTGTTATTATTAAATATGATGTAGGTTATAATATTTGTCATTGACATGATGTGTCCAAGCAGCAAGTTAATTACCAAAATACATTGTTATTATTAAATATGATGTAGGTTATAATATTTGTCATTGACATGATGTGTCCAAGCAGCAAGTTAATTACCAAAATACATTGTTATTATTAAATATGATGTAGGTTATAATATTTGTCATTGACATGATGTGTCCAAGCAGCAAGTTAATTACCAAAATACATTGTTATTATTAAATATGATGTAGGTTATAATATTTGTCATTGACATGATGTGTCCAAGCAGCAAGTTAATTACCAAAATACATTGTTATTATTAAATATGATGTAGGTTATAATATTTGTCATTGACATGATGTGTCCAAGCAGCAAGTTAATTACCAAAATACATTGTTATTATTAAATATGATGTAGGTTATAATATTTGTCATTGACATGATGTGTCCAAGCAGCAAGTTAATTACCAAAATACATTGTTATTATTAAATATGATGTAGGTTATAATATTTGTCATTGACATGATGTGTCCAAGCAGCAAGTTAATTACCAAAATATCCCGCTTTCAAATTTTGAAACTAACGTTAGGGTTGGCTGGAAGAGATCTCTATTAGAGATAAGTTAACCTTTGTATGTACATACTTCTAAAATTTATATTTCTCTTACTCATGTGTACAATAAAGAATACAATAACAGCCCTAGCTTCAATATAAACCATTACATTATGCCGATAGAACCTCAAACTGTCTTGACGCAACCTTCGTCAGTACAGACGCATTAGCATAAAAAGCTAATTTGGCAAGAAAAGCCATCGATAGCGCCATATTGTATGATAAGTGGCCGCCACTGGCGATCATACACTTTATATATATTTGATTTTATGTTATTGTTATGTTTTATTTTATTTTATGTAATACGCACTTTATTTCTCTTGAAAACGATGTACATATACATAAATATCGCAGGGAAATTAGGAAATTAAAGCTTTCGCGAAACGAAATAGCGTATATTGTTGTTTATTTCGTCTTTGTACCAAACATGTTTGTGACATGTCGTTTCACTAAACTATAATCTTTTTAATAAATTTTTGTATACGGTTTATATTTGGTTTACGCAAATATGACCACGTTTCCGATTTTCGCAATAAACTCAAGTGGTTGCCTATTCGCCTTCGCCGGAAAGCACATATTGTTTCCCTCCTATATACAGTGCTGTTTCATCCAAACACTCCTTCTTACCTAAAAACTCGCTTCAAGTTCCTCCATGACACCCACACACGAGTTTTAAGATCGTCGGAAAATCTGAGACTAGAGACACCGTCTCACTTTACCGGATTTATAATAAGTCTTTCTCAGTACAGGCAGTTTTATTGTGGAACGCTCTACCAGTGTACATAAGGCAAGCGCAAACCCTGAACAGTTTTAAGAATCAAGTGGAACAACACTATCTGTCACTGTGATTATTGGATCATTATATATTTATAAGTATTTTAATATAGTTATATAATATTCATATGTAAGTTTATGTATTAGTATTTATTATTATTAGTATTAGTGTATAATAAGTATGTATATATTAGTATTTGTGTATGTGTATTGTTCTCTTATAATATAATTATATAGTACCTATGATGTGTATTGATACGTCGCCAACTTCCCTCAAATTCTGTATTTTTAAATCCTGTCCATCCTAAGGTTACCTGGAAGAGATCGCTTTTAGCGATAAGGTCGCCCTTTGTAAAAAACTGTTGTTTTAGTGTTATCTACTGTATTTTTTATAACTGGTTGATGTACAATAAAGTAATATTCTATTCTATTCTATAATCTAGTAAAATGACACTCCCACAAACAGTCCAGGCTTGGTGATAAAAAATCGGGAGTGGTCACCCTTGACTTTCTCGTATACAGGAAACGATTCAAAGGTTGATAGAAACCTTATATTTTGATGTCATAAATGCATGTTAAATTTTGGTCACCCATCCAAGTACCGACTGCGCATTTGGTTGCTTAGCTTTCGTGATCAACGGCGACGGCTCAAAGGTTGATAGAAACCTTATACATGTATTTTAATGTCATACATGCATGTCAAATTTGGTTGCAATAAGTTAAAGCATGCTCGAGTTATCGTGCTAACGCACAGACATACAGACACACACACAGACATATTTCCAAAAAAAATTTTTTGGACCCAGGGAGGTCTAAAACGATGATTACAAGACTTCCTCTATGCTACGTACGAGAAAGTAAAAATAACCGCGAACAAACCGATTACACGAACAAATACATAGTAAATTAGTTACTTTATTTTGTAATGCTGATAGATACTACATATCTGAGTCATCATCAGCTCATATAAGCCCCCACCTCGGGCTCGAGCCTACCCCACATTAGGAGCGATTAGGCCTTCAGCGGCCCACAGGGGCCGGCGTTAGTCGGCAGCCCCTGTCAGCTGCTTGTCACCAATTGGTGCACAAGGAGTGCCTAGACGGGCAGCGTTGGGACCACCTCGGTGTAGTTGCGCTCACGTGCGCAGATCCCGAGCCGTCCCGCAATAGCGCACTGGAGGTCAGGCCGGAGAGGATGTTTAGTGGGTATGGAGGGAACGCCTTTACCTCGAGTCCCACATATCCCCTGCGGTTGGCACCACCCGCAGGGACGATGCGTAAATGCATTTGACCTCCCCGACAACAACAAAAAGGGGCGATTAAACCTTAGTCAACCACACTGACCAAGTGCCTCACGATGTTTTCCTTCACCGGATTACACTTACTTTTGAATTCAAAGTTGTAAAATATTTTGTACGTGGCGGGGCTCGTATAGGTGCCTCCCGGGTGGAAGACGCCCTTACACAGAGCGCATAAGACCTAAATAATTATTGTTTTTAAAATGTCAATTTCTAACTTACCTGTTTACTCTGCTCTGTCCTTTAAATTTTATTTTTCTTCAAGATGGACACCAGCAAAAAGTTTAAAACACTATTACCAGACTATGTAAAAAATTAAAGGAAAATTGGTTAAAATCGAAGTTTACAAGGTAAAAATCGACTCCTTCTATTGTTAAAGTCGGTTGAAATGTAGCCTATACTATCCGGACCATAATAACGAATCAATTGACACCTTATTCATCGCAATCGGATGTATAATTTAGGCGCTACGGTGTAACATACGTAAATACATAGGCTGCTAAATATATAACACTTCCTTTTGGTTTCGCCGTAGTGGGTTAAAAAAGTTTATCAGTCTAAAAACTATAGTCAGAAAAGATTATTTGCCTATTGAAAAAATTATGAATATAAATATGTAGGTAGGTATAATAATATCGATGTAATTGATTATGGATATATAGAATACATCACTCATAGAATATATATGTTATACACAATTATACCTATCGGCAAGCTTTAATTTTTAATGTGAGTAACAGTTATTTGTTCACCAAGTGAGCAAAGGTATTTTTTGCTGTGAGTGCCTAATCACGAACCAGCGAAGTAGTCTAGAATTGAATCAAGAGCATAGCGAGTGATTCATAAGTAGACTACTGAGCGCATTGAGTGATTTAAAGATGACAGGGAAGGAGCAGGTCCAAAGGTCCAGGTTTTCTCGCTTTCCAGCGAGAAAATGACAAAAACAGACAGTGAGAAAAACAAGGCAATATTTTAATACATATTTATCACCTTAAAAATAATTATAGAAAATTATAAGTAAGATTACTAAAATAATTTAATTTTGGTGCTGGAGAGGTGAAAATTATATTTTGATTTCAATATTAAACTTTAAACAGAAATACAATAGGAAATGTATCTTATATCACTGTATTATCTATTTTTCAGATCTTTTATTTTTTTATTTATTGCAAACTTTACAGCACACATCTAAAACCATATTTCAAAATTGAATGTTTAGAGTAGAGTAGTGTTTGGTTGATCTATCTACCTATCTTGTTTCTTCTACCTTGCTTCCTATTTACTTGTGGTCGGTGTAGTGTCTTGATATTAACAATATTGCTAAAGGATTTGGCGTGGGATTTTTACGGCTGTGTGCGTCCAACCCTCCATTGGAAAGATTGCTTTTGACACTTGATATACCTGCCTTAATTCTTATATATTTTTAACCGACTTCAAAAAGGAGGACGTTCTCAATTTTTTTATGTATGTATACACCAATTACTCCGAGATTTATTATCCGATTTAATTGATTCTTTTTTTGTTGGATGCGGAATAGTTGAAATTTTGGTCCCACAAACATTTTTCATGAATCTGTTCAATTGTTATTTTAGAATCGTGAAAATACGAAAAGTTCACAATATGATTTTTTTCTAACTGTTGCAACTTTATGCGTCGAAAGTTGTTAGCCAATTTGAATTATTTTTTTTTATCTTAAAGATGAAAGGGTCTAAATAGTTTCCTGAAAATTTTATAGCGTTAGACCTTGAGGTTTTTTTGTTATTCTGAAAAATAACGGCAAAAATCCTGTCTTAACTTTAATTAATGATAACTTTGAGTTGTGAACCAACTTTTATAACTATTCAACTCTACTTCTGCCAACCTCAATATTTGTAATAAACGTTGTCATTTGTATTAGGGTCCGACCTCAAAAAAAACATTTAGATTTTTATAAACAAAATTTTTATTTCTCCGTTTTTAGTTCTGAATGCGGTTTTATTTTTATTTAAAAATATTTTCTTTGTTTTGAGGTTCACAAGTGTAGGTACGAGATAGCTGAATTGAATTAAATCTATTTGACATTTACATAAAGCGTATGTTGGTATCAAAGGTATGAAGAGTTACATTACTTATTGAGTTTCTTCGGAGTTCTTGTTAGAGACGTGTAAATCCATTTTTAACTTAATCTTTTGTTACTTTAGATAAATTCTCATTTGACGTTTGCAAAATGTATGTTGTGTCGCGACGCCATTAAATTTACTTAAGAATTTAATAGAAATTACATATTAGATTTCATTTCATTATAAAACTTGATATTTTTTTTATATATATATATATATTTTCACGCTCACACCAACTATCTAGCCCGAAGTAAGTATCATTAAGAACTTGTGTTACGGATACTAGATAACGGACATTTTTTTTTAATATATTACATAATAATTTTAGATATTTTTATAAATATTTTAAAAATATATTTTTAAAAATAAATATAAATAACCATGACTCGCAAACAAACATTCGTGTTCGTCACACAAACATTTGCCGCTACCAGGATTCGAACCCGGACCGCTTGATGTGTAGCCAGCTATACCTGACCACTCCACCACGACGGCGTCGATAATTGTGATTAGTGTTAGAGAATCATGCTGCAAATGAATTCATTAATGTCGTAATTTTCATGTAATTATCAAAGTCTAATGAACTCATAATTTATTTTCTATTTTATATAATTTGCACATTGTGAGCGATGTGAGTTTGTTGCGCCGATATAATCAAACAAAAAATATATCTTAGTAAGAATTGTCTTATTAATATAGATTTATTTACTATAAATATAAACTTAATTCAAACAGTTTTAATATCAAAATAATATCTCATACAATTTTGCTATCAATCTATATGCGTACCGACCTACCTACCTACAATTTTACATCAATATAATATCGCGTTGATCAATACGTGCTTTTATACGTTCAGTACCGTTTTTTATATAAAAAAAGAACAAAGGACAGGTGACTTAAATAAAACGGAGGTAGAAAATAAAAAAATCAATACCGTAGAATTTATTATAACTAAATCAATATAGCAAAAATATGGCGTATAAATTCAACAAAAAGCTACTTAAAATTCACCCATGTGTTTGTTTAGATGTTGCTGTTGTTATTTAGTGTTGTGTTGTGTGTTTCAAAGCGAAATTAGTTTTTTTAGTAGATCGCGTTAACAGGTGGTTGGGCGCCAAAATGGCGCGCGCTCTCTCCGCGGCGGTCGGGGCTCGACTGGCGGTGGGTCCGTAGCGAGTAACACGGAGTCGCCAGAGCGAGCTTGCTTTTGGTTCGATTCATTGAGAACTAGTTCATTTATTATACAATGTGTTTGTGGTCCAACCCGACAAACTTTAAAAGCATTTTCTACAGATAATTTCATCGTAGAAAAACCCCCATATGTATTATCTTATTGGAGAAAAACAAAATTATTATTATTTTTTAACAACGTACTATGAGTTTTTTGTGCTTTAGTAACTTGCCAAACTTTTTAGCTACCCGGCAGTATATTTTTAAAGTCCGTGTGACTTAAACTTAACGAGATATTCTACTTTTACTAAAGGCACCCGCTAAACGATGATTAATAATTAAAATGGCTGCCACTCCAAGGGAACTGAGTTTCGACCCCACATATTATAAGGGTTTTTAGAAGAAATTATCTGTAGAAAATGCCTTTAAAGATTGTCGGGTCGGACCACAAACACATTATATACTAGTGACCTGTCCCGTCTTTGCACGGAATTTCTCTACTATAGCCAAAGCTGTGCAAAATAATTTCTGCCAGCCCTCGCTGCCACCCCTGTGTTGTCCAGATGGGTCATTAGCTCACAAGCCGCAGGAGAAAGCCGATCTTCTGGCAAGACTCTTTGCGGCTAATTCCCAAGTCGATGATTGCAATACACAGCCACCATTACTATCTCATTGTGGCACCACGATGGCTGACCTTAACATAAGGCAGCGTGAAGTTCGTGCGGAACTGAATCACTCGAAGTCCGGAAAGCTAGTGGGCCTGATGGCATCCCGGGGGTTGTTCTTAAAAAATGTGCAGCGGAGTTGTCTCCCGTACTGGCGCGTCTATACCAGCTCTCATACTCTTCTGGACGTGTACAGGAGGCTTGGAGAGAGGCTAATGTGCAGCCTGGGCGTCTATTACCAAACGTAAAAAACGATACCCGCAATTGCGGCCGGCTTTCGGACGATTAACGTTTTAGCAACCTATTCCCAAAACAAGCTTCCCAACTTCGTTGACCATAAACAACATCAGACAGCATCGGACCGATTAAAGTGAATGGAAGAGTGAACGGAATTAGCTTGGCCTAAAGACTTTTGAGCCATGTTTTCATTTGACAATAGCCATGACGAAAGATTTTGAAATTCTCTTTCGTAGTGTACGTATACATTTACTATATACAAAAAAATCTTTATTTCGTTACTAAACTAATGTTTTACTTAGTTTGAAAGACATTTTTCCAATATTTTTTCAATAATGCGCGAAAACAGCTCACAGTGTAATGGCGTCGGGTTTGACGGGCGTGCACAGATTAGAAAGAATACGGGCGTGACGTACGCCTAGGTAAACGTCAAGTTGTGTCTACAAACATAATGCGCAGTAATGCGCCCTCCAGACTCACGCCGAGAACCCCCGAGACATCCGAGAAGCGTGAGTGTGATTAGTTTCTCGCGTTCTCGTTCTCGGGCTCGCCCGTTCTCGGCTCGGTGTCGGTTTTTTGGCCCGCTTCAAAGGTTTCTCGGGCGAGAAAAGAGAACCGTATCACATTCTCGTTCACTGTACCATAACAAAGCCGCTGCACTGTCAAAGTCATCCATTTCGCATAACGGTCGAGAATGCAAGTGAGAAGTTCGCGTGAGTGTAGAAACCATCTCGTTTCTCGGGTCAAGTCTCGCCGAGTCTTCTTGCGTGAGTCTGGAGGGCCTATTACATATTTCGTGTGTTTTTATAATTCATTTTTTAAATTTATTAAATTCTGGTGTGCAGTGGCTCAGTGTAAAAACACATCAATAACAACACCCAAAAAGGTGTTTGTAGGTATATGTACCATAACAAATAAGAAAATAATAAGGGTCATAATGCGTATTAGTATTTCAATATTTGCGTATTAGTATTTCATTTCGTGACCAAACATGAAAAAAGTAACGGGTAAGTCAAGAAATTTATAGGTAAAACTGGAATCCACACTCAAATAAAAAAGTGAAGTTCAAAAATTGATCCTTAAAACCGCTTACTTTCCTTTCTAACCTACCTCAGCACACGTATTAAACGGTCACGTGACTGTCTAATACGTTATACGTACTCTAGAAGTTAGAAAGGGACAAATAGGAAGTAAGTGGTTTTAACGACATATTTTTCAATCTCCCAGTTTTTACCTATAAAATTATTGGAGTAAGTGTGCCAAACCTCCATACAAGCCTGCTATCCCCTTAAAATTGTAAAATTATAAAAATATATTATGTCCCGTCTCAGCAATTTATCATGACAGGGTTTTATTTTGTTTTCTATCCAGCGGGCAGCGCAGGAGATCCTTGGGGAGACCAATATCCAACAGAGGACGTCTCACGGCTGATACCTACGATGATGATGAAGTTTTTTGATATCACCCTAAGCATTTATTTATATCTATAATACAATACATATAAATATAGGCAAATGCTTATAGTGATGTCAAAAAACTTCAGCAAGCCTTTTGCTTTGGGCCGTCTCATTATAACGCGCTGCATACACCGTTTTGTGTAACTGTGTGCGTAGAGACCCTGTAAACTTGGTCTGAGCTGTAAACGAAAACTAAGAAACGTCAAGACTGTTTGGCGGGAAACCAGTGCGTCTGGATGCCAATCTTTGTTTCGATATTTCACAATTATGTCGGAGTGGATTTTGTGCAGAGAAAGTGATGTCGTTTCATTGCCTATGCATCCGTGTTTACAATCAGTTGTGAGGAATCATTGAAGTAAAGGTTTTGTGGTGTATATTGAGAATTACATAGTGGGATTTCCACCTCATCCGTTACCATCATGAGGTCTCCCTAGATGCATTAATATGTGTGAAACCCACATTTTATTGCGAAAATCAAGAAAGAAGATATAAAACTGAAAACTTGGGTGTATGAGCTAGATCCCTTTGCCGTCCCGTAATAGGGAAAATTAAAAAATAACTAAACATAGTCTTTCTAATCTGTGCATGAGTGTTTAGCGGGAAACCATGGCGTCTGGGGTCTATTTCATAAACGCGACAATCCGACAATTTTGTCAGTTTTTGCCAAATAAGTCGGATTCTGCGCCAATGAGCCACACCGACACATCAAAACTTTACTATAAATATTACTGTATTTAATGCGCGTACTCGTGGCAATAATAATAGTTTTTGTTTCATCGAAATCTGGCCAGGATTTCCAAAATTACAGCGTTGTAAAGTTTCACCGGTTTATTAAAATTGCCTTCCTTCGCGCGCTCGTAAGATGACGTCACGGTGCGACAGTCATGTCCGATTGTGGGTGATGCAGAGTGTTTACACGAGGTTTACACTCTTTTAATTTGATTTGTAAAGTGGTTTGCACTTATTATTTTAAGTGTTTGTGTTAGCAGTTACTTTAAATATTATTGTTATTAAATTTTTATATACAGAGGCTTTAGACAACATGCATTTCGACAATCGCTCTCGCTATCGCTAAGTAAAAAATGTATGGGATTGACATAAGCAATCGAAAAGTGATCGATAGCTTATGTCAATCCCATACATTTTTTTAATTAGCGATAGCGAGAGCGATTGTCGAAATGCATGTTGTCTAAAGCCTCTGGGTGGGAAAAAAAACCTTGGTTGGAGGAAAAGTACCCTTAATATTTATGATGGCAGATTTTACTGAAAGGAAACATTCCTTTATCCCTGACGCGGCGGCTGCCCTAATAAGGATCCGATTGTCATGCGCTAATCGGGCGGCTAGCCATAATATGGCATGCTGTCATACATATTGAAAACCATTTTTTCGATAATTTGTTAAGTCTCAACTTTACGATTGATGTTTGTACCGTGTGATTTTACAATTAGGATGGGACTTTAAGTTACCTTTGCCTCAATAAAATATAACTCCATTTAAGAAAAATTAAAAATGTGACGTGTCATCTCGTGTCATAATATGACACACTGCCCGACTTCGAGTTTGCAACTCGATTTTAATGCCGTTTATGTCAAATCAAACGCTATTTAATCAAATTTAGTTTGTCAATGTGCTATATTTATCAGATTCTAGGTATGTTTCGTTAATTTGTTAAATTTAAAGTGTAGTTTGTGATGTATTGGCTGTTATTTAATAAATTTAGGACATATTAAAGTCGGAAATACCCTTATGCCTGGTTTCAAATGTTTGTAAATTAATCATTATACAATGTTCTTTATTCAAAGTAGTCTTAGATTTTAGTTAGTTTATCTAGGAATCTAAAGATATACCACAAGCGTGGTATTTATAAACAAAGGAAGTTACACAAAGCAAAAAAGCCAACATGCTACCCCTCGGCGGGTGATGACGTCATCGCCTGCCGATTGTTCTTGACAGCTCTTTTGATAGCCGCCGAGTGAGTGGCCGTTATTTTCAAAAATAATTAAAACTGCATTTAAAGATTTTTGAAAAATCACCTGCTGGAGCCGGGAATCTCACCGGTGAAATGTGAGAAAAAAAACAAAACATCCTGTATTTTATGATACCAACCGAAAGAGTCATTCATAAGGATCAATTTCTTTAAAACAACATAGTATCTTAAAGTAAAGAAAGACCAAGAAAAATATATTTTTTTACATGACGCCGTGACGTCATGCGCTGGAGCGGACGCTTAGTCGGAGTTTCCCGCGGAAGCCGTAAGTTAACGTTTAATATCTCAGTCAGTTTTGAAGATAGGAAAAAAATAAAAACAGATTCTATTTTCTCAAGTTATCTACTTTTTAGATATGCTGATCACAAAAAACGTTGGTGTGACTCATTGTCGTTTAATAAAAACTGACAAATATGTCCAAATGTGACATGTAAAAGTTGACATATCGTCACCTCCACGGCAAACTTACGAATCTGCAGTTTTTGTAAATTTGACATATCTAAAAAAAATTGCACCTTATGTTGTACTACATAGGTGTGATCCATTCATTGTATTTAAAAACAGCAGGATATTGAAAATCAAATGTATCTAAGAATTTATTACATCTGCATCATAACAAGTTATTATCAATTTAATGTTTCAAAACGCTCTCCTGTAAAATTTGTTTTTTGCAGTTTCGTAAGTTTACCATAAAGGTGACGATATTTGTAAGACTAAATCCTGTTTAATAAAGACGACAATTGGCAGATTTCACCAGTCGCATTTTGACATAATTGTCAGTTTTATTAAACGAACAAATGTCATATTCTTTGACATAATTGTCGCGGCAATTGACAAGATTGTCACTTTTGACATATTTGTCATATCACGATTTCGAATTATGCGTATGATGAATATCAGGGTAATTTTATAAATATAATAATCTTGCTTTTGTGTGTGCTGTCCAATTTTGTTTATTAAGTATTTAACGGGAGTTTTAAATACTCGAAACCGTTCTAGAAATATGCTATCATTACATCTAAAGAAAAGTTAATTCTTAGTTTAAATGTATGTCGTTTGCATCAAATATGTAACATCACTACTACTACTATCCGTCGATGATGTTAAAACCATTTTTTCAAATTATTAGGTCACTGTCGAATTTCCTTGACATTGGGTATGGGTGCCTGTCGCAAATTTCTGACAATTCGACAAATATGTCCACCTGTCATGACAATTTAGTGTTTAATAAAACAAATTTTACAAGTTTTTCCTGACAAATTGTCACCGGTTGCCTGTCAAGCGAAATTGTTTATTAAACAGAAATTTACAAATATGTCACGACAAGTCGACATATTTGTAGATTTTCCACTGTGACACATTTGTCAGTAATAATCTTTATTAAACAACAAATTGTCAAATTGTCACCTGTCGCCTGTCATTGTCGCGTTTATTAAACAGGCCCGACGTCGGAGTTTCTCCCGAGTTCGTGTTGCAAAAACACGTGTTGAGAGACTCCAGTTTTAACCAAAATCTACCGTACAATTTTTTAAAACTATACATACCTACTTAAGTTTTCACTTGACATTGGCAAAATGCATAATCTTTTAGATTTGCGAATGCCATTAATTAAGAATAGAATAGAATAGGCCCGACGTCGATCAGTCCTGCCAATGCTACGGCAATTATCGTGATTTACGGCTTTCAGCGCAAAAAAACTCAAAATCCACGGCCTACGGCTGCAACCCTGTGGCCGTAGCAAATTCTATGGCTTTTCACAAATTCTGAGGTAATTAATTTATTCTTTTTTATCAAATTTACTTTTAGAATGTTTGACTGATACTTTTAAGTACATGGTTTGAGTATGTATCCGATTCCGAACTTTTCGCCAGAGGAAGCTATAAAAATAGCGCAAGGGATCAACTACACCCTCACTTCTTCCAATAGTATTAAAAATTATTCTTTTTATTGACGCCGTCGTGGTGGAGTGGTCAGTACCTATAGCTGGCTACACATCAAGCGGTCCGGGTTCGAATCCTGGTAGCAGCAAATGTTTGTGTGATGAACACGAATGTTTGTTTGCGAGTCATGGTTGTTTATATATTTATTTAAGTTTATTTATAAAAATATCTAAAATTAAAGTATATTAAAAAAAATGTCCGTTATCTAGTATCCGTAACACAAGTTCTTAATGATACTTACCTCGGGCTAGATAATTGGTGTGAGCGTGAAAATATATTATTATTATTTATTCCAAAAAATAAGCAAAATTTGCAAACATTTAATTAATGCTAAAAACATTACAACATTTCTATTTGGCTAAGAAATTTATAGGTAAAAGAAGCCACACTATCGATAAAGAAGTGAAGATAACTTTTTGACCCCAAGTAACCTTTGAATGTTTCCGTTTCCTACCTGCACTTTCTAACTCTCCACACAAGTAATACCTATGCTTACGTACGACTATGTATGACGTATTAGACTGCCACGTGACCGTCTAACTAATACGTGTACTGGTAGTGGTTAGAAAGAGACAAAAAGTTTCAAGGACACATTTTTTGTCTTCACTTTTTAGTGGTAGTGTGGCTTCCAGTTTTCCTATAAAGTTATTGCATTTGGCTTATTTTAAAAATTGTTTGCTTTTAGCAGTAAAACGGCCCACCATTGATCCATTTTCATATAAACACGGCTTTTTTACTGTACATACATATACAACCGCCTAAAAATTTGCATTGGCAACACTGATGTCGATCTTTATTTCGATAATTCTAAATTGCTTCGGAGTGGATTTTGTGCAGTGAAAGTGGTGTCGTTTCGTTGCTTATGCATCCAGTGTTGACGAACAGTTATGAGGAGTCATTGAAAAAAAGGTTTTGTGTATATGACGTTGAGAATTGTATTGTCGTTGTAAATCCCAATATACAATTCTCATCAGTCATCATTATTAGGTCTGTACCATGCATTTCTCGCCAAGCACTCCCTAGATGCATTAATATGTGTGGCACCCACATGTTATTGCAAGAAATCAAGAAAGAAAATATGAAACTGAAGACTTGGTTGTATGGGCTAGATCTCTTTGCCGTACATGGAAATTTAAGAAAAAAAATATTAATTTGTGCTATAGCAGCTATAGCACAAATTAATATTTTTTTTTCTTTTTTATTTTTTAAATTTAAAGTCAAATAGTAAAAACAAGGAGATATACAAATATAATAAACTTAAAAACAGGTAACTAATCTGCGGAAGTTACGAAACTAATCATAAATTAACTGGGAGATGGGTTAACTTTATATTTCATCAATAAATATAGGTTATGTTTGTCAACAAATTACAATAAACCAATATCATTGTAATAAACTTTATTTTTTTTACAGATTACAAGTATCCGTTTAAAGACGATGGCGCTGATAACTTCGTGTAATATGTTGGGCATCTAACATCTGTTAATCAAGTGTAAAAGAACTAAACTAAATAGTGTGGTGCATCAACTTATTATATGATTAATTATATCTGAATTGTCCGTTGGGATTATCGTCATCGTCATATAGAATAAAGCAAAAAAAGGGTTTATAATAATAATAATAATAATATATTTTCACGCTCACACCAATTATCTAGCCCGAAGTAAGTATCATTAAGAACTTGTGTTACGGATACTAGATAACGGACATTTTTTTTTTTTTTAATATACATAATAATTTTAGATATTTTTGTAAATAAACTTAAATAAATATATAAACAACCATGACTCGCAAACAAACATTCGTGTTCGTCACACAAACATTTGCCGCTACCAGGATTCGAACCCGGACCGCTTGATGTGAAGCCAGCTATACTGACCACTCCACCACGACGGCGTAAACGTAACGGCGTAACGTTATAAGTTCATATATCATCACTGACAGCTCATAACAATGCAATTAAACTACATTCTGTCCAAAATAAACCATTGAAGATAGAGGTAGGTATACACAGAAGATTTATTAAAGTTCAATAAAGTTTAAACATCTACATGTCTTGCAAAAATAATATATAATGCTGTTTACTATCAAAGCAAAATTTGCTTTAAATTATATCAGTTGGTGGATTATGAGATTCGTTTTCATAAAAAATTGTAATGAAAGTTTGCAATAGTAAAGAAACATAAAATCAATCGAGTGCAATTAAACTGTCTAGTGTATTGTTAGATGAAAATCTCACTTCTCACCACTCAAATGCCGAGGTATTTATTATTTTCAGTCGTTAAAATTGAGTTATAATGTCAAGCAAATTATACATCAAATTTTATATCTATGTAAAGTTCACATTAAGTTTTTCTCAAACTTGAATAAGAATGTGGAATTCATTTATCATATAAGCGATGAATAAAATTGTAATGTTATCCAGTTACAGATAGAAATAGTTTACAATTAAAACTTATTTTATTTATTGCTATAATCTAATATGTCATTAATTTATCTATAAATGGGTGTTTTTTGTACATTGTACATTTTAGTAAGTTTAATATGTAAATGTGAATAAAATTACTTTAATGGCCATCTTTTCTTATTATTTACCTACTACAGCACTCAATATATGCTATCAAGTTTGATTACAATATACATATATTGTGTGAATAATAATAATATGTATTTTGACACACACACACACCAATTATCTACACGAAATGATGTATCATTAAGAACTTTATTGTAAATGTATGAACAATCGTAATTCAAAAGCAAATCATTGTTTTGATCATGCAAACAATTGCCTCTGCCGGAAATCAAAGCTGTACCTCTTGACATGTATCCAACATTCATTACCACTCAACGACAATGGAGTCAAAACAGTTTATAGGTATATAGATATGCATACATACGATCACGCTCAATAATCCCAAGAGTGGTTGAGCAGAGCCTTAGGCAACATTTCGTAACACAAAGCCACATCTGGCAGTATAACCATGCAGTGCCTCCACATAGTGATAGATTGCCAGCCTGTCGCCTGCATAAAAGGGTCACCAAACCAAACACCCAAAAATTAAGAACCCTTTAGTAAACAAACATGAGACGTCCGTGTGGTATAGAAATAATTGTTTGTATAGCCTATAAGTTTATATTTGTTCAGATGCCGTCTTGGTGGAGTGGTCAATATACATTCCTACACATCAGGTGGTCCGGGTTTTTAGTCCTGGTAACTGCAAATATTTGTGTGACAAACACAAATATTTGTTGGCAAGTCATAATTGTATATAGGTATATAGATACATTTATTTAAGTTTATTTATATAAATATCTAAAAATTATTATGTATATTAAAATGGTCTTGGTACTTAATTTGAGCTACTATATACTTAATTGGTGTGAGCATGGAAGTATATATAAAATGTAATTTATTTTGTTATTTGCCATAAATGCCTACATACTTTTAGTTTCTGGAGCTATGTAAAGTTGAGAAATCTTTAGATACTGACAATTTATGATTAAGTAAATGGAAGTATTAACAGATACTATAGGTAGCAGTGGCAGACCTACACAGGGGCAAACTGGTGCAGTGAAACGGGGCTTCCAAGCTCAGAGGGGCCCCACAGACCCTAACCAGCAAACCTTGTACAAAAAAATTAAATTTTGAAACGGCTCCCAAGCCATAATTAGATGTTTTGAATGCTCACTCTCCAGCAAGAGTACCACAATTAATTATTACTACATACTAAAATTAGCTTCTGGTATCAAGTTAAGTAATTGTCTACTAGTGGGGACCTCTAATTGGCTTCAGTTGTTACTAATATGTCTTTTTAGTTTATAAAATGTTTGAGCAATAAGAAATTTCCTTGCCTGCTGATTACTATAACTCACTAGCCTTTGATTGCATCATAATATTATTATTTGCATCATTATATTATTATTGTATATGAAATCTAATGAAAATTGTCTGAATAAAGGCTATTCTATTCTATTCATAAACCAAGAGTTTATTGTTGATTGATATCGGTAGGTTTGTATCGATTAGCCGAATAAAAGTTTTAAGCTTTAGATTTGCTTCTGTTCGCTTTGTTTTAATGTGGTGTGACCAGGTAAATCTTCAAGTTTGCAAAGTAAATTATCCAAGCAATGTATTATCACAGTTTTTTTTCTATACTACCTATAAAAAGGCAGGATTTGTGTTTGTAAATAATAAACTCAAAAGCTACTAGACATATTGCAAAAATTCTTTCACCATTAGAATACTATTAAGGTAATACATATTACTTATAATATGTTATTTATATAGGTAAGTAGATAGGTCTATTACCATAAGCATTTATTTATATCTATAATACAATACATAGGCACATGCTTATATATGGTGATGTCTTAAACTTCAGCAGGCCTTTATTATATGACCAGATATACTAGATGCATATTACTTACCTGCCAAGTTAGCATGCATACCTACAGATAGTAAAGGTAAGTAATATGTACATAAATTATAGTAGGGCATATAGATAATATCTACTTACCTACATGCCCTACTATAATTTAGGTCTATCTAAGTTCTCACTTAAATGCCCATTTTTTTTCTCCAACATTTTTTTTCTTTTTGCGCATTTCGTTGAAGATCCTTGTATATTTAGTATCTATTACTCAGGTACAGGAAAAAATAAGATGTAGTTACAAAAGCCCATGCCGTTATTCACAAGTAAAATAATGACTAGGTTTCACTAACTCCATATCTAATCACCCTATCACATATCTATTTGAATTTATATCCCTAAAACGAAAGCAAACGAAAGCCAACGAAGATGAAAAAGGTACCGTGGATTTGACAGGAGTTGTATCGTATTTACGATAGCAAATAACGATATCGTTGCTGTCAAACGGCGTTTCGTAATAGCAATTAACATCCGTCACCGAAATCGGTTATATTTCATTCCGAAACCGGAATTTCAAAATAGGAATTAAACCAAACGATAGCGTACGCAATTGCGTGTCTCGAATTTTACTTTGCAAAATAGACCTTATAGCACACTTCCATTCACTCTTCCATTCACGATATCGGTCTGAAATTGTTTATGGTCACCGACAGCGGTTTGACTGTCCAACTTCAGACGACTCGCGTTCCGACTTCGGAATAAGCAGTTGCGTATGAAGTCATGTTTCGTAATCGACGCCCTGTACCCAAAAAAAGGAACGCTCAGACCCGGCCAACTATCGGCCGATAGCTGTCACCTCAGTGAGCAATGCAAGGATATGGAAATGATTTTTAACAACCATCTGATCCGTTACCTAGAGGGTCACTCTCTGATCAACGATCGACAGTATGGCTTTAAACCGTAACAAGCGACGGGTGACCTTCTACCGTATATGACGCATGTCTGGGTTGAAGCTCGCAATTGCTCGCAATGGCTCACAATTGTCCACGCTTGTCCATACAAGCGTGGACATATGCGAGCCTTGACATCACCAAAACTTTTGATAGGGTCTGGCACAAAAGTCTTCTCTCCAAGCTTCCGACGTACGGTCTGCCTGTTCAGCTTTGTACATGGGTGGCCCACTTCCTGCATGAGCAAAGAATTCGTATCCTCTCTGACGGATGCAGACGACAGTACAGTACAGACTATTTCGGACACGCAAAGGCTGGACGAGCGGAAACCGACAAGAAGCGCCTTGCAGGTCGAGAAGGCGAGAACGTCGGGGTGACGCAACATTGCAACGCAATTGTGACGCAATATGTCAATCAATCGACACGTCGCGTGAATTTTACGCATTAAGGAAAGCTGTTTTTGAATCGCTTAAGCACCGAAGACCGCCATAGTACAAAAAAATATTAAAGAGTAAGCAGAGTATGTATCAAAAAAGATTTATTTTGAAACTAAACCTTAGCATTCCATGGATTCACCATACTGGCGCCGGGTTCATTGCGTTGCAGAGAGTTGCCAGTAGCCGGATAATGTCTGGAATGTTTGACATAAATCCCAAATGTAGGATTTGTGCCGTTTTATGATGCATCAGTCTTTACAACACTGAATAATATTTGACATGAT
This sequence comes from Elophila nymphaeata, assembly GCA_955850985.1. Classification (NCBI taxonomy): domain Eukaryota; kingdom Metazoa; phylum Arthropoda; class Insecta; order Lepidoptera; family Crambidae; genus Elophila; species Elophila nymphaeata. The sequence continues at coordinate 12,345,240 of OY039094.1, read as the reverse complement.
TGAAAAGAGATCCGCTACGTGTCCTCCTTGTTTCGGATATGCTATAATTGTTTGTAAAGTACATAAAATTATTTGTATAGTGAGTAATAAATTCTTCATGTTCCTAAATTGGTATTTATTTGACAATTGCCTACAAAACAGATATTACACTAATCAAGTTTAAGACATAAAGTCTTTTATAAATCTGTTAAATAAAACTAAAACAAATGGATAAAACTACTTAATAAAAACAAATCCAGTCTACGTTTTAAAAGGGATACTAAAACAAGATACAAAAAAAACTTATAGACTACTATACTTATTACAGATAAAAGACTTTGCCTAGGTCCTGTGAAACATTAAGTGTACCAATAACACTGGCTGCATTACCTCGCTGAATCGCGACACTTATTTTTTGTGCGACATACAAACCAGCCTTATTGTCACTTACTGTCTCACGTAGCCGCTCTGCAATATCCAGAAAAAGTCGGTGGTAAAATTGTCTTATTTACATTGATATAAATTACATCAAAAAAACACAAAGTAACAAAAAAGTTTGAATGAACTTAAAAAATATTCTACGAGAGCCACTTTAGATACGCGTCCCGGTAAAGAGCGTATGGTAGTTCTAGACAAGCCGAGATCTGTATTTAAAATTGATATGAGTCATTGAATTAATTTTTTTGGAACTAGTTCACACTGGCAAACGAACTAAACCGAACGTTTGTATTGGTGAGCTATTCGACACCGCACTAAACCTGAAGAGACTCGGGCGGGAAAACGCGCGTGCGTACTAACTGTTCAAATTTCGAATATGTTCTTCAAGCGACACATTTGCATTTTGATTTTATTGACGCTTATCTTAAGGTCGACTTTTCTTTACATACACGATTACACTTCTTGAATTTAGTTTATATCGAAAAGTCGTATAATTAGGAAACTTCAAAGGAATTTGAGCTCTATTGTTATGTTTCATAAAACGTAAATTCCTTTCTTTAATGACAAGAAGAATAAGAAACAAAAACTATGAGCAGCCATTTTAATGGCTCGGACTTGGTGGCAGAAAGCTTTTATGAATTAGGCTTTGTAGGTCCGGAATCAAGGTTTACATTTGTACAGCAGGATTTCAAATAGCGCGGAGACTATTTGGCGCCACGGCTTAAGAATAAGATATTTTGAATTCTCCACGCAAAATTGGGGTTCTTTTTGAGAATAACTTTCGTTTTCAATATTAAAAAGAAATATATCTTATTATAAGTAGAGCAAATTATTTTATACTTGCTCCTTGGTAATACTGCGTTCCTGGTACCACAGCTACAAGGATACCTCCACCTTACAGAACACTGCAGCTAAACACTCCTCGTTAGTGCTGTGTCCCTGGTACCACAGCTACTAGGATACCTCCACCTTACAGTACACTGCAGCTAAACACTCCTCGTTAGTGCTGTGTCCCTGGTACCACAGCTACAAGGATACCTCCACCTTACAGAACACTGCAGCTAAACACTCCTCGTTAGTGCTGTGTCCCTGGTACCTCAGCTACTAGGATACCTCCACCTTACAGAACACTGCAGCTAAACACTCCTCGTTAGTGCTGTGTCCCTGGTACCACAGCTACAAGGATACCTCCACCTTACAGAACACTGCAGCTAAACACTCCTCGTTAGTGCTGTGTCCCTGGTACCTCAGCTACTAGGATACCTCCACCTTACAGAACACTGCAGCTAAACACTCCTCGTTAGTGCTGTGTCCCTGGAACCTCAGCACTAGGATACCTCCACCTTACAGTACACTGCAGCTAAACACTCCTCGTTAGTGCTGTGTCCCTGGTACCACAGCTACAAGGATACCTCCACCTTACAGTACACTGCAGCTAAACACTCCTCGTTAGTGCTGTGTCCCTGGTACCACAGCTACAAGGATACCTCCACCTTACAGTACACTGCAGCTAAACACTCCTCGTTAGTGCTGTGTCCCTGGTACCACAGCTACAAGGATACCTCCACCTTACAGAACACGGCAGCTAAACACTCCTCGTTAGTGCTGTGTCCCTGGTACCACAGCTATAAGGATACCTCCACCTTACAGAACACTGCAGCTACACACTCCTTTTTAGTGCTGTGCTCCTGGTAGCCTCATCATTACTTACCATCACAATTTTGCCGTTAAACATTAAATCAAACAAAATATTCAATCATCAAATCACATCGAATGATCACACAACCTTCTTATAAAACTCGGTCAAAATAATTATACTTTTAATATAATTAAATTCAATATGTTAAGAGCACTCGACCCAGTCGCTAGCTCGCGAATGTAAAACACAATTTAACCAAATGAGCGTGGCCCCAGACCTACCGGTCGTTCTGATCTACCTTTTTTGAAAAAAAAAATTACCATTTAAAATCTTAATTTAAACAATTTTTTATACAGTCGCACACTAAAACCACAAGGTTTGTGCTAGAACGACCTGAGAGGATAAAAATTTTGTTACAAAATAAATAAATATTATACTAAATTAAATAATAATAATAAAGCTTTTATTTGTCTCTAAGCAAACAATACGAAAATACATAGTTATTTTAAAATTAAACTTACAAGACAAGACAAAACGGCTTATGGCTCAGTGGTTGAAGAGAATCCACAACCTCTGTTATTCTGCCATAACCTTATACCAAATTAAGTAGATAGGTATTTAATTTACATCGAGTAGTAGATATAACAAATAGAGTTTATAATCAGAAAATATTAGTAATTCTAATGTAGGTAAGTGTGAGCTACAATATGACATAATAAAAATTAAAAAATTAAAAAAAATAGTACACGGCAATACACGCGGATCCAGTCAGCCTCGGGCGAGTGCCAGGGACTGCCGTTTAAGCAGCCATTCGCGACACATTTTCCGAAAAGTTGGAAGTGATGGATTAAAATCAACGCGAATAGGTGGTGGTAGGTCATTCCATATCTTAGCGGAGGCATACTTAAAACAACCCCTGGCAGCCGCTAACCTTACAAATGGCAGGTACAGTAGGACACCTTTATCTCTGAGCTTAGGATTTTTTCCTTTAAATACTATTTTCTCATACAAATAAACGGGACGTTTGGTCTTAAACATTTTATATATGAAACACGCATATTTCAGTGAAGCTGTATTCAACATATTAATTTAACAAGGTGCGGTGTTATACTAGCTCTTTTAGGTATTGCGTAGCAGAATCGCATGCAAGCGTTTTGGACCCTTTGTACCCGCTTACTTGTTGTTTTGTATAAACAAGGACTATATACTATATCACAATAGTTAAGATGGGATAAAACCAAACTTCTACATAACAATAGACGAACCTCACTCTTCAAAAAGGGTCTTATCTTATAGAGAGTTTTTAGACAACCAAAACATTTTCCTACTTTTGTTTGTATATGTTGCTCAAATCTTAAATTCTCATCCATGATCAATCCCAAGTTACGTACACATTTCCCGTAAGGGACGGGCGTATTACCGATCATTATGGCTGGCCGGTTTTGGTTTATTAATTTCACTTGCGAACTGGTTCCAAATGTAATGGAAGTACTTTTATTAGGGTTGAGTACGAGACCGTGCTGCTTAGACCATCTAGCAATAGCATTAAGATCTTCATTTAGTCTTGCTACGGCTAGAGTAACTTCTTCTTCAGAGGTAGGGGTGTGGACATATAGTTGACTGTCATCAGCATACAAGTGCAGATTCGAGTGTCCGATCGCATTATTTATATTCGCAGTGTATATTGCAAAAAGTGTTGGGCCTAAAATTGAACCTTGAACGACTCCTCTGCTAAGCTCGAGGCCATAAGAAATAGTTGCCCTCCCCACCGCGTCCCTGCAACGAACTTTTTGGAGACGGTTTCGGAAATAACACTGGAACCAAGTGCATGCACTTTCTGTGAAGCCATAATACTTTAATTTTGCCAACAATATTGGGATACTCACACAATCGAATGCCCGGCTGAAATCTAACATAGTCAGCAATGTTCCATTACCCTTATCAGAAGCTCCAATTATATCATCGCTAGTTTTTAGTAGAGCGGATGTTGTACTATGATTCTTACGGAATCCTGATTGCATCTTTGGCAATATATCATTTGTTTCTAAGAAAGGGGTTACTTGTAAATGAGCACACTTCTCTACAATTTTAGATAGGGCTGATAAAATGTTAATAGGTCTAAGGTCTTCGAACTGATTAACGTCAGTTTTTTTAGGTATTGGGGTAACGATTGCACATTTCCAAACCTCAGCAAAAACCCCCTCCAACAGAGACTTATTGACGATGGTGTGTATGGCTCGTAGTGAATATGGGAGCGTCAACTTAATCATTTGCATTGAAACACCATCTATACCCTCAGCACTTGAGGAAGATTGTGAAATAAGTTTTTCAATCGTGCTTTCTGAGACTGTAGTGAAGTTAATGAATGAATGAATGAATGAATGAATAAGCTTTATTGTACACCAAAATTAAAGTAAATAATACAGACATAGTTCCATAAAATAAATTGTACAATGGGCGGCCTTATCACTAAAAAGCGATTTCTTCCAGGCAACCTTTGGATGGAAAGAAATAGCAAGAAGAACAAAAAAGGGGTTGATGGTGCATCAATTAATTAATTATACCGTTATAAATATTATGACAAAATGACATTACTTACTTACTAAAAATATCCTACATAATATATAACTTAAGTACAAACATATACAAATAAAACAGAAATACAACATATACCTACCTACATATATACAAATATACACATAAATACAACATATACATACATTTATACAAATAATATATACTATGAATAAATATATAAATACATATAAAAGAACAGACTAACATATACATGGATTTACATCACAATGAGAGATAGTAATCCTTAACTAATCCTTTAAATGTATGCAAGGATTGCGCTTTCCTTATTGTTAATGGCAAAGCATTCCATAAACGTGCCGACTGCACCGAAAAAGATTTGCCAAGAAAAGCAGTGGAATGTTTTGGGATCACCAAACTCAAGTTCTCCGAAGATCTCAACAACCGGGGATGAGATTCATGAAGGAATTGGAACCGATCTTTGAGGTAGGATGGATAAGTGGGATTAAAGAGGATATTATACAGGAGGGACACAATATGAGCATTCCGGCGAAGGCGAATTGGCAACCATTTGAGTTTAAGGCGAAATTCAGATACATGATCATATTTGCGTAGTCCAAATATGAATCTAATACAAACATTTTGGAGCCGCTCTAGTTTATTAAGTTGCTCTTCAGTGACGTCTAAGTAGCAAGTATCGGCATAATCAAGGATAGGCAGGAGAAGGGATTGAGCCAGCGCAATTTTAGTGGCGATGGGAAGAAAGTTACGTAGCCTCCTTAGAGAACCGAAGGAAGCGAATAATTTGCGACTGACCTCCTGCAATTGACAACTCCAAGATAGGGTTGAGTCAATCAAAAGGCCCAGATTTTTGACATGGTCACTAACTGGTAGAATAACCCCATCGAAGCATATATTTGGAATATTCGACCAATCAATTTTGGATATAGTCCTACTACTACCGACAACAATTACCTGGGTCTTAGATGGGTTCACCATGAGTCCGTACGAATTACTCCATTGGCATATAGAAGCTAAATCTATGTTTAAAGTATTAACAGCGTCAACCAGATTCTCAACGGGAGCTTGAACATAAACTTGGAGATCATCTGCGTAAAGGTGGTAGGATGAAACAAGTTGACTAGAGATTGAATTAATGAAAATAGCAAATAACAGAGGAGATAATACGCCGCCCTGAGGCACCCCAGCAGAAGAATTGCACCAAGAAGAATAACTATCTTCAATGCGGATCCGCTGGCGGCGACCAAACAGGTAATTACGAAAGAAGTCAATGGCCGTAGGAGATATGTTAAGAGAGCGTAAAATACCGAGCAATATGTCAAAGTCAACTGTATTGAATGCGTTGCTGAAATCGAGCAACGACAAAAGTGTAACTTTACCAGACTCCATACCACATCTGATATCATCAGTTATCTTAATTAATGCAGTGGTAGTGCTATGACCGGAACGAAAACCAGATTGAAAAGGATTTAACAGCTTATTAGTGCGAAGAAAAGAATTAATTTGGGTATGGACCAGACGTTCAAGGACTTTGGATAAAAAAGGAAGGATGGAGATGGGGCGAAATTCAGAAAAGGATTTAGGATGTGATTTCTTGGGTAAAGGAGTAATAAGGGAGTCTTTCCATGCCGTTGGGAATACACCACAGGAAATAGTAAAGTTAAGTATGTGGGATATAGCACCAGAGTATAATGTATAAATATGGCACCAGAGTATTTCTTATTATTTAATTCATCTATAAGAGTACCATCGATTTGTAAATTAGGAACACTGCTAATGAAGTAATTATTCAGAGCGTTTGGGTCAGCCAAACAGTTAGGAATAGTATTTTGCTCATGACAATTAACGACTTTTTTAATATGGCGCCACATAACAGCGGATTTTGTTTTATTATTATTAACAAAAGTAGTAAAATAAGCCTTTTTCTCATTTGTCAATGCCTTGTTGTAAATATTACGTAGGTCTCTATAGTACTGATGATTAGATACTGTACCCGAAGCTTTAGCTCGCCGACAAGCTTTGTCACGCATACATTTTATTTGCCTTAAAGTATCTGTCATCCAAGGCGCAGGCGGACGTTTGAAAATTCGCGTCTTAACTGGAGCGAATGTGTCAATAAGATCTAACACGAGTCCATTAAACACATCTACCATATCATTAATATTAGTGTGTAGAAAAATCAACTCCCAAGGCGTAAATTGGGCAGCATTTCTTATAGCCTCTGAATTATCCGTTAGTGATCTATAAGCAACTAAACGTTTTTGGAACTTGAGTGCTTCAAGGGGGAACTCTGTCGAAATACACGCGTGATCACTCAAATCATCGTTATGCAAAACTTCGATTGATATAAGTTTCATATGCGCTCTTGTAAAAATAACATCAATTATAGTTTTCGTACTATTTGTAATACGCGTGGGTTCTTTTACGATTTGTTGCAAGTGATAGGCTGTTGTTAAAGGTGCAAAACACGAGGGCAATATTACGGTCTCACCATCCTGTCCCATACAGTTAATATTAAGATCACCTAATAAGAATAAATATTCATATAGCGGCGCAAATTGTGAAAGGGATTCATCAAGACTCTTAATAGCTGTACCTATACTTACTGATTCTGGACGATATACAACTCCGATAAGCGTACTGTGTTGAGCCAACTTAACCGTAATCCACATTTGTTCAAGGTCTCTGGCAGTATGATCCAATAGTTTTATCTTCAACGAAGTCCTAATATAGGCACCCACCCCCCCACCTCGCCCCAACCGAGGAATGTGTACCAACTTATACTCCGGAATCGTATACATGCTCAGATCGGAATCCCGGTTCAGCCATGTCTCCGTCAAACACAAAACGTCGTATTTAATAGACATAACTTAGGTTGGTAGGTATTAGTACGATAGAGGAAAAGTAGTTTGTTTTTTTCAAAAATCATTTATTGAAATCAACTCGGTAGCCGATCCCAAACCACCTGTATTCAGGGTGTTGGTTATTTAGTTTACATGTTGTATAAGGGGCCCGGTATGAGAAAAATGTGAGGAGTAAAATGTGAGGAGTAAAATCTATCGATGAATGACCTCGAATGACCTCGTTACGTTTTTGGTGCGCATCCTATGTCGCGCAACTTTCTAACTGTCAAAACACGGATGACAGCAGGTGCTACATCTCACCTGTCTCGGAGTAAACTCCAGTCGTGCGTCGGAGCTGACACACCCATTTTTTTTTATCTTATTTGTTTCGCACTTCTGGCAGTAGTTCGTTAGTGAGACCTAGAAAAGATCATAAAACCGTAAGGCAAGAATGGAATACAAAATGTACTACGCATCACACACCTACCGGTGAGAAACGGAATGAACGATGTGGCCGCGCTAACGTTTTTAACGTTACGTGCTAGCTCCGTATATCGTCACAGACAGCGAGATTTTACTTGCTTCAGTACGCCGATAGCTGTGCTTCTGCGTGGACTTATTGCGGAGTTTCCCATGTGTAATATTGTCAGAATTTTCGGATTTTTTTTTTCAGAAGTTTCATTCGACCCGTGTGTAATATAGTCAGAATTTCAGTTTTTGTATACGGGTTATTTTTAATAGGTACACTATTAAACTCCACTTGAAGATTTCACCAACACAAACGAAAAAGCGGGCACCTACTCATGCTAACATAGGCAGGTTGCTTGGAAGACATCGCTATTTAGTGATAACGTCGCCTTTTGTACATACAAATCATTGACCTGCTTGATACCTTGTGTCAAACACCTTTTTTGTTAGACTAGGTATTTTCCAACTTAGGGAACTATGCAAGTTTCATCAGTATCGGCTTATTAGTTTTAGAGATAGAAAGTTAAGTGTGTGTCATTCGCAGTAAGGCAATGAAAATGAGTTCATCGTCGTTTTTTACCTATTATTACGGACATCTCTCGGCAAGCGCTAGATTCCGACTGAGCGCCGAATAAGAGATAACGGACACCGGTGCGTGTGTGACGATAAACCCGGTTTTATGAACAGAACAACCGGTAGGTGTGGGCCCACGCTGAGTGGCTCGGGAAATTATTACTTGCATCTACAGGCAATATGCAGCATATAACATGTTTTATTAATTACTTTGATACGATTCGAAAATGTCCCATATAAAATTTGTTAATAGACACGATGAAAATCCTGACGCTATTGAAGTCATGTCACGGTGATCGAATCTGGAACATTTTAATTCGGTAAAGCATACAAGCTCGTTAATAGTAATTAGTGGGTATCTAAAGTTAAATTACTTAGTTCATTAAAATGTGATTAATTGAATTATATAGAAAAGCTTTTTACAAGATAAATGATCCAAATGCGTGGGAGTAATAACAACCCAAAAATGCATTTAAAAACTGTAACTTAAATCATATTGATAATTATCTATTGACCTGTAATGATGTTTTGAATTCATTACCAAATTGTAAGCTGTGGAGTTTCTTTCGCCATTTCTTCTCCATATCAGCATAATAATAATTATTTCGTCCCGAAATGGTGGTAGGGCTTTTGACCATTTAAAAGTACTTAGCGAAGTCCATTTTTAAATAAAGTGTTATTTCATTTCATTTCAATACGATAGATGGTTTACTGAATCTCAGTCAGTATGATTGAATGGAGTTACGAGTAGCTTATTATTGGTAGATTCCACGCTCGTTCACTACTACTTATGAACACAACGAATAGCTCTAGTCTATCGTATGACTACAGTGCTGAAGAAATTACATATTAGTTACGGGCATACCATCCTGTTTCATAGACAAAAGTCCTACTATTATTTAAATTATGTTTTAAAAAAGTAAATTAATTAAAAATTATTTAATCTTAACTATTTTTTTTTCATTATTACGAGATGGCAAACAAGCTTGCACCTGGTGTTAAGTGGTTACTATCGCCTTAAATATTAAGGGTAAACCACTTAACACTACAAGTGCTTGCCATCCTGGGGACTAAGATGATATGCCTTCCATGGCCAGTAATTACACATGCCCACTAATAAGAAGAATTATATTAGAAATCATAAACTTAAATGTGCAAGAAATAAAAGGTATCTCCCTACTTATCTCATATCTAATATCTACGGAACCCACTCTATAAAGGTCTACGCAGGCGCCACTCGCGCTTAACGCCGTCAAGATGGCGACACGGACAAAGGATCTAGTTTCCATTGAGCCGTAATGGAGTTGGTAAACAAACAATAAATACTAGAAAAGATGGCGGGAGAAAACGCTCGGTCCTCGTAATTAATGATTTACGATGACTTATATTAATAAGCTTTTGAAAATTATGTAGGGGATGAGTGTTTTGGGTGTTATAAATGTTATTTAAACGGCAAGCAAAGTATTGGTTTGAAAAGCTGAAATAGCTAGTTGGCAAGCAGTAGTTGGTTATGGCGTAGCGTACTCACCCGTAGTCCACTACAGCGTAGCGTACTTGGCCGTAGACAGCTACAGCGTAGTATACTCACCCGTAGGTGACTACAGCGTAGCGGACTCGGCCGTAGACGACTACAGCGTAGCGTACTCACCCGTAGATGACTACAGCGTAGCGCACTCAGCTGCAGGCGACTATTGCAAAGCGTAGTCACCCGTAGATGACTACAGCGTCGCGTACTCGGCCGTAGACGGCTACAGCGTAGCATACTTGGGCGTACTCGGCATAAGCTTGTATCTTTTACTATGTTATAATTAAGGTAATAGTCATATTATTATATTTATAATGTTGTATTCTGCAGTCCAAACTTTATAATAACAGAGCTCAGTACGTGTGGTGTTCGCCTCGCCTCCTCTAATATATATTGTAGTATTGTCCTGACAGACCAATTAGTGACGCCATCAAGAGCCGTGCCTTTTGTTGCGCCGGAAATTTCGTTATAAATGTGACTTATTAGCCGCCATTAACAACGTAAATACTTTTTCTTGTGCGTTGAAATAAATATTGTATTATTTTGTCTGGGTTCCCAAGGAGTAACAATGTAATGCCAAATCCTATTGCATTATTGTCGATATCAAGACATGAACCGACTACAAATAAAAAGGGAGCAGTGTAGGTAATGGAAGAATGACTCATACACACAGTCACGCTTACAATAACAAAATAGGCTAATAATGATAATAATAAAATTGTTGATGTCGCTGTTCCCCATGACGACAACCTTGTGAAAGCTGAAAAAGATAAAGAAAACAAATATCTTGATTTAGCTCACGAGATTGTCGACATGTGGGACATCGATTCAGCAATTATTGTGCCGATAGTCATATCTGCACATGGACTGATAGCCAAGAGCCTCGATAAACACCTTAAGAGGCTCGCGTTAGGTGGTTGGATCAAGAGTCAGATGCAGATGGCAGTACTCCTAGACACGGCCCGTATAGTGAGGAGGTTCCTGTCTCTGGATCCTTAACCACCGGTAGCCGGGACCCTGATCTTGCTACCGATGGAGAACTGCAGTTTTGTATTTTAAACGTTATATTTTTTAGTGTTTATACATTGTAAAAATTTAATATTTAGAAATATAATTTTGTATGTATTTTAAATGAAATAAACGAAATAATAATAAAAACCGCCATCACCCGGGTGAATCCCTCAGACTTATAATCTCCGGTTGTTCTCGCCTCGCAAATGGCGAGTATTTGCACAGACATAACCAAGTGGCCAGGATAATACACCAACAACTTGCTTTGAGATATAGATTAGATTATTTGTAGGCAGCGTTACTGACCACTCCACCTAGGGTTAAAACGATACCTCCGAGGTATCGATACTTTTACTCGATACAGTATCGGTCGCGAAGTATCGATACTTACTGGAAAACGGTGAAAAGTATCGATACTTACTCATATCGATACATTTTAGTAAAAATTCGTAAAATCAAGTAAATGCAGCAATTAACATTAATATTATTTATTCTTATAACAATATAGGTAATTAAGTTGCTTGAATTTATCACGTGTTCGCGGTTTGCACTTGTTAAAAAACCTCGTATTATCCATATTTAAGATGCAACGCGAAAACTTGAAATCTTACATCAAAAAGAATTTGTTAATGAGTTACACCCGTATTCACAAATATTACTATGAGATCTCACGACTCTTGGATAAGAAACGAACCAATCACAGAGCTCTATTCAACGCAATGGCATTGAATACAGCTCTGTGATTGGTTCGTTCCTTATCCAAGAGTCGAGTGATCCTATGATTCATGAGTAATGTTTATGAATAGGGGTGTCAATTTAATTGAGACCAATCACAGAATGACAAGAAAACAAGACTGCCAACAGCACGAAAAGAAAGGTTACTCCAATTTCAATGACGAAGAATGACGAGCAAGAAAGGTTGCCAACATTACCTTTAGTATGAATTTTGATAGTTTTCGAGCTCGATCAAACGTATCGTCTCTTTTCATACATTGCCCACTGTTTCTGATAGTTTACGCTAGAGGCGCTAGTGGGAAATGTATGAAAAGAGACGATACGTTTGATCGAGCTCAAAAACTAACAAACTCATACTAGGGGTACATAACAAACACAGAAAAATACGTTCATAAACTAGTATAAGTAAACGATACGATACGAGTATTTCTGACCGATACCTACTCGGTATTTAATTGTAAAGTATCGATGCCAAAAGTACTCAGTATCGAAAGAAAAGTATCGAGTAAGTACTTGTATTTACTCGTATCGTTTCATCCCTAACTCCACCACGACGGCGTCAAAAATGGAATAGTGGCCAAAGTTTGTCGGTGGCGCCATAAGCCAGCACGCGTATTCCTTAAAAGGAAGGGAGATGGTGGAATTAGGGAAAAAACACAGATATATCAATCTAAGGAGATCGGTCGAATCGCCGAGTTCATAGGAAGACCGAGTGTCGCAATCAGCGGCCGTACTACATAACATGTTCTAGTGGAGCATGCCGTGATATATTCATTGCGCGCGTCTTAAGGACTGCGAAGCGATGAAAGTTAAGCAAGATTAGTCAAATCACTGAGTCACGTATTCACTTGACTTTATCGGAAGTCGAAGTGGCGGAAATGTATGTCCACTGGGCATACACTTGTCGCCAGTTAAACGCCGGCTTGGCCTATCTCCTTGTATTATTAAATCTGTGGGAAAAAAGGTCCTTAGAGCACGCTCCTTTATACAGATGGTAGAACGCTCTCAATGATGCAACATTGCCAATTTAAGCTCAAGATCCTAAGCATCGAGTAAGCACTTCTCGGATCCATCCCAGATGTGCGGACAATACTCTACGAGGGATCATAGTTGCGTTTTACGAAAATACGCTTCAACAAAGTTCCTTCATCAATTTGTACCCAATACAGTTAATGGTTAACACATAAACAGGGTCAAACTCCACCAACTACAACCATTTATCATTACGCACGTGTGCGTGTGTGTGTGCGGCCGACGAAGACGGATGGTCTGCCCGCCATTTTTACTGCAAACAATTTTCCGGGGAAATCTGTGACAGTATATAAATGTCGGGCTATTTTTAGCAAACTGTGTTTACATTTCGACACGTCGCGGTTTCATGTCGCTGCAGTCATGATTTCGAACCCGACTGCAGGCGAAAACTGCAGATGGCAGCGCCGTATAAAGTTTTTTCCGAGTAATAAGTATTTTATCCAGAAATTAGTTAAATAATTAACAGTAGTAAGTACCTACGTACACTTACTACTGTTATTTATTTAACTCATTTCTTATATTTTTCCAAATATTATCTTTCATGAGAGTGTTTGCATATTTTTTGTGAGATGCATCCTACAGTGCTAGGCGATTGGGCCACCTGGTTTCTGAGTTTATCCTCATAATCGGAGAAACTCATTTCAAAGACAAACAATGACGACGTGTGCTCCGGCGTCGGTGACACTACTACACTAACGTTTCTATCGAACGAAATGATAATAGCCCCCCATCCACAAGAGTTTATTCCTGCCGGAATGTCCAATTTGTATGGAATGAATTCTAGAGGATGGGCAAAGCGCGAAAGAATGACGGTGTTAAAACCTCTTCGTCCCCTCCGTCGCGCCTACACGACGACGACAACCAGGGACTTGTGGCTTTTTATTTTCTGTCGGTTTTGGATATCGGTTTTGTTCTCATGTCCTTTCGCTGTTATCGCTCGGCAGTATTGTCAGATGTACGATTAGGTCATATTTTTTTTGCACGTATGAATTAAAGACATTAATCATACACTATTTTTATGTCACGAACGCGAGTGAGCTATTACAAATCTTAGTAGCAGCGTTCTGTGCCGGTACTGACGCACACATCATAATAAATATGTGCATGTACATTTACATAAACAAACATGGCTCACCCGCGTTCCTGAGATAAAAATACTATACGTGAATCTTTCAACTTTTTAAAATTGCTTGAGTAGATAATTTAAAAACATTGGTTTTCGTAATTTTTTTAAAGTAGGAAGGTACATCCTATTATTTAACAAGCAAATCGCTATACATATTTTCCGTTTTATACAAACTCTGCCTTCTTTTACGTTTAATTATGTATTCGCAATCAATAAACTCATAGAAATTGTAATATTTTGCTCACGGGTACACGTGTTGATTTTAAAATGAAAGTATTCCATAAAGATAACACAAAATGACCGGTATTCCCTTAACAGGACAACAACCTTTATAAAACAACAGGATAATAACCATCTACTGGTGCGCAATCCTTAGTTTAACGAGAAAACAAAAAAATTGCAGGAAAGTATCAGTTCGTGTGTATGGTGACAAAAGGATTGTTTTTCCTCTCAGACTGACGAGAAATGATAAAGTCGCAAGAAAACGTGTAGAGATGACATTTAGTTAGTAGCCTCAACGGTTTTATTTATCTCTAGGTACGATGTTTCTCAACAGTTCATCTATGAGGACAAGTCGTACGAAATAAACGCTAGTGGATGGGAGGCTAATTATTGACTACCGTCGCCATAGAGCTTTCTCACTAACTTTACATTACGTTACGTCATCGCCTGGTACATACGTGGCGCTCGCTCGACAACGTGCTCTGACACAGCCCGGAGAGGTGACACCTCCTCACCTTACATGCTCGCCTGGTACACACAGACACCTTACATTACGTCATCGCCTGGTACATACGTGGCGCTCGCTCGACACCGTGCTCTGACACAGCCCGGAGAGGTGACACCTCCTCACCTTACATGCTCGCCTGGTACACACAGACACCTTACATTACGTCATCGCCTGGTACATACGTGGCGATCGCTCGACACCGTGCTCTGACACAGCCCGGAGAGGTGACACCTCCTCACCTTACATGCTCGCCTGGTACACACTGACACCTTACATTACGTCATTGCCTGGTACATATGTGGCGATCGCTCGACACCGTGCTCTGACACAGCCCGGAGAGGTGACACCTCCTCACCTTACATGCTCGCCTGGTACACACAGACACCTTACATTACGTCATCGCCTGGTACATACGTGGCGCTCGCTCGACACCGTGCTCTGACACAGCCCGGAGAGGTGACACCTCCTCACCTTACATGCTCGCCTGGTACACACTGACACCTTACATTACGTCATTGCCTGGTACATATGTGGCGATCGCTCGACACCGTGCTCTGACACAGCCCGGAGAGGTGACACCTCCTCACCTTACATGCTCGCCTGGTACACACAGACACCTAACATTACGTCATCGCCTGGTACATACGTGGCGATCGCTCGACACCGTGCTCTGACACAGCCCGGAGAGGTGACACCTCCTCACCTTACATGCTCGCCTGGTACACACTGACACCTTACATTACGTCATTGCCTGGTACATATGTGGCGATCGCTCGACACCGTGCTCTGACACAGCCCGGAGAGATGACACCTCCTCACCTTACATGCTCGCCTGGTACACACAGACACCTTACATGACGTCATCGCCTGGTACATACGTGGCGATCGCTCGACACCGTGCTTTGACACAGCCCGGAGAGGTGACACCTCCTCACCTTACATGCTCGCCTGGTACACACAGACACCTTACATTACGTCATCGCCTGGTACATACGTGGCGATCGCTCGACACCGTGCTCTGATACAGCCCGGAGAGGTGACACCTCCTCACCTTACATGCTCGCCTGGTACACACAGACACCTTACATGACGTCATCGCCTGGTACATACGTGGCGGTCGCTCGACACCGTACTCTGACACAGCACGGAGAGGTGACACCTCCTCACCTTACATGCTCGCCTGGTACACACAGACACCTTACATTACGTCATCGCTTGGTACACACAGACAACTTACATTACGTCATCGCCTGGTACATACGTGGCGGTCGCTCGACACCGTGCTCTGACACAGCCCGGAGAGGTGACACCTCCTCACCTTACATGCTCGCCTGGTACACACAGACACCTTACATTACGTCATCGCCTGGTACATACGTGGCGATCGCTCGACACCGTGCTCTGACACAGCCCGGAGAGGTGACACCTCCTCACCTTACATGCTCGCCTGGTACACACAGACACCTTACATTACGTCATCGCCTGGTACATACGTGGCGCTCGCTTGACACCGTGCTCTGACACAGCCCGGAGAGGTGACACCTTCTCACCTTACATGCTCGCCTGGTACACACAGACACCTTACATTACGTCATCGCCTGGTACATACATACGTGACGCTCGCTCGACACCGTGCTCTGACACAGACCGGTGATGTATATGTCATGGGATGACATTGTCCAAATTGACAATTAATAAATAATTATTGAAATGCAAAGATGTATTGATTTCTTAATTATTTAGAATGCAATATTTTGGCGACGAGAAAATGTCTGAACTCGCAAAGTTAAAAAGGACACGAACATCTATTCGTGCGCAATTCACACGAATAGAAAAACAATTGGGAACAATAACGTACGTAGACGAATTTGACTATGAAAAAAGATTGAAAAATATTGAATCCTATGAAAATAATTTTAATCGAGCACAATCTGAAATAGAGAACTTAATAAGTGATAATGAATTAGATAATGAAATCGAAGAACACAGCACAACTGAGGAAACCATTTTACGCATTAAACTTAAATTGAATTCCTTACGATCTCGACCAAATCATAGCTCGGCTACTTCATCAAGTCAAAATTCTAATGCACCAAAAATTACTTTTCAACCGTTTAATGAAAAATAGACTTTTAAGAATTTTGTTCGACGGTTAGATATGTATCTCAAACTAAACAATTTTCATAGTAACGAAACTCGTACATTCACATTACTTTCGTCACTTCCACCAGAACTTTATCAAAAGGCATATGATATCTGTGCTCCTTAGGAACCACAGGACTTAGAATTTACAGAATTAGTAAAGATTTTGAGTGACTATATTGATCCGAAGCCTAGTATTTGGGCAAGACAACACAAGTTTATTAGTCGACTGCAAATGGACGGTGAACCTATAACAAACTATTCTTCTGAACTGAAACATTTGGCTGAGGAATGTGAATTTACTTGTTCAAATTGTAACAAATCCATTGCTGATAATTTTTTGAGTTTACAATTTATTAGAGGATTACAAGACAGTGATATCCGTACAAAAATTTTGCAAAATAATAATAACATTAAATATTCTGATCTTGTACAGTCAGCATCACTAATGGAAATCGCAAAGAATGATAACGATTCTATAAACTTACATATTTCCTCAAAAGTTAACGCCGTCCAACTAAAGCGACAAGATATCAAAAATTTCAACAAAAAGACATTACATTTGACGATTTAAAAAACAAATGTTTTCGCTGTGGTAACATCTCACATAGAGCTAACAATTGCCGATTTGTAAATGAAATTTGCTCGAAATGCAATAAACGTGGACACATTGCCAGAGTTTGTTTGCAGAAAACAAATACTAAGTACAACAATCAAATTCAAGAAAATGAGAATATTTTACAAGAGGACTTATGTGATATCAATATTATAAATTCAAATATTTCTGATAAATTCTTGATGACTGTTTACATTGAAAACAAAAAAACATACATGGAACTGGACACAGGTGCAGCATTATCATCAATGTCTTACAAAGATTTCAAGGCTCTCAACATTAAAAAGAAAATTTTTAAAACAGATATTCGTCTTAAGACATATACTGGAGAAATAATTGAACCTTTCGGTGTTGTATATGTTACTTATTCTTATAATGGTCAGATCGCACATGGAAAACTCTATGTAATCAAACAAGCTGTTGAACCCATTTTCGGTAGAGCTTGGATTCGAAATATTGATATTAAGTTATCAGATGTTAAAGCGGTAAGTACTGAAAATAATGACAAATTAGATAGATTGCTTACTGAATATTCGTGCATATTTGATTCTAATTTAGGATGCATTCCAAATTTTAAAGGTCATTATACACTAAAGGAAAATTCGAATCCAGTATTCATCAAGCCCAGAAGAATTCCATACGCTCTGAAAGAAAAAGTTGAAGAAGAAATTGAAAGATTATGCAAAGAAGGGGTTATTACAAAAATTGATAACTCAGATTGGGGTACACCCATCGTTCCAATTGTTAAACCGAACGGATCAATAAGGCTGTGTGCAGATTATAAGGTAACTTTGAATAAGGCTATAAAAGATGAAAAGCATCCTATTCCCGTAATTGAAGACATTTTCAGTGAAATGAACGGTGGTAAATATTTCTGCACATTAGATGTTCGACAAGCTTACCTCAACATGCAAATGACAGAAGAGAGTTGTTTGATGCAAGCTATAAGTACACATAAAGGAACTTATAAAGTAAACCGCCTCATGTTTGGAGTCAAAGTAGCACCTATTTTATGGCAACATTTCATGGATCGCATATTACAAGATATCCCTGGGACTAAGTGTTTCTTTGATGATATAATTATCCAAGGAGCTACACGATATGAATTATTATGTCGCTTAAGGCAGGTATTTAAAAAAATTAAAGACAACAATCTCAGACTGAATAAAGATAAATGCCAATTTTTCCAAACAAGTATAAAATATTTAGGTCACACTATTGATGAATTTGGATTACATGAAAGTGAAAAAAAGGTGGATGCAATACTTAAAACTGAAAAACCTAAAAATACTAATGAATTACGAACTTTTTTAGGTATGGCGAACTACTATAATAAATTCATTCCAAATCTGGCTAGCATTGCTTCTCCGTTGAACGCGTTACTTAAAGACAAAGCAGAATTTGTATGGACCAGTGATTGTGAAAATAGCTATGAAACCATAAGGAAAGAAATTGCCAATAACAATGTACTAATCCATTTTGATTCCAGGAAAACATTAGTCTTAGCTACTGATGCTTCGCCTACGGGCTTAGGGGCTGTACTCTGTCATCGACTAAATAATGGAGATGATAGGCCTATTGCTTTCGCATCACGGTCTCTTAACAGCAGTGAAAGGAAGTACAGCCAAATAGATAAGGAAGCAACAGCAATATATTGGGGTCTTAAAAAGTTTTATCAATATTGTTACGGTAGGAAGTTCATTCTGATAACTGATCACAAACCTTTGACAACAATTTTTCACCCTGAAAAGACCTTACCTTCTATGAGTGCTATGCGTTTATTTCACTACGCCCATTTTCTGTCTGGCTTTGATTACACCATTGAATACAGAAGTACGAAAGAAAATTGCAATGCGGACTACCTATCTCGATTTCCAATCGAAATACCGGAACATCAAATTGATCAACATTATCTAAATTACCTTCAACAGTTAAATACAATATCAATTAGCAGTGATAAGATTTTAAGCGAAGCTAATAAAGATGCAGAATATCAAACGCTCAGTAATGCACTACAAACTGGTAGAAATTTAAAGCTATTGGGATACAACAACAATGAATTTACATTACACGATGGGCTTATTTTTAAAGGCTGGTTATTCCAAAAACATTAAGAGATGTGGTATTAAATGAGCTTCACTTGGGACATATAGGAATATGTAAAATGAAACTATTAGCAAGAAGTTATGTTTATTGGAAAAACATAGATAAAGAAATTGAAGATCTGGTTAATAACTGTCGTGAATGTCGAATGAAACAAAACCTACCATCCAAAGCGCCTCTACATCATTGGGAACCACCATCAGGCCCTTGGCAACGAATTCATATAGATTTCGCAGGACCTATTGGTACATTCTATTTATTTGTGATTGTCGACGCATATAGCAAATGGGTTGAAATATTTCCAACGAAAAATATTACATCTTCGTGGTGCATTAAAACTCTTGAAGAATTATTTTCTACCTTTGGATTACCAATCACTCTAGTTTCCGACAATGGAAGACAATTTACATCACATGAATTCGAAAACTTTCTCCGACAACTTAGTATTAAACATCAAAAGTCTGCCCCGCATCATCCGGCAACCAATGGACAAGTAGAAAGATATGTACAGACAATAAAAAACTCTATTAAAGCGATGTCTAATCATAACAATACAGATATTCATAGAAAACTATTGACTATAAAGACGCAGCTTAGACAGACGCCTCATCGCAGTACAGAGTTGTCTCCATATGAAATGATGTTTGATAGAAAAATTAGAACTCGTTTGCAAGCACTCTTTGGGAAAAATAATGTACCACCTCCAGACAATATTAACCCCATTACCAATATCAATTCTACATTGCGCTCATTTCGTCCCGGTCAACGCGTACAAGCCAGAAACTATGTTCCGGGGGGGAGCAAATGGGTGTTTGCCATTGTCCAAAGAAGACTAGGTCGTCTGCACTATGAGTTGCTAACAGATCGAGGGGATGTATGGAGGAGGCAAATCAATCAGTTATTAGCCACCAAGGTTTCTTAAACTCAGTACTTATGTCTGATCTACCATATCTTGGGTGATTGAGGGGGAGGACTGATGTATATGTCATGGGATGACATTGTCCAAATTGACAATTAATAAATAATTATTGAAATGCAAAGATGAATTGATTTCTTAATTATTTAGAATACAATAACCGGAGAGGTGACACCTCCTCACCTTACATGCTCGCCTGGTACACACAGACACCTTACATTACGTCATCGCCTGGTACATACGTGGCGCTCGCTCGACACCGTGGACACAGCCCGGAGAGGTGACACCTCCTCACCTTACATGCTCGCCTGGTACACACAGACACCTTACATTACGTCATCGCCTGGTACATACGTGGCGCTCGCTCGACACCGTGCTCTGACACAGCCCGGAGAGGTGACACCTCCTCACCTTACATGCTCGCCTGGTACACACAGACACCTAACATTACGTCATCGCCTGGTACATACGTGGCGATCGCTCGACACCGTGCTCTGATACAGCCCGGAGAGGTGACACCTCCTCACCTTACATGCTCGCCTGGTACACACAGACACCTTACATTACGTCATCGCCTGGTAACATACGTGGCGATCGCTCGACACCGTGCTCTGACACAGTCCGGAGAGGTGACACCTCCTCACCTTACATGCTCGCCTGGTACACACAGACACCTTACATTACGTCATCGCCTAGTACATACGTGGCGATCGCTCGACACCGTGCTCTGACACAGTCCGGAGAGGTGACACCTCCTCACCTTACATGCTCGCCTGGTACACACAGACACCTTACATTACGTCATCGCCTGGTACATACGTGACGCTCGCTCTACACCGTGGACACAGCCCGGAGAGGTGACACCTCCTCACCTTACATGCTCGCCTGGTACACACAGACACCTTACATTACGTCATCGCCTGGTACATACGTGGCGCTCGCTCGACACCGTGGACACAGCCCGGAGAGGTGACACCTCCTCACCTTACATGCTCGCCTGGTACACACAGACACCTTACATTACGTCATCGCCTGGTACATACGTGGCGCTCGCTCGACACCGTGGACACAGCCCGGAGAGGTGACACCTCCTCACCTTACATGCTCGCCTGGTACACACAGACACCTTACATTACGTCATCGCCTGGTACATACGTGACGCTCGCTCTACACCGTGGACACAGCCCGGAGAGGTGACACCTCCTCACCTTACATGCTCGCCTGGTACACACAGACACCTTACATTACGTCATCGCCTGGTACATACGTGGCGCTCGCTCGACACCGTGGACACAGCCCGGAGAGGTGACACCTCCTCACCTTACATGCTCGCCTGGTACACACAGACACCTTACATTACGTCATCGCCTGGTACATACGTGGCGCTCGCTCGACACCGTGGACACAGCCCGGAGAGGTGACACCTCCTCACCTTACATGCTCGCCTGGTACACACAGACACCTTACATTACGTCATCGCCTGGTACATACGTGGCGCTCGCTCGACACCGTGGACACAGCCCGGAGAGGTGACACCTCCTCACCTTACATGCTCGCCTGGTACACACAGACACCTTACATTACGTCATCGCCTGGTACATACGTGACGCTCGCTCTACACCGTGGACACAGCCCGGAGAGGTGACACCTCCTCACCTTACATGCTCGCCTGGTACACACAGACACCTTACATTACGTCATCGCCTGGTACATACGTGGCGCTCGCTCGACCTTAAAGAATGAGTTTCAAGAATCAACGCTGTTCTGAGCGTCGTAGGTTTGTATCACTTTGTGCTGGATAGAAAGTAAAAAACGATTCTCAACACATGATTGATTTCTAAGTGTTATTCTGTAATACAGGACTTAGATAATATGGTGTTGGTTAGTCTGGTCAATAATATAGTCTACGGCTATGAATAAATCAATAGGAGTAAAAGGCACGCACATAAACTGCGGCTGAAAATGAACAAACAGAATTATATCGAAATTATTATCTTTAATCAGATGCAAATCCGCTGAAATATCGATAGTGAAAGCTGCGGGCTCAGGGCTGCCACCTATGTTATTTCTGAAGATCCAAAACTTTCCTACAGATTACGTGACTTAACCCCTTCGGTCCTAGTGTCCATTTCAATGGACATAGTTTAAAAATACTGTTATTATGAAGCGCTCTTATCAGAGTTGAAATATAAACTATTTATGATATTCGGTACATTCTTAAGACGAAATTATGTGAAACAATAGCTAGGAAAAATTTGTAGGTAATTACATATGTTAAAAAACAATTAAAAATTCAAAAACGTTTTTTTTTTCATTAAAAATGATATAATTATCCTTTTCAATAATAAAAATATTAACGAGATATTTTTTGAAGTCTAAAACAAACTAAAAATTGGTTGTCTGTAAAGTCGGTTTACTGACGATAGTTGAACGTGACAACGTCTTAAGAAAATACTGATGGAATGGTAGCATTTTTCAAAAGAAAAATTTAATTTCATTTGTTTAATAGATTTCGCATTATACTATGAATAAACTTGTAATAAAATCTCTTTGGCTATTTGTATCTGGCTGGATTTGGTATTATTGAAAGTTTAAATTTTAAAGAACATAATTCCAAATTCAAATTAGAGAATTAGATTCAGAGCGAGGTAACGCCGCATGACGTCATGTTTTTTCGTGCGTGCAGCCGGCTCTATCGAATTATAAGACGTTGTCACGTCAAAAACTAAACTAAACACTAACTCAGGTCTGAAGGGGCTAAGCACACTTTTCCAAGCCTTTTTTGAAGATAACGATTCAAATTTTTGTAGAAATAATTCAATTTTGGACGAAGGTGTTCTGTAAATACATATAACAATAATGTTGAATTCAAGGATATCTACAGCACAACATTCAAAGTCATACACAGATGCTTCTGTAACGTTTAATGTTTTATAAAATATATTATTTTTCAAAAGTATACAAGAACCACCTCTGCGCTGATTTCTACAAAACGCAGCAGCAACAGTATAATTTCTTATATGTAAATTATTTTCTGACCCTTTTTTTATAAAAGTTTCAGTCAAACAAATAATGTGTGTATCGCCTAATTCATTGTTTAATTCGTTTAATGCCAATGTAAATATGTCTTGCTTACTTAAAATGCTCGCTATGTTCTGATGAAATATTGTTATTTTTAATGTAGGTACGAAAAAAATTTTTGTTCGTTTTATTTTCATCTGAAGTAGAAAAGTAAAATGGTATCGTTTTTTGAACCAGATGCGTTTTACTATTTCTGCTAAGCCGTCTATTTCTTAGTACATTTTCTGTGGATTTTTTCATCAGTTTTTTTATATTTTGTGGTACCAAATATTCATTTTTATATACTAGATAATTCAATTCTATATTAATTTTAAAACATAATTCATGTAAATATTTCTGTTTACTGTATCTAAAGTCTGTGTTATTATTTAACTGTATAAATTTACAGTTCTTATATTTTTGTATTAACAGTTCTAAGTTATAATTTAAATTGTTTTTATTTAAGTACATATTTTCCTGCACATTTATTACATAAACCTTATAGTATCTTAATTGCAGTGGCGTAGCGTGGGTATCGGCCGCCCGGGGCGGAAGATAATTTTGCCGCCCTCTTATTTAGGTATTTCAAATTAATGTATACTATGCAATACACACTAAGAAGTTTAAAAAGTATAGATGTATTGCACTCGCTCGAAAATGGCAACGAAAAAGTCAGGCAATTGCAAAAAATTATTCCACACTATAAGGTTTCATCTTGACTGGACGTCAAATATTTGCAAAAATATTTCGTTCGGATCTTAGAAGTGCAAATTTCAATGATTGTATGAAACAATGATTACCATAAAAACATAAGCACCAAGAACTGACAAATTTCGACGGCGAAAGCATTGCCCTAGTAGCGTAGTGGTTAACGCAGCCGCCCGGATTGCGGAGGATGCTGGGTTCGATTCCCGCCTGGGACAGTGTATTTTTTCTTGTCTTAAAAGCAATTTCAATTTCATTTTGTTATTCTATTTGACTGTCATTGACAAAAAGTGCGCGTATGAAGATACCTATATCCTCTGTTATCGGTATCGGTGCGTGCTCTCGCCAATGAACGCTAAGCAACAATCAATACGTAACTCATTAGGTATTGTTCACCTCTCCAGCACCAAAAGACCTCTTTTGCTTCATAAAATCTCGAAGGAAAACGCTTTATGCTGCGAGCTCTGAACAAGACTGTAACGTTAGATCTAAATTATTTTAGTAGGTAATCTTACTTTTAATGTTCAATAATTATTTTTAAGATAATAAACATGTATTAAAGGATTGCCTGGTTTTTCTCAAATATAACATTTTTTTCGCTGGAGAGGTGAAAAGTTGTATATTTCACACGAGAGCATTTTTTTCATCAACCAGCGGAGTAGTCTATCTATCGGCACTTGCAGCAAAAAATAACTTTGCTCACTTGCTGAACAAATAACTATTATCTCTTTCTAATGACGGGTTTGCCTAATCATTAAGTAATATATTATGAATAAAACGCCAGCAGTTGCTACAAAATATCATTCAAAGAAAGGGGATTCCCCGAATTCGTCACAGAATAACTGATGAAAAATTCCATAGGTACTGTTTTCAATTGGTCCGAATTTGTAAGTAGTTGCAATAAAATATGAAATGGTTTCAATTTTTTTTATTTATTGTGAAATTTTGCCGCCCCCTCAAATGTGCCGCCCGGGGCGGACCGCCCCCCCTGCCCCCCCTACGCTACGCCACTGCTTAATTGATGTAAAGCCAAACCTATCTCCGAGAACAATACACATTTGTTTTTATCATTCGAACCTATAGATAATATTACAATATCATTTGAACGTAGAGTTTTCTTCAAATTGGCACAGCTATTCAGGACCTGTGATGACTCTGCTCCTTCCTTAACCATTGTAGTAATCAAATATGGGTCTTCAGGTATAGTTTTACGGCTATCGTGTAGTAGTTTTGACAGATTTTTTATTTGGTCATCGCCTAAAATAAAAACTCTTGTCTTCTCAAGAGGGCCTTTGGTATCTTGTATTTCGTGGTTTAAGACTGTAGTAACTTCTGTTGGCATGTATGTTGTGTTTGTCAGCTTTGTCGACTTCGATTCTATTGTGGTGTCATCTGTGTTATTTCCTTTTAGTAATTTTTGCTGTGTAGACAATTTACTAGGATAGATCTTGCTAGTGTTAAACAACACAGATTTATCCAACTGCAATGGTGAAAATCTTGACATATTTGTATTGTCAGTTTGTATTTTTTGTCTTAAAGGCGTCATGGTATTTTTATTACGTTGGCCAAATTCTGTTGTGAGTTTCTTTAATATTTTGATTTCCTTCTGCTGTCCGTCTATTGTTCTTTTTAAATCATTATTTTCTAGATGTAAGTTTTCTATTTCTTGTTCAGCTATTTTCAGTGAGTTTCTGAGTGATTGAATTTCAACAATATATTCCTCACCGCAAGACAATTCATGTGCATGTATTTCACTCTGTAAACTCCGCATTGTAGAATCTAATATCGTAGAATTAAAAACATCTTGTTGTATCATTGACAAGTCCATGTCAGATTTAGATCTAGGGAGCTTTTTACGTAATGTTATATTATCCATAATATTATTAAATTAGTCAATAATTAAGATGTCAAAATAATAATGTAATGTCAATGCGGTCAATAGTCAACAACAAAAAAAAAATGAAAAAGTAAATGTTTTATGGTAGCGTTTCACTGGAATCGATCTCGGTAACTTCCGATTCGTAGTCCCCTGATTGCATCAAGACGCCACAAGAGCATTAAGAGCTATCTCAAATTTAAAGGTCCTATTCAACTCGACGTTAATTTTGATACAGTTCAATAATAAAAGTCAGGTGTTTATTAATGGATAATGGGTAGGTAGTTTTTAAAAACTTTCGTGATAATAGTGTTTTTAAGTAGTAATTTAATTTATTTGCACTTCACTGTTCCCAAATTTTTATTCACTGTTTACTTAGTTGTAAAAGAAACTGTTGGTTAACAAATGCGCAACAGAATGTTTATAATATTTTCTCTTATGTCACTTTCATCACTATCACTTCTTATGATTCATCAGTTTATAATTAATTTTTAAGCTTAAACGATATTACAGCTTCAACTTAATATTTGGAATAAATTTTTAACTTCAAATTATATTTCGCACTATTTGTTTAAGTTTAAATAATATTTATTGGTGGAGGTAATGTTTACGTCGCAACGCCACCTTGCGGAATCCAAATCCTGAGAGGGCTTACCGTCAAAGTCAAAGTTCTTTATTGCACCATGTTGTTGTACAGATGTTGTACACTTCCGTCACATAAATTTAAGCATGAAGAAAGCGTATTAGAAAGTTCAGGAATATATAGACGACAAAAATGTGTGGACACATCCAAATGTGCTCGATTCTCCATTGTAATCTAGTGAGATATCAATTTGTTTAAAATTTCAATTTTCTAACTGAAAGTATAAAATGAAGTCGCTCTTTCTGTATGTGCGCCGTGTGATGCCCGGCAGAGTAAAATAGCATCAGCCCATATCCTCCAATAGGTGTCGTAGAAGGCGACTAATGGATCAGCAAAGGGGTATTGATCACCGTATACTCCGTCCTCCGCATTGGGCAAGCGTGGTGGACTACTGCCTAAACCTCCTTCGATGACAAGGAGAGGCCTTGTGTCCCAGCAGTGGGTCCAATTATATAGGCTGTTCTGATGAACGGGTTCAAATGCGGTTTTCAGCAATGTAGAGTTTTAGGTTTTGTAGAGCTTGTAAATAAAACTCAAATGAAGTGGTAGAATAGTCTAAGCTCACCTTTATTTATCATTAGGTGCTTGCTTATATTATGTACAGTACATATTAGGTGTCACAATTATAGTATTTTTGTACCACTTGACGTAATAAAAATGTGGTATGAAAATTCTATACATCCTAATGCTGGGGCCGCACCTGCGCCTATCGTCACGAAGCTTCGTGCTAGGACACGATACGCGCAGATGTGACCGGCCGTTATCGGCTATCGTCGCGAATATTCGGGTTGCGTGTGCGTTATCGGCCGGGAGGCGGTACGTCAGGGTTTTAGCGCGCTAACCTATCGCGCTGCGTGATCAGACATGCGTTGTTCATTTCGGTCGGAGGTTGTTTTCCATTAGACGATCAGACGCGTACGGGTGACTAAGTATACGATACGGCTGAGTTACTTTTTTTAATAAATGCATTACGTAATTATTAGCACACAATTTAGAAGTAAAGAAAGTGATTATCCATAGTTAAACGCAAAGAGGATAGTAATACTACGCAATTTACACGTCTGGAAATGATTTCGGCCATCTTGGATTATTGCACGATAGTTCGTGCAAATAAAGAAATGCCACATGCTTTATCGCGATAATTTTGCTCGGGCCGCACTTGCGTGTATCGTACGAAGTATCGCCACGCATTACTTCGGGACGATAGGCGCAGGTGCGGCCAAAGCATTAGTGTAGCGGCAGTGCGTTAACCGCTATTTGGAATTAGGTTTTAGAGGTGCAATTACTGGAGATGGAAATAATTGAATGCGTGTACTTGACAATCTTGCGTATTTAATTCAAGTGAAGAGAAATTCGGTTACAAAATTAATAGCTAAAATAAGAAAGGGTGAGGGGATCTTTGTCCAATGGCATGGCATTCTTCGCTGGTAGGCATGATGTGCTGGTCACCGTATTTATAATTCATACTCCGATATAATTGGAGTCGGTGCCAGCCTAAGCAAAATAAACTTACCTAATAGATACGTACTTGATTAAGCCATTAACTATACATATGAATGCATAATAAAGATGAGAAGTAATCCGCGGATCCGTGAAGTTCGAAAATTGCAAACACTATCCTCCTTGGCTAGCTGGCACCGGCTCCAAATATATCGGAGTATGAATTATAAATAAAGAATTATAAATGTGTATCAATACTTTCCTTGGTTTTCTATGACGCTCTTTTCAACTACTTCATAAAAATATTATTTTTTTCTTACTTTTTAGTTTAAATGTGTACGCATTGAAGTCGGTTTTCCTATTTTTTTGCTAAAAATATTTTATTATTTCTTTCCATCCAAAGGTTGCCTGGAAGAAATCGCTTTTTAGTGATAAGGTCGCCCATTGTACAATGACCTAGTAATAGATATATATCTGTATTTTGTTATTATGTTTCTTGGTGTACAGTACAATAAAGCTTATTCATTCATTCAATGTCTACGTGTAGCAGACTCGTAGCATATGTCTCTCCGTAGACTTGCTACGGTTCGTAGCGTACTACGAACATGTCGGCAGCCCTGTAGCGTGTTAATAAAGTTAATTTTGTTGGAGGATTACCGCCATAACTATTGATGTTACAGAGCCATATTGAAGAGGGCCGTTTACAGTGAACAACACGTCAACATAAACACTGGACAGAGGAGAAAAATATTGTGCTTGCGTTACTAGTCTGATGGAGAACGTGTAATTATTAATTATAATTGTGTAATTTATAATTATAATTGTGTAATTTACAATTACACGAGTAGTCGGTGGCGTAGTGAGTAAGAGCGACGTCGCCGTGAAGAAAAACATTGTGAGGAAACCTGCACAAACCTATGAAATTTTTTAAATTATTAATTCATCATCAACAGCTCATATAATGTCCCCACGTCGGACTCGAGCCTACTCCACATTAGGGGCGATTAGGCCTTAGTCAACCACGCTGGCCAAGTGCGGGTTGGTCGACTTCACACACAACCTAAGAATTTCTTCATAGGTGTGTGCAGGTTTCCTCACGATGTTTTCCTTCACCGTAAAAGCGTCGATTAAACGTATATATGAATTCAAAATTGTAAAACACAATTGGTTCGTGGCGGGGATCGAACCGATGCCTCCCGGGTGGGAGACGACACCCTTACGCACTACGCCACCAACGCTTCGAAAATAATGATTATTCTAACCACAACTATTGAAGTAACTGTTATTTTGTGAAATTAGCTTAACGAACTGGAACATTATAGGGACCTCTGAAATAATATTGTGTTCGTAGCAAGGTATTACAACCCTCGAGGCTATTGTAATTAAGCTCAATTTTCCTAAACTAGTTGTTTTAGTACCAACTACCGTGCAATTTTGTAAAGTGGTGTATTTTTTAATGTTTGTTACCTCATAACTCTTTACTGTGTGTACCGATTTTGAAGATTCTTTCAATCTTTGGAAGTTGGTGCTTGCCATGTGGTGCCATTTAAATTTGATCGACATCTGACGAGTAGTTTTTGAGTTATCACTAATAATGCTTATTTAATTGACGTCGATGATATCCTAATTAGTTATATTACCTGTTTGTCTAAATGATCTCGAGATAGTTTCCTGAAAATTTCTATACTTACTGAAAATACTAAAAAGCAATAAATAAATTATTCTTAAATGAAAAAGTCGCCTTAATAACTAAAAACGAAGAAACAAAAATTTTGTTTATAAAAATCTAAATGTTTTTTGAGGTCGGTCCCAAATACAAGTTATACAAGTGACAACGTTTATTGCAAATATTGAGGTTGGCACCCACCTCAAAATACATTAGATTATTATAAACCAAAATTTTTAGTTTTGAAGGCGGTTTTTTCTTATTTGAATATTTATTTGTTCAACAAGTGAACAAAGTTTTGAAAAAAAAAGTGCTCTCGTCTGAAACATACAACTTTTCACCTCTCCAGCGAAAAATTGTTAATGGTGAAAAAAACAAGATAATTATATACTTTAATATACGTTTATTATTATCATAAAGGTAATTATTGATAATTAAAATTTAGATTACTATAATTATTTAGATAGAACGTTACGGTCTTGTTCAGAACTCGCAGCTAAAAAGTTTTACCTTCGAGATTTTACGAAGCAAAGGTCTTTTGGTGCTGGAGAGGTGAAAAATAATTGATTTCAGTTTGTTATTCGGGGCAGATAAGCATACGGTCTATGTGGTTGTAAGCAGCAACTACCCTAGCCTATAGACGCTCGACACATTGACATCACAGTCGTGTGGCCAACCGTCGACCCCTCCCCTATCCCGCGTAGCTCTCTCCTTACTCCCCAACAGAAACAACACAACCTACACCAAAAATGGAGTGATATTTGACTGAACTTTTTTTTTTTTTTTTTTTTTTTATATTTGATAGGCTGAGCGTTTGGCCACAATCTCACCTGATGTGAAGCGAAGATGTGGCCTAAGATGGTACACGTTCGCCTAGAAGATGCTTGTTCACTCTGGCCTTAAAGATATCCAGATTATATTGATCCGGGAAAACAGACCCTGGCAACGAGTTCCACTCCTTAGCTGTGCGCATAATGAAAGAGGAAGCAAAGCGCTTCGTGCGGATGGGAGGTATATCTACAACGTAAGGGTGAAAACCTTCGCCGCGTCTGGTCGTCCGGTGGTGAAAAGGGGCTGGGCGGATCAAATTATGAAGCTCCTTGTGGCTATAGTACCAGGGACACAGCGCTATCGAGGAGTGTTTAACTATAAGGTGGAGGAGCCCAGGGGGCCTAGAAAAGTGGCAAAACGATAAAACGTTTCTATCGAACGAAATGATAATAGCCCACCATCCACTAGTATCAGTTCGTGTATATGGTGACAAAAGGGTTGTTTTTCGTCTAGGACTGGCGAGGAATGATAAAGTCACAGGAAAACATGTAGAGATTACATTTAGTTAGTGGCCTCAACGGTTTTATTTGTCCCTACGATGTTTCTCTACAGTTCATCTATGAGGACAAGTCGTACGAAATAAATGCTAGTGGATGGGAGGCTAATTTTTGCCTACAGTCGCCATAGAGCTCTCTCACTACAGTCAGTACAACAGCTGTTTCATACATTATTCTTATTTTCGTTAGACGTTCAACGCAATCGACTGGCCACTTGGCTAGGCCCTCAGTTCGGATTCGGGGTTGGTTTTGTATTCAAGAATAAAATATTACTTTTATCGACCAGTTATAAAGAAATACAGTAGATAACACTAAAACAAAAGTTTTGTACAAGCGTTGTTTTTCCATACTAAGAAACGGTTTGCCAACTCGCTGTTGCCTGCGTTTTTACTTGAGCAACCATCAAAGTTAATGTTTCTGCGGCCAGGAGCCGTGGTCAGTAGGTGGTACAGTATAGGAGGAAGCGGGAGCGATTTATTGTCGAGGATAGACTCGAATTTGGAGCGCCCGTACTGGGGGAGTAGTTACAGACGACCACAGGCTAATAACTGTTGGTGAAAGAATCATGTCATGTTACACGATCGCTTCTGCATAATTAAACTTAAAATTAAAATTATAGTTGAAAAAAATATTTATTTATTTAGGAAACATATTAAATGTAGAATTTAAAAACTAAATTAGTAGATAATCATATTGTAAACCTTTGTTTCTTAGATTAATTCCATTGTTTGTTTTTTTTGTCTTCTAAATACATTCAATTGTTCGTATTCATTTATATCTAATGTCCACTCTGCATGCCGTGGCGACCAGTAAGTAAAACTGAACTTATATTAAGTCCTCGTTCCCATGTACCTATTTACTATTGTGTGTGTTCAGTTTAAGTTTTGTTAGTTGCCCTATTAAGTACATAAAATCTCTACAGAGTGTCAATTAGGTACATACAAGTCAGGTAGGCTATCTTTAATTAATTAATTTTAGTGCTAGTAATTTATTATATTAATCATCATCATCAACAGCTCATATAATGTCCCCACCTCGGGCTCGAGCCTACCCCACATTAGGGACGATTAGGCCTTAGTCAACGAGGCCAAGTGCGGGTTGGTCCACTTCACACACAACCTAAGAATTTCTTTATAGGTGTGTGCAGGTTTCCTCGCGATGTTTTCCTTCACTTCATATCCACGTACAGCAATCTCGGTATGGTTCGGTACGACAGACTCAAGGCTGCTAGATAATGATTAGATAAATAATAGGTTGGGGAAAAAGTTTCTTCGCATTTTTTAAGAAAATTCAAAACATTTTTTAATATAGTTTATTTACATTTAACTAAAGTATGTAGGTACCATTTTGTTCGATAACTTTTTGCCATCTTGTAGGTAGGGACATGATCCCATTGCTATAGAAATTTTGGGACTTCTGGTCAAAATACCGCGACAAGTGCTTTTGGCAGTCCTCTCGTGATGTTAACCTGACACTGCCTAAAGAATTCTGAAGAGACCGAAACAGGTGGAAATCTGAAGGTGCAAGGTCAGGACTATACGGCGGATGCATTAACACCTCCCAGCCAAACTCTCTTAATTTTTGCTGAGTGGCTAAAGATGTGTGAGGTCTAGCGTTATCATGATGAAAAACCACACCCCTTCTGTTGATTAATTCCGGCCGCTTTCTCTCAACTTCTTGCTTTAATCTCATCAGTTGTTCGCAGTAGAGTTCTGAATCGATGGTCCTGCCTGGTGGTAACAGCTCATAATGAATAATGCCCTTCCAATCCCACCACACACACAGCATCACCTTGTTGCGAGTTAACCCGGGTTTCGCCACAGTCTGTGAAACCTGACCGGCCTTTGACCACGACCTTTTTCGCACGTTCTTGTCGTACGTGATCCACTTTTCATCACCAGTTATCAGCTTCTTCAAAAATGGTTCGGTTTCATTAGGTCGTAATAAAGAATCACAAATGAGTACACGGTTCATTGGGTTTCTTTCAGTGAGCTCGTGAGGTACCCAAATGTCGAGCTTTTTTGTGTACCCAGTTTTTTTCAAATGCGCCAAAACTGTTTTGTGGTCAATTCCCAGTTCTTCAGCTACGTCGTAACTACTGACATGCCGATCTTGCTCCACTTTTTCAAAAATGGCATCCATTTTATCTGTAATTGACATCAATCAATCATTGTCTTTGACATCAAAATTTCCGGATTGAAAACGCTTAAACCAAATTTGTGCTACTCTCACAGACACTGCACTACTAGGTCCGTAAACATCGCAAATTTTTTTCGCGGCTTGCGTTGCATTTTTACCTTTTTTGTAGTAAAATTTTAAAATGTATCGAATTTCTTCATTAGATTCACTCATCTTGGCGGTACGAAAAACAAATGAAAATCACACATTTTCCTAATTTGAATTTGGAATTATGTTCTTTAAAATTTAAACTTTCAATGATACCAAAACCAGCCAGATACAAATAGTATAGCCGAAGAGATTTTATTACAAGTTTATACATACTATAATGCGAAAAGACTTTTTCCCCAACCTAATATTTTGACTTTGCTTAGCAACCAAAACAAACTTATAAAATAAAATAAAAAATATTTACGCGTTAAACGTATAAAATATTCCATAATATAAGGTAGTTTCATTTTGACTGGGCGTCAAATATTTAATATTCGTTCGGATCTTATAAGTGGAAATTACATCAAGAAACAATGTTTACCATAAAAACATAAGCACCAAGCACTGACAAATTTCGACTACGAAAGCAATGTCCTGGTGGTGGCGTAGTGGTTAACCGGTTGCGTTACTGCGGAAGATGCTGGGTTCGATTCCAGCCTGGGGCAGGTTGATTTTTTCAGTGTTTTTTTCTTGTTTTTTTATAATCAAAACAAACGTTAAACAACATGGAGTAGTCGGGTTACAGTTCCTTACTTTGAAGTCTAAACAATTTAGTAACTTTAAAAAAACACAATATCAGTTATTTTGAATTACCTTGCAGTAAAGATAGGTAAGATTTACAATTTTTAAATTCTACTTAGGTATATTATAAATGCGATAGTTCATATGGATGGATGTATGTACGTTTGTTACTTTTAACGCAAACACTACTGAATGGAATCAATGAATTTAATGAAACTTTATAGGCCAGGCGACAACCCTAGCTCTGCTTTGACGCGTAGGTCAACGACCTCATCGATATCAAAATCAGCTAGAGCCGACCTTCTGTGTATTTTTCTGTGTAGTTCCGCCCACGTATTGTTGTGATCGCGTCATATTTGTTTTTGACGTGACAACGTCTTATAATTCGATAGAGCCGGCTGCACGCACGAAAAAACATGACGCATGCGGCGTTACCTCGTGTAAGGCCGGCAAAACAAATGAAATTAAATTTTTCTTTTGAAAAATGCTACCATTCCATCAGTATTTTCTTAAGACGTTGTCACGTTCAACTATCGTCAGTAAACCAATGACGTAGCAATTCTATACATCATTGCAGTAAACCGACTTTACAGACAACCAATTTTTTTTTTGTTTCTTTTTTCCCTAACGGGACGGGAAAAGGATATCAAGTCCATACAGCCCTATCTGTATTTATGTCATCTTTCTTGATGTTTGCAATAAAATATGGGCGACGCACATTTTAATGCATCTAGGGAGTGCTTGGAAAGAAATGCATGGCAACAGACCTCAAGACTGTGACTGATGAGAATTGTATAGTGGGATTTCCAACCACTATACAATTCTCAACG
This sequence comes from Elophila nymphaeata, assembly GCA_955850985.1. Lineage (NCBI taxonomy): Eukaryota > Metazoa > Arthropoda > Insecta > Lepidoptera > Crambidae > Elophila > Elophila nymphaeata. The sequence goes on along the minus strand of OY039094.1, from coordinate 12,310,350 downwards.
CTACATACACAAAACCTTTTTCAATGATTCCTCATAACTGTTCGTCAACACGGATGCTTATGCAACAAAACGACACCACTTTCACTGCATAAAATCCACTCCGAAGCAATTTTTAATCATCGAAATAAAGATCGACATCCAGACGCCTTGATTTCCCGCCAAACACTCGCGTCATTTTTTTTTTCAAAATATTTTATTATAATTTGTTGCTTCAGCGTGTGTCTTGTCCCGCGCAGATTATCTGCTAACTGCAAATAGCTAAGATGGCGAGTTGTTACATCTGCGGCGAGCTTAGTAGTTTTATTAAGTTACTTTGGATTATGGAGCACGTTGGGCCGTTGGACCGTCATTTTATATTAATTAACACATCTTAGTGTTCATGGTAGTCACGAGCAATAATTATGTATGTACAGTCAACAGCACTTCGGGCTATACAAAACTGTAAAATTTCTCCAAACGATTTTCAACCTAAGGCTATTCAATATAAAGTACATAATAGATTGGGAAAATTTGACAGTTTGTAGTAACCCAACGTGCTGTTGTCTGTACCTACATTTGACAGTTCGTGACCCTGGTTTAAAATTAACTCTTTGAGTTTAAATGAGGATTCCGTGACGTTAAAGGATAAGAGATTATTTTAATCCAATATTAGTTTATTATTATATTGAAGTGAAGTAAGTCACAATCGATCGACAGCTCAAGAAACACATCGTCATAATAAGGTTGTGTTTCTTAACACCTTGTGTAGGTCATCATCATGATCCCTGCGTTAATCCTGGATACGCCTAGTGACGCCTAGGGTCCGCTATCCTACTTTTTGACGTGACAACGTCTTATAATTCGATAGAGCCGGCTGCACGCACGAAAAAACATGACGTCATGCGGCGTTACCTCGCTCTGAATCTAATTCTCTAATTTGAATTTGGAATTATGTTCTTTAAAATTTAAACTTTCAATGATACCAAAACCAGCCAGATACAAATAGTATAGCCAAAGAGATTTTATTACAAGTTTATACATACTATAATGCGAAATCTATTAAACAAATGAAATTAAATTTTTCTTTTGAAAAATGCTACCATTCCATCAGTATTTTCTTAAGACGTTGTCACGTTCAACTATCGTCAGTAAACTGACTTTACAGACAACCAATTTTTTTCCTCCACTTCGCACGATCTTCGGCAGCCCACTTGGCGAGAGCATTGGCACTATTGGCATATGTTCCCCTACGACGTCAAGTCAGCACCTCTTGCGTCTTCTTTCTTGTTGGGGCCCGGCGGAGGCTGCATGGCCATATAATTGCTTCTCACGCGGGCAGGCGAGTTTCTCCCGAGTTCTTTTTGTAAAGACACGTGTTGAGAGTTTATTTATTCAATCTACCGTACAAATTAGCGAAGAACAGCTATTAAAATGCTTAATGCGGAGTCATAATTAAGATTAAGGTTAAAATTAAACGTAGCAAGGCGGTTGTCAACTTATCAGCAATGTCACGGACACGAAGGTTACCGCGCGATGTGCGGGTTTCCTAACGCACAGTGGGATTTGCGGACATAGGACTTTTTTGTTACATAATAATTATTTTCTTTATGCGACTCGATAGCTGGTTAAGCAGCTTCACTGCAACATATACTTTATTTCATCTTATTTAAGAAATATATATGCAATTAAATCACAGGGCTTTGAATGTTTTTCGTCTCCTGTGATGTTGTAGCAAATCTTAATTATGCGTAGCTATTTACTCGCTGTACCGAGAGATGGCGCTAGCATTTGCAAACTTTGCCGATTGCAATATTATTATGGCATTTTTTTGTAAATATTATAATAGACGAGAAAAATCGAATATTGCGTAGACAGAGAAAACTATAGACTGCTGGACATTCTTTATTTCACTTACACTAGAAAAGGATGCTCATATACGCGTGGCTGATGAAAAAAAGAGACAAAGAGAATCATTTTTTGTCCCTCACTGCGTGGCCGGTTTTTTCAAGGCCAGCAACTCAGTTGCTAAACAAACTTTGACGTTTCTTACGGGTGACAAACTAATTATTACGTTTTTGGTTTGTTTCTTCAAATACGAATAACTGTTTTGTGCTATTTATGTGCCTGAAGGTGGTTATGTACAGAGTGCATCTTTAGAAAATGGTGCGGTGCAGCATAATGGGATGTAAAAGTGATAGTTCGAGAAAAATTAGTGGGTTGTCTTTTCATTCGTAAGTAGACATTATTCCCGACTATTTTACTTATTTATCATAGTTAAACATCCTAATTTTAGTTTGTTTTTAACAAATGATATCAAGACCCATCATGTTTTTGATAAATACGTGAGATTTTAAATATTTTTGTTAACATAACCTCTCAAGTCAGTACTGCTAGTTTTTTGGTAGAAAATTTCCCTAAAATAAGGCAATATTCTTAATTGTCAATTTAAGGGTGTCTTGTATTGTCATTTTTAGATTTCTTGGTGATCCTGAGCTGAGTAGTTTGTGGATTGCGGCTACCAGAAGAACAGATTGGATCCCAAAACCTAGTTCAAAAATATGTAGTGAACACTTTGATAAAAAAACTACTATGGAAGAAAGGGAATAGAACATATCTCAATCCTATCGCTGTTCCTAATATGGTAATAATGTATTCAGTTAAAAATAACCTAATGATTTCTTAGTAATTACAATTTAAGAATAAACTGAGTAACCGGTAGGGTTACTCAGTTTATGCTTAAGTTGTTTGTCCATCCTCAATCACAGTTCAAAACAATTCGCTATTTATTTATAAAGTATATTTTTAAAGAAAATATCTATCACCTTACAGATTTTGCACATCCCAATATTGTTCAGCCGATGGAAGTGGAAAATTGTGAAATCATGTGTCATGAAAGCCCAATTACAGATTGTGTAAGTAATGAAATTTTACACACATTAAATTTGTCTCATAATTATTTTTAATGTTTATATACATTTTATTTTTTACCAGAATGAATCTTATTTTATCAGTTGCACAGCAAGCACATCTGTGTCATCAATGGTGAAAAAAGGTTTGAGTGTTTTAAATACTCAAAATTCACCAGGAGCAGTTAAGATTGTAAGTAATCTCTTCATTCACAAAAATATGATCACTATTTTTCTCTACAAATAAATATACATATCAATGTATTTTAATTTTTAGATGGACGAATCTTATGTAACAAGTATTACAGCAAGCAACATCTGTATCTTCGGTGGTGAAAAAAGATTCAAGTGCTTTAAATACTCAAAATACACCTGGAACAGTTAAGACTGTAAGAAATCTCATCATTCACATAAGAATGTTCAGTAGTTTTCTTTTCAAACAAATATACATGCTCCTAATCTGTTGATGATGATGAATAGATAATCAAATTCAAATTCAAATGCTTTATTGCGATCATGTGTTTTCAATCAATTTATACTCAGCAATAATAATTGTTATCAAGTAAGTTTCATGGAACTAATCAATATTTTTATTTTTAGAGTTCATCTCCTGACTATACCCTGCGAACATTAAAAAGGAAATGGAAAACTGAACAAAAAACATCTGAGCAACTTTTGTTAATAAAATACTAATTATAAAAAAAACTCGACTACATGAAATTACCACTCAAAAGTGAAAAACAAGCTCCATGATTTATTGTGGAATGTATGCACCGTGTATTATATTTTATTTGATACCTACATAAACAACAAATATATTTTAATGTATTACAGATACTTTATAATATGTTTTAAATCACTGCAGGTTTGGCGTCTAAAATCCGCCACTTTGTTTTTTATATTTTTATGTACTCAGTGTCAGTCGCGCTATCAAGACTAATCTAACGACACCTCGTATGTAAAATCCTTCAAGCCATTCAGGCTGTAGCAGGGAATATAAAAATTTACAAACATACACTCAAATAACATAACCCTCCTTCGGGAGCAGTTGGGTAAAAATATCATATACTGCTTTTCCACCCTGCAGTTTCATCGGAGTAAAATGTTTCACTCAATTATAATGTAGCATTCTAATGGCGAAAGAATTTTTAACTTATAAATTACTTATTTTGTATGAAAAGTTACTTGTGAGTGTTTGTAAATTGTAATTAGTGAATATAATAAAAATATCCTATTATTTTTTTCGATTGCTTTTATTTTATTTCCAACAATACTTCTTTACTATATGGGCAGTTTTAAAGAGACAGCATTTTCATTATTACTTTCTCGTACGTAGTAAAGAGGAAGTCTTGTAATCGTCAAAAAATTCGACCTCGAGATTTTGACGGATTTACACGTTTTGGACCTTCCTGAGTCCAAAAATACCGGTTTTGAAATTATGTTGTCTGTGCGTTAGCACGATAACTCGAGTATGCTTTAACTTATTGCATCCAAATTTAACATACGTGTATGACATCAAATAATAAGGTTTCTATCAACTTTTGAGTCGTTTTTGGTATACCTACGAGAAAGGCAAGGGGAGATCACTTCCGATTTTTTTTACATTTATTTGTTGTTTTTCCTTTCTTCTATGTTTATTTCTATGTTCACTGGCGAATACTTAGCAGAATTAGGTATTCCTTTGAAAAATGCTTGTTATCTTGAAGTACATATAATAATCAGTACCCACCATGACTTACATTACTAAATATTTGTGAAGGCATATAGCCTTATTACTGGTTGCTAGGCAGCGGGTTGTTGTTTAAGTCATGTCAGTGTGCAATGTAAATTATCTAAAATAATAAAACAATTTGTTAGTTTTCCAAATATATATTTACTGCTACTAGTTATATCCTCACGTTAGCATCCGCACGTATTTAATTCAAAAGATTTATCTCCGATGTTTTGAAACTAGGTATGTATTTGTCAGTTCTAATAATGGATTAAAAAGTTTCCTAGTAATATTTTTAACATGTAACGTTACCTACTAAGTATTAGCATGTTAGTTTTTTGTATACAAAAAGGGAACAGAGGTATGGGGTAAGTTTATCCTTACCTGGCAACTCTAAATCTAGTATGTACTTTTTTTTCTGTCCCTTTCAGTGACACGCTTACTAGCTGTCTATAGGTTTCTCTGTCTACGGAATATTGAAATAAAAACTCTATGGGACAATATCTTACATATTCTATAAGTATCAGGAACACAGCACTAACGAGGAGTGTGTAGCTGCAGTGTTCTGTAAGGTGGAGGTATCCTTGTAGCTGTGGTACCAGGGACACAGCACTAACGAGGAGTGTTTAGCTGCAGTGTTCTGTAAGGTGGAGGTATCCTTGTAGCTGTGGTACCAGGGACACAGCACTAACGAGGAGTGTTTAGCTGTAGTGTTCTGTAAGGTGGAGGTATCCTTGTAGCTGTGGTACCAGGGACACAGCACTAACGAGGAGTGTTTAGCTGTAGTGTTCTGTAAGGTGGAGGTATCCTTGTAGCTGTGGTACCAGGGACACAGCACTAACGAGGAGTGTTTAGCTGCAGTGTTCTGTAAGGTGGAGGTATTCTTGTAGCTGTGGTACCAGGGACACAGCACTAACGAGGAGTGTTTAGCTGCAGTGTACTGTAAGGTGGAGGTAACCTTGTAGCTGTGGTACCAGGGACACAGCACTAACGAGGAGTGTTTAGCTGCAGTGTTCTGAAAGGTATTGAATCCTTGAAGCGAAATCCTATGGAAAACCTCAGTTTAATTGGAACCGCAGTAATTAATGTTAACAAGTGTTGAACGATGTTTAAAGTCAAAGTAAGCCCGGACCGACCGGAAGGAGTCTGCCCTCAAATGAGTGCCAAGTCCGCTTTGAGTCCGTAAACGGTGTTTAAATATTCAAATATCGCAGTTACGGCGGCCACTTGACCCAATATTGCGGTGTTAGGGAGGAGACACCAACTTTTATAACGTTATAAATAAAATCCTACGCATCAATAAGGAAAGTTGTAAAAGTTTATAGACAAAGAATGTATTGACTAACGGAATATAAATGTCGCAGGCGGATCGTTTAACACACCGTATTACAAAACGTATTAATCTACCACTAATAAGCGATCTCTATTCGATTATACCGACTAATATTGATAAAATCTAGTTCGGATTTATCAACAAACGGTTTAATTTGGTGACCAATTTTCACACACTACAATCCGCTACCCTTTTTGTAAATCGGCGTATTTTTTTTTTTATTTTAATCGCGCTCACAGCAATTGTCTAGCCCGAAGTAAGCAACATTAAGCACTCTGTAAACGATCAAATTGTTTGTCAAATTTTACGTGTTTGTCAAATTATTTGATAGTGATAGTATGCAGCTTTGTTTGATGCGCTTGTCAAACATTATACGTGTTTGTCGTATTTGAAGAAAATCTTGATTGACGTCGCATTTGTCAAACAAGTTTGAACGTGTACGGTTGTGTTTGTCAATGAAGATCTCAGTCGTTGTCTTGGCATCATAGAGGACGTTACTGAAAATACGCTGAGTGATAAAGAATTTGGAGATAAAAAAGCTGAGTGATAAAAAAGTTGGCGTAGTCATCTGGTTCTGTGCGTAATATTTCCCGTAGCAAATTCTCGTGGGTATATTTTTCTCTTAATTTCAACCATTCTCTACTCCATCGTCTCCTTTTTCTTTTTTTAATGCACAGTGCTAAAGACAACGCCAAAAAATGCGTCATCTTTATAACTCATAGATTTCAGCACGACGTCTTGCGAAAAGCCGAAACTACGGTCAATCGGTCAAACATCAAATTGTTTGATCGTCTAAGCCGTTGTTTGACTAAAACGTGAAGTTTGACAAACAAATTTGATCGTTAACATGGCGCTTTAAGAACTTGTATTACGGATACTAGATAACGGATATTTTTTTTTTAATATACCTACATAATAATTATAAATATTTTTATAAATAAACTTAAATAAATATATAAACAACCATGACTCGCAAACAAACATTCGTGTTCGTCACACAAACATTTGCCGCTACCAGGATTCGAACCCGGACCGCTTGATGTGAAGCCAGCTATACTGACCACTCCACCACGACGGCGTCAAATTAAACTATTATTAAACGCGCCTGCGATATAAATATTGAAAGCATTTATATTTTAACCGACTTTCAAAAACAGGAGGTGGTTCTATATTCGACTGTATGCTTTTTATGTGTGTTACCTCATAACTCTTTCCTGAGTGTAACCGATTTTGAAATTTTTTTTATCGTATGGAAGCAGGTGCTTGTCATGTGGTCCCATTTTGGGCTACATTGAAATTTTTTTTTTTTTTTTATGTTATGAGATGGCAAACAAGCTTGCGGCCCACCTGATGTTAAGTGGTTACCGCCGCCTATAGACACTTGCAATATTGAGTGTAAATCACTCAACACCGCAAGTGCGTCTGCCATCCTGGGGACCTAAGATGATATGCCCTCCATGCTCAGTAATTACACTGGCTACCTTTCCCTTCAATCCGAAACACAGCGAACTGCTTCACAGCAGAAATAAGAAAGGCGGTGGTACCTACCCAGACGACCCTACATGTGGGTCTACCACCTAGTAAATAAAATAAAGGCTCTAATACATAATAAGACACTAAGAATTCATTTTGATAATCAACAACAGTTTCTCACACGCTTTTTTAAGAAAGAAAATGAGCAATTAGTGCTATAATAGCATCCATACGTAAAAAAGAAGTTTTCAGTTAAAATCTGTACACCACAGGAATACGAAGTTTAACTGAACTGCACAGTAACTTCAGTTAGTTTACCGCACTTTTAATTGGTTGCTATTGTTCTGCGGCAGACGCTGACATTTAAAACTGTTTGCCAAACATCTCCTTAGTAAACGTTTAAAATGTTTTTAAAAAAATTAATTAAAAATAGAAAAAGGCCAAGTGCGAGCCAGACTCTCGCTCGAAGGGTTTACTAGGTGGTAGACCCATATGTAGGGTCATCTGGGTAGGTGCCACCGCCTTTCTTATTTCTGCCGTGAAGCAGTTCGCTGTGTTTCGGATTGAAGGGAAAGGTAGCCAGTGTAATTACTGGGCATGGAGGGCATATCATCTTAGTCCCCAGGATGGCAAACGCACTTGCGGTGTTAAGTGATTTACACTTAATATTGCAAGTGTCCATAGGCGGCGGTGACCATTTAACATCAGCTAAAGTTTGTTTGCCATCTCGTAACATAAAAAAGGGGAAAAAACGGCTAAGCGTTATAATAACATTAAGAGTTATAGTCGTTATTATTAGCGATTATATTACCCGTGCCCCGTCCCTAGAGTCGCCATTGAGGGCGGCAAGTCAAACTCCTCGGCTCTTCAATAACACCGCAATTAAAAATACTAGCTTTCACCAGCTATACAACTTAAAAAGAAATCTGTTACCATCAGTTAACAAAATTTCTGTTAATTATAACATAGCAACTTGACTGTTGACTGTTAATATATTTTTTTTAAACATATAAAAGTTAAATTTTTCATCGTCATCAAAGAAAAAGCGTCATTCAGTTCACACACGGCAGAAGTAAACTTCAGAAAAGTACCAAAGTGATTTCAGATTATATTGATTGTCAAAATGTCGAACAATAATCTTAAACGCGTCAAAATATTTTGGTGTCGCTTTTTAGTTTCAACGATTCTAAAAAAAATCCCTTCTGAAGTCGTGTCCGCCATCTTGGATCTCGAAATAGATACTCTAGTCGTAATCGGGACCCCCAAAAACCACGAAAATGATACCCATACTGATTTTATTTTAAAAACTTCACGGCCGCCATCTCAGATTTTGAAACAGAAGTTGTATTCGGAATCGGGACGTCCTAAAACCACGAAAATGGTATCCAAATTGATATTCTATTAAAACTTATTGGTGTCGCTTTTTCGTTTCATTGAATTTTCAAATCTAAAGAACACAATTAGTCAGGTTAGTTCGGTCAACACTCGCTTTCCTCGAATTTGGAGTCAGTTGCCCTGTGTTCATCTGGATTAATGTGACGTTGACAGCTTAGATTTGTTTTAGGGATCTATCACACAGGAGGCGTTCAAGCGGTCAATTTTGCGTTCGTTGTAGTATTGTAAGACAAGTCCACACAGACCGCGTCGGTCAACCTATAGAAACGAACGCAGAACGTGACCGCTTTAATGCTTGATCGCGTGACGGCCTGCTGTCTGATAGATCCCTTACAATCAAGCATTTTTTCATCCCACCACCTCGGAAAGTGTAATTTTGCGCTTCGAAATCTGGCTGGAAAATTCTGTTTTATTCGCTTGAGCGGCAAAGTAGATTTGAATTTAGAACATCACATATAATGAGTACTCAATATAATTGTAAATTCAAAACGTCATTAAACCTATTTAATGTAACCTCTATGGTGCCAAATTTATGATTAGAATGAAGATTATTTTGTCATTTCCTCGCTGAGGTGGGATGAAAAGTTACGTATTGCACTCGAGTGGAAAGATTTTTCACCTTGTGCTCGTTTGTTTCCCTCGCTGACGCTCAGGATTCTAATTTAGAATCACTCGCTGCGCTCGTGATTCAACTTTAGAATCCTTCGCTTGCTCGGTCATCCAAATCGAGCACGCGGTTAAAAAGGAACTTTCCACTCTTGTATAATAAATAACTATTGTATGCCCTATTGAATAGTTTGTATATAAGGGCAGATACCAATTATTCTCAGTAGTATTACTGAGAATAATTGGTATCTGCCCTTATATACAAACTATTCAATAGGGCATACAAAAATGGTGTGGGAGTCTCATACATAATTAATGGTGTTCAGTTCTCGAAACAATAAGGGAACCGAATGCGTGACTGGCGACTTCGTAATTGTAATGAATGGTCGCGGCAACTCGCCACTCCGGCTACTAAATACAGTAGCGAAAATTAACGACTGACTTTTGGGTGTTTCTCATCTTTTTTTGTTGATGTATTTTATTTGTTTGTGTCGTCGCGTCGGAGGATGTTCGCTTTGTCTCAAGTAAAGTCATTTCCTTTTAATTTTGAGCTTTAATTAACCGTACAAAAGAACGAAATTTTAGGTTTTCCGTTTGCCAACGAACGTGTAGCCGAAAAGTCTTTTTTTACCCGACTAAGGCGAAGCAAAAAGGAAGGGTTATGATTTCAGCAATCCATGTATGTATGTAGGTAATATTAGTATTTATTTATTTTCTTAGAAACCCAACAGCTTTTGCTTAGATTACATTATATTGTTTAAAAAAAATTACAAAAGTAAGGCCAATTACAGGTTTTCCTCAATTAACAATTTTATAATTATACCGTGGTGATCGTCTGTGCAAAGCAATCGTTGTGTATCTATTAGTAAACCGAGAACTACAGAGAATCGTTACCTCGTCTTATAAACACATATAATTTGTTTATATATATGACTTGGAATAGGTGCAATTGTTTTAAAGGTCGAAGTCCGAGTCGAAATTCACCCGCTTCGGAAACAATTAACAGTTTAACAAGTATTATGTATATTCGTCCGTAGCGCTTAAATTATTGATCCGATTATGATGAATGAGGTGTCAATCGATTCATTGTAATGATCCGGGTAACATAGCCTAAATTTTAACTATATAAAAAAAAAGTTATAGTGGCGGCGTAAGGGGGGCGGAGGGGGTGGTCCGCCCCAGGTGCCAAGCACCAAGGGGTGACAACGAACAGCACCAAAAGGGGTGACAACGTTACAGTTACAGAATGGTAGCATTCTGTAACTGTAACGTTGTCACCCCTCGCCGCCCGTGCTCCACGCAGTCTTTCAAATACAAGGAAATTACTTTTCGCCACATCATAAACTCATTTTTACTTTCTCGTATACGTAGTATAGAGAGATTGTAAATTCAAAATGCACAGTGTACAGAGTTATTATCACGCCAAATTAGTCTTTTTCACAAATTAGAGAGAGTAAGTATGTGTAAAGAGTATTATTTTAATTTATTTTTATTTTATTTCTTTGTTTTAATATTTCTTTTTATAAGTTTTCTTGTTTTTTTTTGTAAATTTTTAGCCGTTTTTGTTATTTTTAAGGTTTTTTTATTATTATTATTATTTTAATTTTATTATTTTAATTTTTTAAGTTTTCATTTTCAAACAAGTATTTTTAACATTTTTGTATTAGATTATATTTTTTAGCATATTATACTTTCTCTTATACTTACGTAGTTTAAAGGAAGTCTTGTAATCGTCAATAAATTCGACCTCAAGATTTTGACGGATTTACACGTTTTGGACCTCCCTGAGTCCAAAAATACCGTTTTGGAATTATGGCTGTTTGTATGCCTGTGCGTTAGCACGATAACTCGAGCATGCTTTAACTTATTGCAACCAAATTTAACATGCGAGTATGACATTAAAATATAAGGTTTCTATCAACTTTTGAGCCGTCGATCACGAAAGTTAAGCAACCAAATGTGCGGTCGGTACTCGGATGGTTGACCAAAATTTAACATGCATGTATGACATCAAAATATAAGCTTTCTATCAACCTTTGAGTCGTTTCCGGTATACGAGAAAGTCAAGGGGAGACCACTCCCGATTTTTGCGGTTTTCAGCAATACATAGAGTGCTTCAAGAGGAAGGTTAGCATGTATAAACATGCATATAATAGTAGACAAAAGCCGCGAAATGACGCGCGAAGCCGGGGCGCGTCGCTAGTCCTAAAATAGAACTATGTAAGTTGTTATAAATCTTATATATACATTCCAGTCCGTCCCCTTGTCCGGTGGCCGGTCCTCGCCGAGTCCGGTGTCACTCGGCCGGAACTTCCATAATTGTTCGGAAACGAGGATGTGCGTTTGACAGCCTCAATTTTTTATCGGTCTTGAGCAGAAAGCCCGAGATCCACTGCCGGCAAAGATTATTTGAGAAAGTGATTTGTTGAGAAATTTAGAAGTTTTTGGAGCGGTTTAATGATGTCCGTGATATTTTTAGAATTATCTTATGTGACGCGAATTTATCGTGTAGAAGACACTACAAGACAGTAACGGTTGTATTGCCTTCTACGATAAATTCGAGAAAGAAATAATGAACAAAGTTATTTCTTATTCTTATTCTTATGGAAGGGGCTGAGGCTGTCTCAGAGCACTTCGACCCTATGGGATCTTTTGTGCTTCCCCTTTCCTTATCACCCATCCCCGCCAATATCGAAAACATTTTGTATGAGTTTTACGATGTTGGCGGGAATAAGGTCTATAAAGTTCTCTGGTTTAGGGTAACCTAAACCCAGGACCATTAGTCGCTTGTTGGCTAGTGCATCGCAGTCACATAGTATGTGCTCCATGCTTTCTTCCTCCTCACCACACATTCTACAGATGGAGTCTTCAGCTTTGCCTATTGTACACAGGTGTCTTTTAGTGGCAAAGTGGCCAGTGAGGGCACCTATGAGGCAGCGGATTGGGGTTCTGCTGATTCTTCCTATTCTTTGAAGGTAGCTTGGGTGTGAGGATCCTAAAAATTTCTTTGAGTGTGTCAGTCGGGGAGTGAACAACCATTCCCTGAGGTGCCTCTTTTGACAATATTCCTTTAGTGCCATTTTTAGGGTTCCGTACCTCAAAAGGAAAAAACGGAACCCTTATAGGATCACTTTGTTGTCCGTCTGTCTGTCTGTCTGTCAAGACCCTTTATCTCAAGAACGCGTGGACGTATCAAGCTGAAATTCACATGAAATACTCAGGTCTATTGTCCCTTTAAGCTGTGAAAATATCAAACTTCTAAGCCAAGCCAATCAAAAGATACAGCCGATTATGTCGATATTTTCAACAAATTTCCGACACTCGCAAAGGAATCAAAACCTACAGGATACTTCCCGTAAACTCAGAATCTTGAAATTTGGCATGAAGCATTGTCATATAATGCAAATATAGGAAAAATTGCGAAAATCACATTTTTTTAGTTATATAATATAATAAAAATATTTTAATAAAATGAAACTTACTACCTTATTTCTCACGAACGAATAAAGGTATCAAATTGAAATTTATACCAAATACCTAAGTCTATTGTCCCTTTAAGCAGTGAAAAAATCAAACTTCTAAGTTAACGCGATCAAAAGATACAGCAGTTTATACCGAGGAACACTCGGTGTGCGAGTCCGACACGCACTTGGCCGGTTTTTATGATACTTCTAGATAATCCTACAAAAGGCTCGCGCCCATTGAGGTTTTGAGCCGATCCTTTCCTTGCTAGTTTGTCAGTATTTTCATTACCTTCAATCCCTACTTTAAAAAACATTAAGGTTATGTTTATATGTATAATAAATACATGTATATTCAGTGCGCTACCACGAGGCAGCACTGGCAGGGTCGCCATGCAATGTGGGGACCGGAGATATCAATATAAACGACGAGTGTTCACTTTGATGTATGGTTTATTACTATTAACTTATGCTAATTACAACTATAACTTTGTCTAACTTATTGCTATGTCAGGAGAGGCGCGTCACACACTACACTGCAATAATTTGTTATTATTGAACCGAAAATTCACAAAATATGAACTTTAAAATGAATTTACTATTTTATTGTCTTTAAACGTAGAATATTTCATGTATTGAACAAAATATTATTTATAAAATCGTTCAAGAACGAAATAATAATAATAAAATACGAAACGTAACTCTCTTTCTTCACTAACTTATATCTCCCTCTCAGCTTCCGTTCGCCTCGCCCGATCACACTTTTCGTAACGCTCTCGTTATGCATTCACCAGCTTACTCCTCAAGTCAAGCGAACTTCAAAACTTTCGTATTCTGGACAACCAGCCTTCGTAACTTTTAATACCGGTCGTCAAAAATCAAGAGAGTCACGGAAACTATAATATATATTTTAGATTCATAAATACTTATTTTCATCATCAAATAAAAAAATCTACTTTAATAGTTGAGTAGCATAGCATTACCCCTTCCTCTCCCCCACCTCCAATGGGTGTCGTAGAAAGTGACTAATGGATCAGCAAAAGGTAATGATCACCTTATACTCCGTCCACCAATCCGCATTGGGCAACATAACAAGGAGAGCCCTTGTGTCCCAGCAGTGGGGCCAATTATAAATCCTGATAGGAGGAGGATCTGTCTATAATGTTAATATTAATCTTCATTACGTGTCGCGTTGTTTGTCGGCGATGGACTCCTAAACTACTTAACCGATTTTCATCAAATTTGTACACCATGTGCAGTTTGTTCTAACTTGAGAGATAGGATAGTTTTTATATTGATAAGTAGTATTTTTTTTACTGCAGATACAATGTTATATGTCAGTAGTATGAAATTACCACAACAACGTGGCCGCGACAGCTAGTTTCATATAATTTCTCAAGAAATGTTAATAATAATTCCTCGGTACGATTACGTTAGGGATCCATCATTTTACCATCCATCATTCGATGTATTCACATTTCCACAATCCCAGTTGTGCGTCACGTATGAACATTTCTTTATAATGCCCGGTTTACAATCCAGTGCAGCGATCAAATCCAGCGCTAGGCACTGTATTGCTCACCGAATCCAATGTGCATTCCAGTGCCGGTTTACATTATTCCAGATATAATCCAGCGCTGGATTTGATCTAAACTCTGAATAATGTAAACCGGCACTGGAATGCAATAGATTTAGTGAGCAAACCAACCAGTGCATTCCAGTGCCTGTTCCAATTGTTCCAACGTTGTGTCCTATGGATGCCGCGTGTTGCTTCCGTGCACCTTGCACGCTCAATTACAGTAAATGAGCGTGCAAGGTGCTGTGCTCAACCTTTTGTGTGATTAAGAGCTTTATTATAATATTATGTAACATGCAAAAAATCCAAGCGGCGTGAGTGTCACTTGTCTGTCCAATTGCTATTAATTACGAGTGTTTCCGCTCGAGTCTTTGGCTCTCGATTAATGTCGCCGATGAAATATCGTTCGGTTTTTGTTCCAGAAAGCCTCTGTCATGGCGGTCGCCCGGTGACTAATAATGGGACATAACTGTTTTGGAAGGTTACATTAAGTGGGTTATGTAGCAGAGTTAATAGATGTTTGGGGTAAAGGCCTGTGTAGACGAAGGCCTTTTGTCTCCGTCCGAAACTATTATTAAGGAGAATTATTTCAGAAATAAATGGTTATTACTATTATTTTCTTCATTACATTTAAAATACATCGACTCCTCTGCAACTAAATGAATATGAATAAATATATTTTGAATCCCATTCTTAATACAATCGCTTCTAAGAAACCAGAAATTACGCGCGCCGGCTGTGACGAGTTCATTAAGGGAACTAATTGAGGACTTTAAATTAATGAACTTAGGATTTAATATCGCGTGGCTTAATTGGATGCTGGCGAAATTAATTGTTATTGTTATAAAGATTGATTTTTTTAGGATTTGACATCGTCTTGGCGGAGTGGTTTTTTTACTTTCTCGTGCGTAGTATAGAGGAAGTCTTGTAATCGTCAAAAAATTCGCCCTCGAGATTTTGACGGATTTACACGTTTTGGACCTCCCTGAGTCCAAAAATATTTTTTTTGGAATTACGTCTGTGTGTGTGTCTGTGCGTTAGCACGATAACTCGAGCATGCTTTAACTTATTGCAACCAAATTTAACATGCATGTATGACATCAACATATAAGGTTTCATTCAATCTTTGAGTGGTTTCCGGTATACGAGAAAGTCTATAGGGGAGACCACTCCCGATTTTTTAAGATACTACACTGCGTCTCTGGCTTGCACTCTTGGCAAAACCTTGTTATTATTTATTCCTTTCATAACAGTTCTCGTTATTTTTCCGCTCTTACATTCCTTATACTGTATTTGTCTTTCATCCATTAGCTTTCTTATTTTTACTAATGATCCATCGTTGCTCACTCTTTGGTCTCCCCTAACCCCTAAACCTAAACCCCTATTTAAAAGAACCATGACTCGTAAACTTTCACGTTCATCACTACCAGGACTCGAACCCAGACCGCCCGGTGTATAGGCAGCGTCACTGACGACTCCACCACGACGGCGTCAAAAACATATAAAATATGATGTTTGTCCGTTATATTAGGTTGGGGAAAAAGTCTTTCCGCATTATAGTATGTATAAACTTGTAATAAAATCTCTTTGTCTATACTATTTGTATCTGGCTGGTTTTGGTATCATTGAAAGTTAAAATTTTAAAGAACATAATTCCAAATTCAAATTAGGAAAATGTGTGATTTTCATTTGTTTTTCGTACCGCCAAGATGAGTGAATCTAATGAAGAAATTCGATACATTTTAAAATTTTACTACAAAAAAAGTAAAAATGCAACGCAAGCCGCGAAAAAAATTTGCGATGTTTATGGACCTAGTGCAGTGTCTGTGAGAGTAGCACAAATTTGGTTTAAGCGTTTTCAATCCGGAAATTTTGATGTCAAAGATGCACGTCGCTCTGGTCGCCCTATTACAGATAAAATGGATGCCATTTATGAACGATATGGAGCAAGATCGGCATGTCAGTAGTTACGACGTAGCTGAAGAACTGGGAATTGACCACAAAACAGTTTTGGCGCATTTGAAAAAAAACTGGGTACACAAAAAAGCTCGACATTTGGGTACCTCACGAGCTCACTGAAAGAAACCTAATGAACCGTGTACTCATTTGTGATTCTTTATTACGACGTAATGAAAACGAACCATTTTTGAAGAAGCTGATAACTGGTGATCAAAAGTGGATCACGTACGACAAGAACGTGCGAAAAAGGTCGTGGTCAAAGTCGTGGACTGGAAGGGCATTATTCATTATGAGCTGTTACCACCAGGCAGGACCATCGATTCTGAACTCTACTGCGAACAACTGATGAGATTAAAGCAAGAAGTTGAGAGAAAGCGGCCGGAATTAATCAACAGAAGGGGTGTGGTTTTTCATCATGATAACGCTAGACCTCACACATCTTTAGCCACTCAGCAAAAATTAAGAGAGTTTGGCTGGGAGGTGTTAATGCATCCGCCGTATAGTCCTGACCTTGCACCTTCAGATTTCCACCTGTTTCGGTCTCTTCAGAATTCTTTAGGCAGTGTTAGGTTAACATCACGAGAGGACTGCCAAAACCACTTGTCGCGGTATTTTGACCAGAAGTCCCAAAATTTCTATAGCAATGGGATCATGTCCCTACCTACAAGATGGCAAAAAGTTATCGAACAAAATGGTACCTACATACTTTAGTTAAATGTAAATAAACTATATTAAAAAATGTTTTGAATTTTCTTAAAAAATGCGAAGAAACTTTTTCCCCAACCTATTATATTATTTTGTTTTGCTGGAAAGCCTTGACGTATTAAAGATTTAATGAGTACTTACTTTTAATACGAGTGATCACTCACGGAGCCAAAACGTGGCCGCTTACAATGGGCATCATAAGAAGGCTCAAGGCTACTCAAAGGCAATCGAGAGGGCTATACTCTACGTTTCTCTGTGTGATCATGCCAAAATGATGAGATCCGCAGGAGAACCAAGGTCACCTCCGAAAGAATTTGGAACCTTAACTGGCAGTGGGGAGCACATTGCGAGGAGGACTGACACTCATTGGGGCGGAAAAGTCCTCGAGTGACCGCGTACCGGGAGACGCAGCGTTGGTAGGCCCCCACAAGGTGGACTGACGATCTAGTAAAGGTCGCGGGAAGCCGCTGGATGCAGGCAGCGCAGGACCGACCGGTTTGGAGATCCTTGGGGGAGGCCTATGTCCAACAGTGGGCGTCTCTCGGCTGATATGATGATGATCCGTTCAATCGCCACTGTACGAGCAGGTCGCGGCGGTTGTAAGGAGCCGCTTCACACAAGTACATGAATAGGATGCTGAGCCAGGGTGTAAGTCTTAGGATATGGTTTGGTATTAGGAACTGCCCCAGGGAGTAGCCCTGGCAGGCAGCAGCGGGGAGGTAGTGAGAACACCGCGGACGGTTGTAATCTGTTTTATTGTGGTAAAAGTTGGCGTTTTTTTATTTCAATAATGGTATATATACACATGAAAAGGTTTATGCATGTCTATCATGGGTGTAACTTGTAGACTGTACGGGTTTTAGTGGACCCGTACAAGAGAGTTGTTTGTAGCCATAATTGAGTGTCGGACAAGGAGGAAAAGTTAAACACTTATTCCCGTAAATAGTTGTAACTCTCCATAGTAATAATAAGTTAAAATAGTAGATGCTTATCTGTTTAGTTATAGTTAAGCGCGCGGTGTAGTAAATGAGTAATTGCTTATATTACGCGAGTCGCGTTTATGTCAGCAATATGTGCGGAGAATTAACCTTACACCATCTCGTTGCTGACCACGCAGCCGCAGAGTTCAATGTTCAGTTGGTAGCTCGAACACCCACAATATTTAAGTACAAAAATGAGAGAAGTAAAATAGCCTATATGTGAAAACTTGTAAGTGGCCTTATAATTACTAGCAACCCGCACACGTTTTCATTCGCGTGTTCCTGTTCCCGTTGGTACACCAAATAAAAGTATTCTATATTCGTTGTTCACCCTGAATGACCATTCTAAATATTGCTGAGAGAATTATAAAAATCGCTTAAGTAGTTCCAGAGATTACTTCCTACAAACAAACACAAACATACAAACATTATAAGATATTCCTTCAATATAAAGATTTAAGGCAGTTTTACACACATTTTGAAAATAATAAAATTAAAATTGTACGGGTAACCACACAATAGGCATATTGTCAATTTACGTAACTTAGAAACAATTAATAATGCTAATATTGTATTACTTCCGTATTCTGCATACGTTTCTTTTATAAGTAATTATTAATTAAATTCAGTGTTTGAGTATTGACTACCATTGGGTTTGTTTCGTACAATAACTTTCCCTCACCTCTCAATCATCTAAACACACTACAAAAATAAAATAAATACAAGGATCCGCACCTCTCTCGCCTAGCGACTTTTGTGAAAACCATAAGCAAACTTTTGCCAGTGCCTTGTCGACACAACTCGCGGAAATGGCAAGCTTTTGTGGTTACAGTAGCAATTAGTTTACCACAGAATCACTAGATGGCGCTATACTGCTACTAGCACAGCAGTACGTTTTGATAGAGTTCAGTGTACTTCTCACAGATGGCGCTTTCTGCACTTTACCATTTGCGAGCTCTACCAAATGACTCCATTCCATTCAATTGATGGTAAGTATACAGCAGAGGTGTTTTTTATTCTTGATAGAGAAGCTCTTGATGTTTATCTGACCTGATCGTAAGTGTCGATAATGCCAAAGATGTAATCAAGCTTCACCTTAACCATCAACCACAGAGGAACTGGGTATCTTATCATTAATTGTGGGAACACAATAAATGATGTTAACATTATTATTGTGGCGACAGTTTTTGATAAGTTGGTGGTAGGACAGGAAGACTTGAAAAATGTCCTACCACGAACCGAACCGAGTACAGAGGAGATAATTTTTGATTCTTTTCTGAAATTGCCAGCCAACGGAAAAAATGGTATGTTTGGTAAGAGCTAACCATTTGGAGCAATAGTCAATATGGCACATGGAGCGTTACTTCCGTCTGAAAAAAAAACCGAGTTATCCTGAAGTCGCGCCCAAAAAAGTTTTACTTCTAAAATGAGTCCAAATACTAGAAAAAAAAGATGCAAATTATTCCATAATGTAAGGTAGTTTCATCTTAACTGGGCGTCAAATATTTGCAAAAATATTTCTTTCGGATCTTAGAAGTGCAAATTTCAAAGAATTGATAAAACATTGTTTACCATAAAAACATAAGCACCAAGCACTGACAAATTTCGACAGCGAAAGCAGTACCTCAATGGCGTAATGGTTGACGCAGCCGCCCGAATTGCGGAAGATGCTGGGTTCGATTCCCGCCTGAGGCAGGTCGATTTTTTTCAGTGTATTTTTTCTAGTATTATAAATATTTACGCGTTTGTAAACGCAAAAGTTATTCCATAATGAGTCCAAATATTTTTAAGATTTAGTTCAATGTCAGATATCAAGAAGAGCAGGCAGCTGCCACTCAGTAGCTACTCACCAGGCGGTGGGTCGAACCTCCTCTTCAAGTAATCCAGCACCTTCTCACGGACGCTGCGCTTTTTGGTGTCTTTGTCGTCGGCATTCTGGGGAAGAGAAGTTATTATTTTTATGGAAATTGAAAAATGGGATCTTAGAAAGATTGTTTTCGACTGTCACTGAAGCTGTTAGTTAACCTTTATCTCACCTACGACTGAATTTAGAAACGAGTTTTAACCGGTACTCTTAAATGTGGGGCTAATTTAAATACGAAATATATTATAATAATAATAATCTTTATTTCGGACACATAGGATCCATATACAATTGCTGATTTTTTTTATCAATTTTCTTACAATCACATTCATACATCGTCAAACAAAAAAAAAATCGTATTATAAAATAATTATACAATCGCGCTCCTTATCTCAAAAAAGTTGATCAGAACCTTAGATAACATTTGGGCCAGATCTAACAATAGTGTCTCAAAGCAGTGACTCTTTAAATCTTAAATAAAGGGCCCAAGTAGCACATAAAGGCTGTACAGCGACTGCCTTATGGATACCTAGATACTAAAAGCTGTTTATGATGGTGTTATAAAGGTGTTTACAGCGCATTCTCAACCTTTATAACTCTTAAATGGGCACAAATTATACAGCCTATAGTTCACATTTCGTTATAACGGCATTATAGTAGCATTATTTAAGAATTATTATGGTTCACTAAGCTGTGTATCAGATGTTTAATAGGACACATGTTACCTCTTAAGCAGCGAAGGCACTAAAAATACGCTCTCCACGGTCATCTTAAGCATATTTAAGTTTTCGATAACGCCGTTTTAAATTTTTGGTGTACTATTTTGACATTCGTCTTTAAATATTCTGCGGTGTCTGTGAGCTGTTAATGGTGTAGTGGAATTATACTATATATATTTTGGTTAGTGTTTATCACGTTAATATCGTGAAATCAATTGGGGACGCGAGTTTTCTGTGAATCTATATAGCAATTTCTAGCAAATTTTTTAAGCGCCTCGTATATATTACATTTTTGATTAGAAATATGTAACAAAAATGTTCGTAAAACATATGTTTTTTTTGGGTGTAATTTTTAATTGCATAAATTATGCTTTATTATTATTTTTATTGGCAGTAGGTTTATAGTTAGCATAAATAAAGGGCATTGATTATAAACAAATCATAGAAAACAATACATTTAATGGTGATAAGTAATAATAAAATGGCGTTCCATAAATGCTGCGTAACAGAGCTTAGGTGAACCGATATGTCACTTTTGGAATTAAATCATTGTAAATTTACACCAAACTGATACTTTAGGCTGTTCGATAGTTCACTAAGGAACTGTTAAAAACCAGCATTTTTACGGTGTAAATCGACACCTGCATACAGCAATAATCATATTTTATACCATTAAAATTCTCTTAAGCAGCCAATGTAATATAAAGATGCTAAATGCTGCAAAAAAGCATTTTTTACAGCATTTTCTACTCAAATACCGTAACAAGAGTATCCATTATTACTTATATAATGCTATTATTACGATTAAAGTGTAATTCACAGGTTAAAGATCACGGTTGAACCTTAATAAGTGGTTATTAAAGCTAAATGTTCCAATTTACACCAAAGGTGATATGTTAAAATGCTACTTGGGGGGGCATCAAAGCCAAAAAAACAATCTTGCAGCTAAACAATTTGCTTTTATACAAAAGTTCTTTTTGTGGCGCACGGTGACGCAAAATTAGCTGGTTAATTTTAGGGCAGAACTCACAAAATTACGCTCGTGTAGCCTCACAGGTGAAGTTTAGCTTTGCTCTTCTCGTAGTCACCAAGTAAATCACTTGTGTGCGATAGAGGAAGTCTTGTGTGCGATCACCTTACGGAGACCATGCTACTAACCGTAGCACGTCTACGGAGAGCATGCTACGAACCGTAGCACGTCTACGGAGAGCATGCTACGAAACGTAGCACGGTTACGGAGAGCATGCTACGAACCGTAGCAAGGCTACGAAGAGGATTCTACGAATCGTAGGAGCTTGCTACATCACTACGAGTCTGCTACATTACCTATTTTTTAATTTTTACCGCCGAGGCAAAAGGAGTGATGGTTTTGACATGTCTGTAGGTCCGTGTGTCTGTCTGTAGCATTGTAGGGTTTTTTTTATTGAAAGCTGATGGTTTGTACATTTCATAAAAATCTGTTCAGGTATATCAAGGTCATCAGCTCTCTCTTTAATAATATTTAGGGAAAGTGTTATTTAAGTAGATCGGAATTAAACTCCGAGAGTAAAATAAAAAGAATTAAATTAAAATAATTAAGTAACACTCGACACAAATTAAACTCAAAAGTAAAAATATAAAATTTGTCACTCGACCTTTTGTTTTACTTTCTCTGTGATTGGTTAAGCAATACACAAACGTTACCACACTCATAATTAGAAAAGGGTTTGAATTGAGTTTTAGGTAACATTTGGTTACACTTAAAACCACATCTGGCAGTATTTATTTATTTATAGGTATAGGTCATGCACTAATTAAAATTGTGCTAGGTTACCTGTCGCCTACTTAAATTGGTTACACACGAAACCACATCTGGCAGTATGGGTCATGAACCGACTCAAATAGTGTTAGTTTACCTGTCGCCTACGTAAATTGGTAAACTACATCTGGCAGTATGGGTCATGAACCGACTCAAATAGTATTAGTTTACCTGTCGCCTACGTAATTTGGTAAACCACATCTGGCAGTATGGGTCCTGAACCGTTTCTAAAAGGTGCCAGGTCGCCAGCCTGTCGCCTACACAAAAGAGTCACCAAACCCTCAGCAACTAAACCCTAAAGTTAGTATAAAGTAGATTTAAAATATAAATTAAAGAAAAACCGCAGTTTGTAACTTTATTTACAAAAAAAACGTCAGGAAATCACGGGTATGCAAATCGGGAATTCGCCGAATTACCAATTGAAGCAGACATGTACATTTATCTGCCAGTATGTGTTGGACTAGTGCCCTGTGTTGGAGCATCGAGACGTGAGGCCACCGCATACTGGTCTTTTGGTGACGACTCCTGCATACTATATGGGGTATCAGATGTCGTTATGGTTATTTGATTGGAGCGTGTTCTGCAGCCAACTGATACAAACTTAATCATACAACAAAATCCCTGTAAGTTAGTAGTACTTTAGTAGTATAATAAAAGTTTTATTATGTGACAGTTGTGGCACATAATAATGTCCCCCACCTCGGGCTCGAGCCTACCTCACATTAGGGGCGATTGGGCCAGTCAACCACGCTGGCCGAGTGCGGGTTGGTCGACTTAAGACACAACCTAAGAATTTCTTCATAGGTGTGTGCAGGTTTCCTCATGATGTTATCCTTCACCGTAAAAGCATCGATTAAACGTACATATGTATTCAAAATAGTAAAACACATTGGTACGCGGCGGAGTTCGAACCGGTGCCTCCCGGGTGTGAGACAACGCCCTTACGCATTACGCCAGCGATGCTTTAGCGGTACTCTGATAATCTATATCAATCTGCTACCTCTCCGTCTTACTACCACTGGTGCTAATATCAAACTTCCTCTAATGTACTCACTCCTTGTAAAGCGCTTCATCGAGCCCAAGTTTGCTCCTGCTTGGAGTACTGCGGTCACTTTTTGTATGGATCTGCTCGATATCAGTTGATGCTCTGAGCTCGGTGGATCACCGTGCAAGGAATTCATCGGCAATAACGCAGTTGTTGAGGCTAATCTCCAGAGCCTTAACTACCGAAGACGTGTGGCTTGCCTCTCGGTGTTTTTCGGAGAGTTTGCTGAAGATTTACATAATTTTATCGCCCCTGCCCCTTTCCACGACCGGACGACCAGGTGCGGCGAGGGCTTTAACCCTTATAATGTTTATGTACCTCCCATTAGCTCCCGCTTTCATTATGCAAACTGCTAAGGAATGGACCTCTTTGCCGAGATCTGTTTTTCCGGAGCATAATCTAGACATCTTTAAGGCTAGAGTGAACAAGCACCTTCTAGGCGACCTCAGGCCTCATCATCGCGTTCCATCAGGCGTCATTGTGGTCCAACGCCCAGCCTAGAACATAAAAAAGAGTTCTTTGCAGCTGTATCGACCAGCCACTCGAGCACGTATACAATTAAAATTCTCCATCATGACTTCTCATGTTCCGATTTAGGTTAAACGATATTAGCACGTGTCTGGTGTCCACATTCCGCTCATAAATTACACTTTACGACGCCGCTGTGAGTCTGGTTTATTTATTAAACTGGCAGATGCGTCGCGGGTACATAGTACAACCATCACTACAATTTAGCTCATGCATGACAGTGTTTTAAAAGCTCTAGTGTTTAATTGAAATTGAAATTTGTTGCCCTAAAGCAAGGTGTACTCTCGAAGGTTAGGCGATACTTCAGACCACAGCAGCTGCTTCTTTTATACAAAGCATTTATCCGATTATGGATCGTATTTCTAACATATTTTGGATGAATCAGCGAAATACCAGCTTGCGGCTTTGGACTTGGTAGTAAAAGAGCAACGCGACTTAATGGAACCCAATACTTACAGACGCCAAACTACCTATCAAGCCTCGACCATCGCCGAAAAGTAGCCAGTTTATCGGTATGTTTTATAGGATACACTATGGAGTGTGTACGATAGAATTATAGTGAATTCCATCAGCCCCTTTCCATTATCGGGACACAAGCTTAAATGATCACCCTTAATAAATTGTTGAAATCCCAACCATCCGCACAAGGCGATTTGATAACTCTAGGTAACGTCATGTAACGCGTAGTGCGTATCTTCACTTATACAAATGCTTTCCTATTATGACTAAAAAAATAATTAAAAACAGAGTTTTTTGAAGTAGGCCATAGCGTACTAGCCGCCCGAATTTGAAGTGCCCGAACCTTACAGAAGACCGTCATCAACATCATAACAGCCTTTATAATTGGTGGGTCCAATGGTGCCTGCTGGGACACAAGGCCTCTCCTTGTCAACAAAGGAGGTTTAGGCAGTAGTCCACGCTTGCCCAGTGCAGATTGGTGGACGGAGTATAAGGTGATCAATACCCCTTTGCTGATCCATTAGTCACTTTCTACGACACCCATTGGAGGATATGGGGTGATGCTATTCTACTGTGCCGGCATCACATGGTCAAATAACACACATTTGTGTGGTGCTGTAATTCTGTTGATGAGTAAGGTAAGGGGGCTATGGTTGGAAGCACTAGTGTCACGTCAGTGCTGCAAATGTCTATAATATATTACTACGCTCACACCAATTATCTAGCCCAAATTAAGTATCATTAAGAACTTGTGTTACGGATACCTACTAGATAACGGACATTTTTTTATATATACATAATAATTTTAGATATTTTTATAAATAAACTTAAATAAATATATAAACAACCATGACTCGCAAACAAATATTCGTGTTCGTCACACAAATATTTGCCGCTACCAGGACTTGAACCCGGACCGCTTGATGTGTAGGCAGCTATACTGACCACTCCACCAAGACGTCTATAGGCGATGGTGACTATCAGGCAGGCTCTATAATTGTCTGTAAACCATAAACGACATAAAAAATATGTATTTTTTAATTAACATCGATATAAAACGTACACAGTGGCTACAATAAAAACGTTTGTACTAACTACATGCCCGGAGCGCCGTAGCGACACAGCGCACGAATTAACGGTGCGACAAATTAATGCGGGAAGTACAAGTGCCGGGGGAACGACCACAGGGTAGTGAATATGAAATATGATATTTTTTTCTGTAAAGTTGCATTATTGGACCTGAAGGAATGGTGGAATTTTTTTTGATCGCAACGAAGCACTTGTGTATCACCGTGTGTGCCAAGTCACTGAAGATCAGAGCTGACTGTTGCGGAGGTGCTGGATAAGGTTGGTGGTTCTTTTATTATCCCCTTAAGTGGCAGGCAGACATAATATGTCTGACAGTTTATATCGCGCGTGTGGCACGCAGATATATTATGTCTGCCTGTTAGTTGCATTTTTCATACTACCCTGCCACTCAACGCCATTTTGGTATTTTATTTTTGTGCCACTTGTCTGATTATAACACAGAGGGGCAAGATTTTACTGATATAATAGATTTAATAGGCACCGGTTCGAACACCGCCACGTACCAATGTGTTTTACAATTTTGAATTCATATTTATGTGTAATCGACGCTTTTACGGTGAAGGAAAACATCGTGAGGAAACCTGCACACACCTATGACGAAATTCTTAGGTTGTGTGTGAAGTCGACCAACTCGCACTTGGCCGGCGTGGTTGACTAAGGCCTAATCGCCCCTAATGTGAGGTAGGCTCGAGCCTGAGGTGGGGACATTATATGAGTTGTTGTAATGATGACAGTCCGCTAACCCACATAGCATGTGAAAATCAAACAATAGCATAGATAGCATATTATAGAATAGAATAGAATAGAATATGACTTTATTGTACATACATCAACCAGATTAACAATAGTATATTAATATATAAAAATAGTTGTACAAAGGGCGACCTTATCGCTAAAAGCGATCTCTTCCAGGTAACCTTAGGATGGACAGGATTGCAAAGTAAAAAGTAACTATGAGGGAAGATGGCGACGTATATCTACTTATTACATACTAATTATAAATACCAAATAATAATTACATAAATATAAATACTTAAATATTAATACACACATACATACAATATATAAAATATATACTGTAATAAAATAAAATAAATACTGTCATATACTATAGATACTAATGGATGATTATAGTGACAAATAATGAGCCTCTACTTGTTTCTTAAAAGTTCCTTGAGTTTGAGCTTTCCTTATATTTGCAGGTAAAGCATTCCACAACAAAACAGCTTGAACAGTAAAAGAATTGTTATAGAATTTTGAGAAATGTACCGGAGTCTCTAACCTCAAATTCTCTGATGATCTTAATACTCGTGAGTGAGTATTGTGGAGAAACTTAAAACGTTCCTTTAGATAAAGAGGAGTGTTGGGGTGAAATAGGATGGCATAAAGGAGGGAGAGAATATGGGCATTCCGGCGAAGGCGAATTGGCAACCACTTGAGCTTATGACGAAATTCTGAAACGTGGTCATATTTTCGTAAACCAAATATAAACCGTATGCAAAAATTTTGAAGTCGCTCAAGTTTATTTAGTTGCTCTTCGGTTAGATTAAGGAAACTGCAGTCAGCATAATCAAGGATCGGAAGAAGTAGGGACTTAGCAAGCGCAATTTTGGTAGTGGTTGGAAGAAAGTTACGAAGTCTTCTGAGATATCCCGCTGAAGCGAATAGCTTTCGACTAAGCTCCTGCAAATGATATGTCCAAGATAAGTTAGAGTCCATGTAAATGCCTAAGTTTTTCACAGTGCTGCTTAGGGTAATATGCGTTCCATCCAACATAACCTTGGGCATCGCCAACCAATCAATTTTGGAAGTCATGCGCGAACTACCTATTACAATTACCTGCGTTTTGGAAGGATTAACTTTAAGACCATAATAGGTACTCCACTGACAAATGCGATCTAAGTCCATGTTAATTACGTTAATCGCCTCTGGTAATCGATCTGGTGGTGTTTGAAAATAAATTTGTAAATCATCTGCGTAAAGGTGGTAGGAAGAAGTTAGTTGTTTAGAGATAGTATTTATAAAAATTGCAAAGAGTAAGGGAGATAAGACGCCACCCTGTGGAACTCCGGCCGATGTATGGCACCATGAAGACATAGTATCTTCAATGCAAATTCTCTGCCGGCGTCCAAACAGGTAACTGTGAAACCAGTCAATTGCCGTTGGAGATATGTTAATAGATCGTAGAATGGCAAGAAGCACATCAAAATCTACGGTATTGAAGGCATTACTAAAGTCTAATAGACAAAGTACCGTTAGGGAGCCAGAATCCATGCCCCATCTAATATCGTCAGTAACTTTTATAAGTGTAGTGGTGGTGCTGTGACCTGAGCGGAAACCGGACTGGAAGGGATTAAGGAGCTGATTAAGGGATAGGAAAGAACTAAGTTGGTCGTAAACTAAACGTTCCAAAACTTTGGAGAGAAATGGAAGGATGGAAATAGGACGATAATCGGAAAAGGATATTGGGTTAGGTATCTTAGGTAAAGGAGTAATTTTCGCATCTTTCCAAGCTGTAGGAAAGACACCGCTTTGTGTTGAATAATTAAGAATATGGGAGATCACAGGAAGGATTTCATCAAGAATGGGTACTATCATTTTACGGCTTAACAAGTCACAGCCCACTGCAGACGATGTAATTGAGAGAATGCTCTTTTTAACATCACAATCCGACAATTGACGAAAGAAAAATGAAGGATGATTAGGGATGGGAGTCGTTGACAGAGAATTTAAAGTACAAGATTTTGTAGATATATCAAAATCAGAGGTTGCTGAGAAATGTACATTTAAAGCATTCAAATCGAGACTGCCAGGCGTAGTCACTTGGCGAGATTTCCCAATTCCCACAGATCGGAGAAATTTCCAGACTTTTGCTGGGTCTCCGTTTTCGACAGAATTATGGAAGTAGTGGCGCTGGGCATTCCTACACACCTTATTACAGTGATTTCTAATTGTGACATACTTATCCCAATTTACAGTAGTTGGACGATGCTTATATTTAGTTTTAGCAGCAGATTTTTTGTTTAACAGAAGCTTGATCTCTTCTGAAAGCCATGGAGAAGGTGCATGTTTCATTTTTATGTTACGAACCGGAGCATGTCTGTCATATAAATCGATTAGTTTGTTGGTAAATTCATTAATTTTCACATCAACTGATGCGCATGCAAGAATCGAAGACCAGTCAATGTTGTAAGCATCATCACGAAGTTTGTCGATGTCCATTCTACCAAAATTACGAAGCTGAAGGATTTTGGGTTTAATCTTAGGTGGGCGGATTTTATAGGACATGAATATCGCGTCGTGATAGGAAAAGGAATCGGCCGGACATTGGCCATGGGAAGCAATATTGTCAAGAGATGAAACAAGAATCAAATCAAGGAGAGAAGGGATACAATTTGGAAAGTGATGGGTAGCATTCAAGGGAGGAATAAATAAGTTGGTGGATCGTAGAACGGAAAGGAAAGTTGAGGAGCGGATGTCATTTTTCAGGAGGCAGGTATTGAAATCACCCATGATTATTGTATGACTGTAAGAAGGAGTGAGGTTTACAAGGATAGTTTCAAGGGAAGAAAAGAAGTCTATACGACAGGATGGGATGTAATAGGCACCTAGTAGAAGCTTAGTTCGGAGTAATGTGATCTCTAAAAAGATATGTTCGCCAGCATTTGAAGACGGTGGCTGTGGTGACATACTTATAACGGAGTACGGAATATTAGCACGAAGATATATGGCAACACCACCACCGGCGCCAGCTATGCGATCATTTCTAACTAAGATAAATCCAGGAAGGGAGTACGATGTAGAAGGAAGGATAGGCTTTAGCCAGGATTCGGAAATAAGAATGGCATGGATGTTCTTACAGTCAAAAGTAGATAGTAGGTCAGAAAAATGAGCCGGAATGCTTTGGGCATTAATATGAACGACATTGAAATTATTGGGAACGTCAGAGAAATGAGCCTCCAGTGAGTCTTTCATGGTCGGAATGCTAACAAAACTGTCGGCACTATCATCACTAAGTGACAAGAAATCTCCTGAATCATCATCCATTTAACAATATATTATATAATAGATAGATACTATAAATAATGATAAATAAATATAGAATAAAGATAAATTAATACTATTAAAAAAAAGAAAAACTAAAAACAGTGAAATCACTCAATACGCAGTCCACCCGCCAGTTTAGATTATAATAATACAAAAAAAAAAATCATTAAAAGAATGTAAAAGAATTTGCAATCACTCACTAAAATACAATAAATAATTTAAAAAAAAAAAAAAATGTATGATAAAAGAAGTATGTATATGAATTAAATAATTTACTGAACTGTGTGATACCACATAATACCCTTATTCCAAAGCAAAAATCAAAAAGAAGATAGAAAACTAAAGATATGGCTGTATGGGCTAGATTCCTTTGCCATATCGTAATAGTAGACATTTAAGAAAAAAAAAAAAAAAAAAAAAAAAAAAGAACTTGTAGTAGTCAATGTCACTGTCAAATTAAGTAAAATTGTAAAACTCACAAAATTATATAAATTGAGGGTTATTAACAAAAAATTAACAAAATTAAGTAAATAGATAGTAAGGTAAACAGCGAAAACCAGATAACTACCAAGAGGGTACCACAAATACTATAGCTACGAGTGATTGCCTAGTTTATTATCACTTCTATGACAAACTAAAATGAGAATTAATCTAAGGAATACATGAACTGCACTTACAACACACAAAGGGACCTGGAAGAGATCTTACTTTTTAACAACAACTAGACGTTTTGTTTTGGGCTTCGTTGCTGCTACCGCCTTCACCGGTTCCTGCTCTATATTGTTTACCTCGGCGACACTGACGAGACGATGACGAGAACCATCGGGGCCAATGACGAAAACGCATCCGTCCTTGGTCCAACACTTGTTGACGCCGAAGCGATCTCGAGCAGCCATGAAGGCCTCATGTCGAGATCGTGTTAGGAACTCTGACAAGGTTACGCCAGAACCCTTCAGCTTCGTTTTGGCAAACCATACTTTATTTCTCACATCTGAGTCCCGGAACTTCACAAGTATCGGCCGTGGCTTATCGGGACCTGCTGAACGGCCCATTCTATGGCACCTCTTAATGTCGCTGGGGGTGAAGTTTATTATGCCAATCTGATCAATATTATATACCGATACGACCTGGACATCTTCAAAAAAAGCGTATTCCATCCTTAAAGGTCGGCAACGCATTTGTGATTCCTCTGGTGTTGCAAATGTCCATGGGCGGCGGTGATCACTTACCATCAGGTGAACCGTCTACTTGTTTGTCCCTAATATTACAGTCATAACCAGCTCCTCGGTTGTGTGTTCCGGGGCAAGATTTCACAAGCATAATTATTTAGTTTTGACTGGTAATCCACCTTACAAGAGAATCCCAGTCAAAAATAAATATACCCGACCTACTGCGTACATCTACACTATGTCCACAGAAGAAACTTTCCCGAACCTTTATTTTGGCGCATTTGCTAAAGTATTACACAGAAATACTTGGCCACATGCGGAAATACATTTATTGTGGTCGTTTGCAAGACCGTGTGGAATGGAAACTGTCGTAAGGTTAAAAATCGGGAGTGGTCTCCCCTTGACTTTCTCGTAAACAGAGGACGACTCAAAAGTTGATAGTAACCTTTTATTTTGATGTCATACTACATGTTAAATTTTCGGTCACCCATCCGAGTACCGACCGCGCACTTAGTTGCTTAACTTTCGTGATCGACGACTCAACAGTTGATAGAAACCTTACATTTTAATGGCATACAAGCATGTAAAATTTTGGTCACCCATCCGAGTACCGACCACGCACTTGATTGCTTAACTTTCGTGATCGAGACTCAAAAGTTGACAGAATCCTTATATTTTGATGTCATACCTGCATGTTAAATTTGGTTGCAATAAGTTAAAGGATACTCGAGTTATCGTGCTAACACAGACACACACAGACATAATTCCAAAACAAATATTTTTGGACTCAGGGAGATCAAAAACGTGTAAATCCGTCAAAATCTCGAGGTCGAATTTTTTGACCATTACAAAACCTCCTCTGCTATTAAATACAAGAAGGTAAAAATCAACGCAATTAGTTGAGGATAACTGCTTCAAGCTTTGACCCGAACGTACAATACAAACAAACATTGCAAATAACAGCTTGTAATGTAAAAAATTGTATAAAAAAATCTCACCTGTTCTCGAAGATTCTTGGTCTTGTTTCTCCCCTTGTTGTGTGTGGCCACCACTCCGTACATCGTTTATAACACACTACACACCACAGTTTTATGTTTTCTACTTTGAATGTCTGACGCCGCGAGAACTACGAGTCTGAAAATACTTTTTATGATCACTTGGAATCAAGGAATTTTACGAGTCCTATTGTCCGACGGCAAGTCTAAGTCACAAGGAAACTTGGGGGCGAAACGACACACACAGTCAAAAAAGAGGTTAGGGTGAAGAAAACCTTCTTTAAGAAGTGGCAAGCGTCAGGATCTGCCGAAGACTGCGACACATAATACGTTTAGGAAGCGTGCCACTAAGGGAGCTGTCGCCAGAACCAGACGTGACTACTAACAACCGTAACATAAGTTAGAATCGTCTGAGGGGCAGAAGCTGATCTATAATTTGGCAAGCTCCATCCAGGGTCAAAGCGGCGCAGGATATTTGCAAGTGTCGCTGTGTAAAAGTTCCTAATGGTAATCTGTTATGCGAGGACCTCACATTGAACGAGAGATGGTGCCCTTACTTCCACGAATTGCTGAACAGGCAACATAAACAGGTGCAGCCACCGGACCTCCCTACAAATCAAAGACTAGTGCCACTGGTAACACCTGCAGAAGTCTAAACTGCATGGCAAACCGGAAAGATATCGGAGCCGATGGCCTCATCAAGGCCTAGAAGGCGACGGGACCTCGCGGTGTGCGCATCATCATCACAACAGCTTTTATAATTCGACCCACTGCTGGGACACAAGGCCTCTCCTTGTAATCTAAAGAAGATTTAGGCAGCAGTCCACCACGCTTGCCCAATGCGGATTGGTGAACGGAGTATAAGGTGATCAATACCCCTTTGCTGATCCATTAGTCGCCTTCTACGACACCCATTGGAGGATATGGGGTGATGCTATTCTACTCTGACGGTGTCACATGACCTATTTAACGGCGCACTACTCACTGGGCAGATCCCAAGCCAATGGAGGCTCAGTATCATTGCTCCAGTCTTCAAAGGCAAGGAGTCAGTGCTGGAGTTCTCTAATTACCACGATATAAAGGTCGTGTCCCACACCATGCAGATCTTTGAAAGGATAATTAACTCCCGGATCCGGTAGAACCACAGAACAAATAAAAGAGATTAGAAGTCGTAAGTAGGCGGCGCGCGCGCTGCTGGTTATGAGTAAACACTACATTCGATCAATTTCGAAGAAGAAAAATATTTTTAAAAAAAATCTAAAAGACCGTCCTGTGTTATTTTAACTGGCAGGAAGCAAAGTTAGACTCATAATCTTACCAATGGAGACATTCTTTTCAAAAAATATTGGCTCTGGTATTAACATCGCTTGATACTTGATACGACTTTTAACATCTTTTATCTGTTCTGTGGTTAAAAATGTACTTTCTCACAGCATCAATATTGGTTTCGATCAGGTCATATGGAATCTGCGTTTGCACTAAGGATTGTCGCGGAAAAATACAGGACGAAGAACACGCCTTTGCACTGTATTCTTGGATATGAAGAAGGCCTTGGACTGCGTTCCTCGTATGATGATCTGGTGGGCTCTACGGTCCAAAGAGGTTCCAGATACCTATATTGACATCATTCGAGACATATACTGCGATTTCTGAAAATAAACGTTGTCAGTTGTATTTGGGACCGACCTCCAAATAAACATATAGATTTTTTAAACAAATTTTTTATTTCTCGGTTTTAAAGGGCGTTTTTTTTTATTTATTTATTTCTATAAGTTACCTTGCATTTGCAATCTGTGACAAATTAAGTGTTTTTAAGTGACAATTTATTTTTAGAAATTACGGATTGCAAAAATTGTCCTATGAAAGAATCTGTTTTTTGAAATGTTAATTACCTTTTGTGAACAGACCTCAGAACAGACTATAGGGTTGGGGTTGGCAGCCGTCAGTGTGGCAGGCGTCTATAGGCGGTGACTGCTTACCACCAGGCCGTGTGCTTGGCAAAACAACCAAATACCATTAAAAAAAATGTTGTATTCTCGCATACACACATCCCGTATCGTCCCATTAAATAATGCGGTAAATTGAGCGTATTGTACCGTACATTGCGCTCGGGGCTTATTGGGAATTTATTGCGGTTTTTTGCGCTAATATTTTAGGTCTGCGTTTGACGTTTTAGAGGGACAAAGCCAAAGTTTAATAAAATAAAGGTTTTGCACAAAACCACCTTTAGTATTGTTATACCTGTGATAAAGAATAATTTGGAAGAAATGATAAGGATTTTATTTGCCATGATATATTTTCCTGATGATGATATATCCCATGTGATGCCGGCAGAGTTGAATATCATCACCCCATATTTTTTTATTTATTTTTATTTATTTATTTATTCCATTTAACAATATTGATTGTGTCGGAAATTTGATAATTGAAACATTAATACTTAATTTTAGCTAATAACATTAAAAATAAAATCATGCTAAATAATAAATTACAAATTGAAAATAATTAAAAAATCATACATTGGCATTTAATAAATTACATAAATATCTAACTTTTATCTAATATATTTTTTTTTAGTTCATTATGTCAACAGGAAGTGCTTCATGTCGTTTACATAGTCATCAATACTGTAATAATTTTTTTCAGATAGGAAGGCTTTCAGTTTTTTCTTAAATTGGTTATAATTGCAAATACATTTTAGGTTATTTGGTAGCATATTGAACAATCTTATAGACTGGAACTGAGCACATTGACGGACTATTTGAAGTCTAGGTTTGCATTCAAATTTGCAGGCTTTGCGTCTGGTGTTTTCACGACACATCTTTTTCACTTCACTTTCAGTTTCTATCAACTGTTTCTTAAAGTCACCCAATAAAACCAATAAATAAAGGCACGGTACTGTAAGTACGCGTAGATTCTTAAAATGTTCTCTACAAGATTCCCATGGTGGAATACGCAACATTATTCTAATAGCTCTCTTTTGCATTTTAAACGCGTCATGGATGTTATATTTATAACTGTGCCCCCAGCATTTGACTACAGTGTCAAATGCTGGGGGCACTTAGTCTAGACTCGACTAGCCCAAAATATACCATTCTCATCTGTGTCATAGATAGTTCATCACGGAGGCTTCTCAGCGCATAACAGGCAGAACTCACTTTGTGTACAATGGCCCCTAGCTCGGGTTTCCAGTTTAAACATGTATCTATCTGTACACCCAGAAACTTTGCCGAATCCGTGAAAATCAGATTGTTTCCATTTAATCTAATATTAATCGTTTCTATATTTTTTGCGTCAGTTCGAAATAAGATGGCCATTGTCTTTGTAGTGTTGAGTTTTAAGTTGTTAGAGGTGAACCATTCACCACAAAATTTCAGGACACAATGCAGACCACTAGTTAGTTCTTGCAGATTATCACCCGAGACTATGGCATTTGTATCATCAGCATAGGTAATCAGTTTGGCATTAGGTATGACCTTAGTGGTGCAATCAAACAGATCGTTCATAAATATAATGAAGAAAATGGCCGATAAAACGGACCCTTGTGGAACACCCTTTGTAATTTTAACTATGTCCGATTTTCCCACCTGTTCTTGTCCTCCTACCACGCTGATCACTTCCACATACTGTTGCCTATTCGTAAGGTACGACTGAAGTAGCTTCAAGGTTTGTCCACGTATCCCGTAGTGCTCCAGCTTTATCAACAATAGGTCATGCCTCACCATATCGAAAGCAGAGCACAGGTCCAAGAAGACAGCAGCCACCTTCCTTTTCTCGTTCAACGCCAGTGTGACATCTTTTATAAGTGTGTCTATGGCCTCTCTGGTTCCTTTACCTTTCTGATAGGCAAATTGCCTGGAGTTTATGATATCATATGAAACGAGGTGTTTTACCACACGTGTTTTTACAAGTTTTTCAAATATTTTGCTTAGTGCAGGTAGTATTGAGATAGGCCTATAGTTATTTGGGTCTTGCATTGAATTGTTCTTGTGAATCGGGATAATCTTAGCTACTTTAAGTTGATCAGGAAAACACCCTGCGTCATAACATCTATTAAAAAACAAACTGAGGGGTAGCGCTAGATTGCCAATATTGGTTTTAACTACCGTGATCGGCATTTCATCATAACCACATGATGATTTGGGCTCCATACGGTTAACTATCTTAGTTATCTCTCCTTCAGTGATAGGTGCCCACTTGATATCCCTTTCAACTCTACTAGTATTCCTCAGCAACAAAACTATGGCTCTTTCTATATTTATGTTGTGTAAGTTACGTTGAGAGAAAACCTTTGAAAAACACTCGGCTAATATTTTTGGATCACTGGTTATTTCGTCATTTATTTTTAATTTTATGTTTACTCGCGTACTATTTTTCTTCTTTTTATTGTTCAGTCTATTAACTACTCTCCATATAGCTTTAGTTCCGCTTTTAGACTTTAAAATTTCTGCTTGAACTGCAAGTTTTTTTGCGGATCTTATAACGCGTCTATATATTCTAATATATTGCAATTTATATTCATAAATCGATCGATGCCCAAAGTTTTTACTAACTACCATCAGGAATCGCTTCATTTTGCTGGAAGTTCTTATGCCTTTCGTAATCCACTTGAAATTATTATTTGGTCTAGTGACAAACCTACGCAATTTTATCTTATATGTATAGTTGAAGATATCAGTAATAGCTTTCAAAAAACCGTTTAGTCCTTTGTCATTCCACGTAATACTATTAATCCTTGATTTAAACAATTCATCATTTTCCTTATTATAACGACGTGACCACCTAGTTATCACTTTTGCAGACGGTATATTGCAAACATCATTTAGGGTCAGTTGACAAGTAATTCCTGCATGACCATCGGCAAGACCGTTGTGGTCAACATCAAAGCCGCAGATCTCATGTTCGGCGAGATTAGTCAGGAAGTTATCTAGACATGACTCACAGTCGCCACGTTTATATGTCGAACAAAATATCAAGGGCCTAAACTGATAGCACTTTAATAAGTTCAAAAACTGTGATCTGTTCTTATCATCAGATAGCAAATCTACATTAAAATCTCCACAAATTACAGCCTTCCTATCGAAAAAATAGTCAAGACATTGTTCCAGACATTTTGAAGTCTTCAAAATTTGATTTTTTCAAAGGATTATTTCGATAACAGCGACATATATATAAATTAGTCCTACTATCTTTTGTACAGAAGATTTCGAAACTTTCCTGCTTGTACATTTTGTTACAAGCTAATACTTCTTCTGTACATATGTCTCCTAGCCCTAATATAAGTGATCCACCTCTTTTTTTCGTAGATCTCGTATTGAAACTTAACAACCTATAATCACAAAAGTCGAATGCCAAGACTGCATCCCGGTTTAGGAAATGTTCAGTAATGCACACGTAATGAATCCTATTTTGAAGGTTATCTAAATACATAAACAATTCATCTTTTTTGGTATGGATACCGCAGACATTTTGATGAAAAATTACTATGTCACTTGTTGCCATGTTAGTCACGAAAGGAGCTATTGGAAGCTGAAAAGTTAGACTCAGGACAAGAGCACATGTCTCCATTCAAATGTTCGTCCATCGGAAATTTGTCAATAAAACTATTTAGGTCAGTTAAAATTTGCTTAAATCCATTGTTATTTAAATTGCCATTGAGTCTAGAGAACATTTTGAATGAGCTGTAGTGTAGATTTTTATTCGAATCTAATAGAAACAGGTACTCATGCTTACAATTATCAATATACAATAACTTATTAAAAAGTTCCACTCTCTCGTTATATAAATTTGCAAAATTATTGAGTTTGTATGTTGGCAGGCAGACAATGACATTGGTATGTTGACATTTCATTACTGAATTTCGCAACGCAATTATAATATACAGATAATCATTAGTTTTTTTAAAGTCTTCTTCACCAACAAAAATAATACAGAAATCATTAAAGTTGAAGTCCTCAATTTTCTTGTCCAAGTTTAAAACTAGTTGTTCAATACCCACTCGAGGGGTGAGATAATGGCAGCTCTCTGCACATTCGAAGGTGTTTCTGAATAAGGATATTCTCTTTGACCTATTTCCTGAGCTTATAAGGCAAATCTTCTTCTTTATTGTTGGTGCTGATCTACCCGCGCTCATATCCTGATGACAGGCGGTTATTTCAGGTTGTGTATAGGATCTTTCAGGATTAGTATTTATTAACTGGGTATCCAATAGAACAAAAGAAGAGCCAAGAGACTTGTCCAGGATACTATTATTAAAATGTGCTTGTGTGCCGTTGGATTTATTTCCTGTACCCATGGATAATGATTTACACACATCCTTCAGACGTTGGACTTTTTTTATCTTTCGATTGTAACTGCTTTTTAAGATCAAAATTTTCACTTACTAATTTCTCTATTTCATTCTCCGCACACTCTAATTTTAGCGTCAAACTTTTCAGTTGCATTTCCATGTCTCGTATATGGGCTTCAGTGTTAGTAATATTCAAATCTGGACAGCTTCTATGAGGAGTACTATATGACAGACGATTTGTATGACCATATTCTTCCATGCTTGAATCCGATAACGTATCGAAGGAATTATGTGTAGGGACATTAACTTTTGTTCTCACAGTTATATTTTCATTCCCTTCAGTTAAGTCAGAAGATTTTGGACTATTTTTCGGCGAAACATCCATATAATTAACCGTCGTCGGACTATTTATGCAGGTGGTATTACTCAGACTGACTATAGGCGTACTCGTACCATCCGTCATGCTATTAGTGCAGTGTTTGCATTTCCATGACTGCTTACCTTCCGCAGACATAACTCTAAAAAAATGAAATGTTAGGTTGGTGCAGTCTATATGTAAATCATTCTTACATACTGAGCATGATAGAAACTGTCTATTGGTAATTGCTTTATTACAAACACTACATTGACTATTTTTGTATAAGCTAATCCGTGAATTTCTAGTCTTCGCAGTATTTATAACTTTTGAAGTCTTCATCCTTACTGAAATTAAAAGCCGCCAAGTCGATTTCTAAAATAATAAAACAAAAAGAGAGGAGAAAAAAAAAAATATCGTCCAATGGGTGTTTTAGAAGGAGAGTAATGGATTAGTAAAGGGATCACCTTATACCCCGTCCACCAATCCGCATTGGGCAAGCGTGGTGGACTACTGCCTAAACTTTCGATGACAAGGAGACGCCTTGTGTCCCAGCAGTGAGTCGAATTATAAAGACTGTTATGATGAGATGATGTTTGTTTGGTATATTTTTTGTGTAAACGAACGGACGAAAAGATACGGACAATTTTCTTGGGTTATTGATAATATTGCCAAATAATTGCGAACCTTAAGTGGCAGTGGGCAGGGCACATTGCTAGGAGAACTGACGGCCGTTAGGACGGAAATTTTCTTGAATGGCAGCCGTGTACCGGAAGACGCAGCGTTGGTAGGCCCCCCACAAGGTGAACCGATGATCTGAAAGGTCGTTGGAAGCCGCTGGATGCGGGCAGCGCAGGACCGACCGGTTTGGAGATCCTTGGGGGAGGCCTATTTATTTATTTACTTTAATTAGAACGGCTGCAAGCCACTTACACTAATTATAGGCACACTGACTTCTCACAGAACTCCAAGCATATTGACAAAAATTTCTTCCATTCATCCGCAAACACATCGCATTCAGGTTTGAAATCCAAGAGTGCATTGAGTGCGGTGACAGCGCGAGGAACAGGTGATTTGGCACCCGAAACAGTGCGGCAGATCGTATTTGCAAATAGTGAATGTTTACGGCTTCGACGGTAATTGTCTGGTACAAATATGCGGAAAAGTACGCCCAACAACTCCGGGGCCTCTATCATTCCGCGTAATATTTTGCACATCGTTCTGATCTGATCGTAATTCCTTCTGACCTCTAAGGAATTGTATCCCATGCAGCCCAGGAGAAACTGGGTAGGGTACATAAACGGATAGTAACCACAAGTTTTTTTATATGTGAACCTCAGAAATGCCTTTTGGACGTTCTCCAGCTGCAAGACATACTTTGCTTGATAAGGTTCCAAATGCAAGCACTGGTTTCAAGTTTGCTGCGGACAAGGACGTTGTATAAAGCTTTTAATACTTCGGGGATCCTGAAGTCCTTAGAATTTCGGAGCACAAAACCTAACCGTCTGTACGACTCCCTAGCGACCGAGGAGATATGTTGGTGGAATGTAAGTCCTGGATCGAAAGTAACACCGAGGTCTTTTATGTGAACAGATTTTGTGATAGTAGCTCCATTCAACTGGCAGTCGTAGGTCACAGGTTGGCGCCTTCGTCCGAAAGTCATGGCGAAACATTTGGAGGCATTGAACTCTATACGGTTTCTCAGACTCTATTCAAGCACGGCATCGATATCGTTTTGGAGCGCGTGACAATCCCCTTCAGAATCCATGGGGCAATACAGCTTCAGGTCATCGGCATAGAGAAGACACTTAGCAGTGAGCGAATGTCCAACAGTGAGCGTCTCTCGGCTGAAATGACGATGATGATGATGATTGATAATACGCAGACGATATATGTAGTGTGTGACGGTAGCAGGAGAAACATCAGGTCTACCTCACATACGGAGTGAAGATATCGCTGTTCTCCAGTCCGCCTGTGACAAACGAAGACTTGTGTGAAATGTTTATGTAGGATCATACAATCAACAGTGATAGGTGTGTCGGATTACAAGGGTCGGTGGATTAGACAGGGACGGATACTGTATACTTACTTAAAATGCTTTTATTCACAAGGCAACTTACTGTGGTGTGTTCCGCGCGTATTTTATTAGTTCTGATTATATTAAGTTGTTGTTGTTGGAAGGTCCAACAGGACAAGCCAGTATAAACACCAAAGTGGAGGTACTATCCCAGTTCGGGATGGTCCATATTCAAGCCATTTAAGGGTGCTACTATGTCAATGTGGGTTCAATGTTTGCCTACTTGCCCCTAAAACATAATTAATATTGCAACACACAAAGTTGCCATGTTCATAATAAATTCTATAAGCGCCAAAGTTGCTCCCTCCAGAGAGCCCGCGAAATTAGTTTGCTAAGTTTCAAATGGCAACACCGAATGCAGGCAACTAAGTTTAATTTCGTCTTCAACAACTTACGAATTGTTTTATTTCTGTGTTAGTTTTGGGTCATTATTTCTGTTGTGGATAGCTGCGTAGTGAAGTAAAGGGTTACCGATGAAGGAGAATCTTTTAAAATCTCAAATCAATCTTTTGAAACTCTCAAATCTTTTGATTCAGCTTCAAGTAATATATTAAAAGATAATTAATGGGATATCTTATCTATGATCTATGTCTGGTAATTATTGTAATAATTTTACATAAGTAAGTACCTAGGTATTTAAGGTGTGTAAAATTATTAAAATAATGCCGAATACTTAGGTAAAATTTATTTGTTGAACTTTTAACAATTATTTCAACGACTTAAAACGTATTTTTCTCATCTACTTTATTGACAGATATTTTGCTATTTAAACACATTAATTAATAACAATGTAACAAATATTTTACCGAACCTCCAACTACTTATTTTTAATTAGGTACCTACGCACAATTTTGAAATTCGAACACGTTATATTTTTAATGTCACACACAACTGTCTAATTTTCCCGCGCTTTCACTGCGCGCTTTCACAAAGGAACCGGTTTGTAAACTGCCGAAGTGACGTAGTTGGTATTGCAGCATCCTTTGGACAAATATAACGTTGTCATTATATCCACCTTATTACTATATAACTAAC
The DNA here is from genome assembly GCA_955850985.1 of Elophila nymphaeata. Classification (NCBI taxonomy): domain Eukaryota; kingdom Metazoa; phylum Arthropoda; class Insecta; order Lepidoptera; family Crambidae; genus Elophila; species Elophila nymphaeata. The sequence continues at coordinate 12,268,797 of OY039094.1, read as the reverse complement.
GCCTACTTTGGTATGTTTTACTGTCGTCCGTTTGTTGGCACACTGCATCCTTTGACATAGAAATTCCATTGGAAATTCGTTTGAACTTTAATGCTATAGTTATAAAGTTGGAAATTGTTCGCATGGTAGTCTTCAACATGTTCGCATCACCAATAACAATGCGGTTCGTGTAGTCTTTATTTTAATAGACTTTAAGCTTAGTTTGGCGTAACGGAAATTTTCAGTAAAACTGACGTGTCCTTAAAACAAAGTTGGACATTGCTACTACGATTATAAACCATATTCTAAAGCCTTAAAGGTTAGATTTCTTTGAGACATATTAAGCTTTAGTTTGCACCAAATAATTACTTTCCAGTGTAAGCTCGCTTGTATAAAATAAAAACTAATTACAAAGTATGTACAACGAGTAACTTTAAACGTATGTAAATAAGGACGAAAGTCGCTCGATGAGTGTCCTAGCTGAATACACTTTTTCCGAACAATTAAAGAAAATTTATAGGCGCCAAAACGCAATAATAAGCTGTGCTTATCTGAAAAAAAAAATACTTAATGGGATAAAAAATGGAGCACTGATTTTTACTATACTTAATAAGGGTGAAAAAAATGGTTCTTCCTCTTTTATAAAAGGCAATGTAAAAAAATGGTTGCCCGGAAAGTCAGTTTACGGATGATTAATTTACGTGATAATGTTATAAGAAAACATTCCATCCTGCTATATATCGCTAGGCTAGGAAATTTCTAGCCTCCCCCCCCCCCACCCCCCCCCCCCCACCCCCATTAAAAAAATTATGGAAAGTTAAAAAGAGCGGCTCTTTGTATGGCCGGTGCTCAAAAGTCCTGGACCCGTTTGTGACTGTGCGCGCTGACAAAAACACATAAACATAATAAAAATCCGAAAATCCGGACGTAAGAGGCCCCTCGGACCGCGAGGCCGTAGGCGGACGGTAAATCATACGGCACCAGGACAAACTAAATAGCTGTAGAAAAATTATAGTTTGGAAAGTAATAAAAACAGTTCAAAATAAGTTTCTTGAAGTCAAAGTAATAAATACAAAATAATTATAACAGATACACTTTCCCAGCCTCAGTTACTGCGATCTAAATTGATACTTTTTGCTGATAGAATAATTCCATAACGTCAAAATAGTGGCTAATAAATACAAAAAATTGATCTCTGAAATCTTGCATTTTACTTTAATCTTTTTTGGCACCTTAGCTGCCTAGGGCGGTTATGGCGCAAAAATACTAATATTAACATTAGATTGTTTGTGGATTGTTTCAAGATACTAACATAAGCTTAACTATTGCATGCTGGTATCTATCCAACTCTTTTTGTTATCAACAATTTTTTATTCTGAATTTGAGTAACTTTTAAGTAAATATCATATAAAACAAACACATTAACTGTTTGACGAAAACAGTTACGTGGTATTACCTTCGATCATCTACAACCGTGGATACAGCACGTCGTACAATAACAAAGCTGAAACTTGGCACATGTGAAAAATTCACCATATTATGCTTCTACTGGCTTTGTCCATACATTGCCGCAGACACCTCAGTCCTTTAAAATGTCTTCAGTCATTACACAGTAATGTAAAAAAACAGTCACTTGAAGCTACCTAAGGTAATTTTTGAAGCTGAAACGAACAAAAAGTGCAGAGGAGTAGCAACGAGCTGTTATTTTTTATTTATCTAAAAAATATATTTAGTTTTCTTCGTATTTATTTTCTACTCTTTAGATATTATGCATTCTAATTAAATTCATTATTATTAGTAGATAAAAGTCGATGACTTTTAATCAAGCCGTGTCGTCATGTGAACGACGTGTAGTTTTGAATACTTGATAAATATAATTTATTTAAATAAAACTTGAAAAAATATTAAGTTGAATAAGTAGCTGTGTGTATAAAGTATTTTTACTGAGGTCTGCGGTATTTATTTCAGGCTTAATTACTTGCCCTGAAATAAATTAATCTTGTTTCAAACTTGCCTTTTGGAGTTACGGTTCCTTTCAAAATTTTAGTGTTGTGAAGTGTGTGATTTTATCATGATAAAAAAACAAGTAAGATTTTTAAATGACTTATTATTATTTAAATAAGATAACCCAATACTAGGGTCTGCACTATTTATTTTATTGTAGATTACGTGCCCTGAAATAAATTTATCTTGTTCCAAACTTGTCTTTTAGATTTACGTTTTTTTTCTAAATTTTCTTGCCTGGAAATATAGTGAAGTCTTAAATCGACATATTTTTCGATAATGGCCTTCATCAGATGATAGACATGATGAAATTGATTGAAAGCTGAAAATAGATCATTTTAATTTACTACACTAATTTAAAAATATATATGAATGGCTATACGAATATATAGGAACTCCATTCCTAAAAACTTGACTATGTTCCGATTTTATTACGTATTTTGTCTCACTTTGGCTATGAGTGTGAAAGGGATGGCTAAGGGCCGTTGTTTTATGAAATTATTTTATAATTTTCAATAACCAAAGCGTATTTCAAGCTAGTTTTAGCATAAGTTCAGTCTCAAATTTTATTAAAAATACTAACTTACTGGTGGTATGTCACACCATGTTTTTTAACTAGAATTTAGGAGTGTGTTGGAAATTGTGAAAAGCTAAAAATAAAACTTTCTTCCTGTTTGCTCTCAGTGACAATGTAATAAGAAAAAGTAACAAAATACAATCAATAAAACCATAGAAAAACAATAGACAATATAAAAGAGTATATACTATATCTTGCCAGCTTTGCATAGTCAACATGGTCCCCCCGGTGTGGCAACACAAAAACTTAGGGAGTGACTATGCTAAGTTGGTAGGGAGAACTACACGTAACAAGTTAACAAGTGCAACTGGACTCCTTAATGTAGGTTGAAGGGGAGTATAAAAAAGAGAAAAAAGAACCCAGAGCGAGGATGGCGGGGGTAGAATAGAACCCGGAGGATGGCAGTAGTAGTCCTTGTAGAATCGTAGCTTGGCTGAAGATTCTCAAATTTGTGCATGTGCATGCATGATGGTAGCTTGACCGCAGATGTTCAAAATCGTACGTGTGCCAGTGTTTGTAGAGGGAAATGTCTTTGGGTTGTGCGGTAAATATCGAAACTCGTAGAAAAACTTCGACGCGCAGACTCAGGAAAGCCGTACCCACCAATTGAAATTCCAAATGGAAGTCATCAGGCATCGGCAGGTCCTCCACGTCCAGTGTTAATGGGCTGACGTCAGTCATTCGTAGAGTAAGAACGACTCGAAGTAGTCCCGTCGCAGTTTATTTGTAGAAAGCCAGACGTCATAATTACGCCTGGCGGTGGCGAACAGTGACTTTTCTTCATAGCCGGACGAAGACCAACGTAGTGGAAACCCCCGAAGAAAAATGTAGCCGGTGACCTCGTCGTGGGCAAAGTAGGCGTCGTCTTGCACACCGAAGAAAGAGCAACCGCACAATAGTCCCTCGGTCCATCACGTATCATCAAGCAGCCTCGCAGGTAGCCATCTTCAAATACGATGAGTTCTTGAAAGTAATTCTCCCGCATGTAGTAAAGCTGGATAATCGTACTCGTCCCCATATGAGCCCAGTTACAAACTAAACAATCTTCTATAAAATAATAAAAACCACAATTATATAAAAAACAACATTAATTTTAGTTATGCAAACGAAACAATCTGTCTACCTAAAAAACAAATTCACAACTGAACTCAAGGTTTAAAAGTAGTAGGTAGGAGGCTTGACAACTCTTGTGACCGTTGTAAAAAAGTTAAGCAAAAAAATCGCCAAGAAAAATTTTGATAATTATCTATCTTCCTACGCATAGCTTATCTAGTATCCATAACACAAGTTCTTAATGATACTTACTTTGGGCTAGATAATTGGTGTGAGCGTGGAAATATATTATATTATATATTATATTATAGCGTCGTCGCTCACAACAGTTAAAGGACATACAATCACAAAAAAAAAAAAACAAGTTTAAATGAGCCGACGTCGCTATGCTGTACCAAAGAACAGTCGAAAAGACAGTAGACTGAAACGTCAAAAGCTTGTGCTTTGATATTGCAAAACGCAGCGCCAAAAGCCTACGTTCTCATAATGCAAAAATATTTGGCGATAGCCGCGGTAAAGCGAAAGGAAAACAGCGTGAGTTGTGAGGCTCACCGGTGGGGTATAAGCGAGAACATCATACTTTGGTCAGGGCAATAATCTAATGAGCGATGTAAGGTGAAAGCCAAAGCATGACGCTCATGCATCTAAAATAATACCCAACAAAAAAAAACAGTAAACGTTATCAAAGGCAAAAAAACAGCCATTGGTGCCAGTAAATGCACTTGTTGAAAACTAAACTACGAAAATGAAATGAACAAACTGAACCGACACTAGCTAAATCGTGAAAAAACCTAAAAACAATTCCTCTACCTCAACAAAATCATTCAAACTGTGTAGATGTATGAAAAAGAATGAAAGATAGAAAATAAACTAAAAAACTAAGTGACACCAGTTGCCATGGTAACCAGAGAGTTGTTGTCGGCGTGAACCGAAACCTCTGGTAGCCTAGGTAAACTACGAATTAAGGCGAGTTCCGTCAAAATAATTCGCTCTGGACGGGCGAACGCGTCCTCGAGAGCTCGAATGACTTCAGCCGGGTCGCGAGCGACTGCAATGAGAACACTCACACACTCGCGCGCGGCCCCGCGTAAAGCAGCACTAATTCTAGCTAAATTTTCGGAAGCCGAATACGAAGAGCTCGTGGCGTCATAGAGCCTTTTAAAAATGAGCCAATCGGTCGGGTATCCGCTAAAGATAGGCAACGAAATTGAAGGATTACCACCTACCTTTTTACTAGATGCTCCAGCAGCCACCTCGGCGATGGCAGAGGCCAATTTTAGTATATTTTGTGAAGTATGAAATTCTATATTATCTTTATTGATGTTATAATTTTGCTGTAGAGTGCCTAATGTAGAGTGTAAATGTGTAGGAGCCCCGTTGACATGTGCGTTGCACTGCCCTGTAGGACGGTGACAGGGGGGCGCCAACGGGGTGTGGCATGAGGCCACAGATGCGTGGCAAGAGTAGCCATGGAAAGCCACAACACAGGAAGGAGCCCGCCGCACGGCAGTCGGCGCGGAAACCGCGGGGCCCTCGAAAAGCGCGGTATGCGCTAGGGCCTCCGTAGGCAAACCCCCAAAAGGCGCCGTATGGGCCAGGGGTTCCACGGGCGGGTCCTCAAAAAGCGCCTCATGCGCAGAGGGCCCGACCTGCGAGCTGCCGTGAGCTTCAACCCACGCTTGCGTTCGACTACCATGACTGCGTGAATACTGGGAGGCGGTACGGCTACCGGAACTTAGACTAGCAAGCTGTGCGACGCGTTCCGCTTCAGCGGCGGCGCGCTCCGCTGCGACCACCCGGGCAGCGGCGGCAAGCTGGGCTTCAGCCACGCGAGCGGCGCGGTCGGCCTCAGCCACAGCCGCGGCGACCTCAGCGGCAGCTAGCTCCCGCTCCGCTTTAGCCGTGCGCTCGGCATGCGCTGCATCTATTTGAAGCCGTACCGAAGAAGAAAGTTTATTTGAGGACTTACCACTACCATTTGTGCTTTTACCGGCATTCTGAGCCTCCTTAGCTTTTTTAGATCTCGTGAGCATCTTTTATCCCGCTTCAGACACCACTTTGTTGGAAATTGTGAAAAGCTGAAAATAAAACTTTCTTCTTGTTTGCTCTCAGTGACAATGTAATAAGAAAAAGTAACAAAATACAATCAATAAAACCATAGAAAAACAATAGACAATATAAGAAAACAGTCAAGGATTCGCTTCGGAGCCGCGCGCGCGTGTGGACGTCTGTCCGCCCCCCGCTCTGACGAACTGCCGACATCCGCTTGTCAGCTCGCCGCGTTCGTAGTCTTCGGTGCAATTTTCATTGCGTCGTTGACGTTTCGTTCGCATTGTCCTTTGACAAGACTTTCATTGGAAAGCCGTGCACTGCTGGAAACGATTAAGATACAACGCCAGTGAACGGGGCACTGACCCGACTGCCCGCTGTCCACCCTTCTGGGGAAGCAAATTTCGGAAGGGTTTGGGAACCTTGGCCTTGGGGGCTCCCCTCGCCACGCCCCACTCCAGTCCCGCTGACGTTGCCCAAGAGCCGTCAAAAAGACGTCCTCCGGCCCTAGTGGTCGCATAGGTACACTCCTACGAGGAATTAAGTTTCCTCGGAGGCCCAATCCTACATACGCTCTGCGTCGAGGTACACACCACATAAGGTACACACGCCTCCCTGTCGCCACCGACGGGGAGGGTGGTCACACACCCTATCGGCGGGCGACTAACGCTCGCCGATATGGACTCCAAAATTGACCTCGGGGCACTGTTCGCCTACTTATCGGCGAACATCCCCGACTTTGAATCCCACTTCGCGGCCTTCCAAGCCGCGCAAGCCCCGCCGGCCCCTCCTCAAGGGGAAACCCGGCCGCCCGCGCCTTCCGCGCCCGCGCCTTCAGCGCGTCCACCCGCGCCTTCCGCGCCCGCGCCTTCAGCGCGTCCACCCGCGCCTTCAGCGCGACCCGCGTCATCCGTACCATCCGCGCGTCCACCCGCGCCTTCCGCGCCATCCGCGCGTCAACCCGCGCCATCTGCGCGCAAACCCGCGCCCTCCGCGCGTCCATCCGCGCGCCCGCTCGCGCCCTCAGCGCCCTCCACTCGCGACAGGTCTCCCATCCTGTTATCGCGTCCTTCATCAATTTACGGGTCCGCCGACTCGCTTAACCGTGATCCATTGGACCGGGACAGCCCACTCAGCCCTGCCGATCCTATGGATTGCGGGATCGCGCCCGCACCCTCGCCACCGTCTCCTCCTTCCCCGTCAGACAGCGACGACTCGGATGAGTTCACGCTGGTAACGGGGAAGAAGAAGCGGCAGCGCAAGGCCTCTGCAGCCCCTCCGGCCGCAGCCACACCGGCGAAGGCCGCCAAAACGGCCCCCTCTCCACCCGCCTCCGCGCCCCGGCGCCCGAAGTCGCCGCGCCCCGCGCCCGCGCCCAGCCAATCCACCGGAAAGATGCCACCTCCGATAGTCATCCAGGACGACAACACCTGGTCCTGTGTGTCAGCTCAACTAGACGCGGCACACATTAACTTTCTGCGCGCTAAAACTTGCGCTCAAGGCGTCAAGGTTTACGTACAGACCTCGGAGTGCCACAGGCGCCTATCCACCTTTCTCCGCGAGAAGCACATAGGTTACCACACCTATACGCTTCCCGAGGAGCGTCTCCTCCGGGTAGTGGTTCGCGGACTTCCCAAAAACCAACTTACCCCATCCGACATCCTTGCCGACCTAAAGGCGCAAGGCTTCCCCGCACACGAGGTGCACCCCGTCTTAGGACACCGAAAGTCCCGTACGTCGCTGTACAAAATTGTCCTCGACTTCACCCCCGAGGGTAAGCGAATATTCAATTTGCGGCACATATGCCGCATCTCGGGCCTCAGAGTCGAGCCCCCCCACAGGCGCGACTACAATATAGCGCAGTGTCACAACTGCCAGAACTGGGGACACTCCAAGCGGCACTGCTATGCCCGCCCCAGGTGCGTCAAGTGCCAGGGGGACCATGGCACCGTCGATTGTCCCCGGCCAAAAGACCCCGTGCCTTCGGACCCTCCAGCCTGCGTACTGTGCGGCACCGTGGGGCACCCCGCGAACTTCCGCGGGTGCCCCAAGGCGCCGCGCATGCCGGAAAGGCCCGAGGCGCGCGCCCCAGAGGAGTACATGCCCCCTTCAGGGGCTCCCTCTGGGAACCCACCACCCGCCCGAAGGACTGGCTGGGCACAGGTCGTCAGGACCCCCACCGCGCCCCCGCCCGCACCCCCGACCCAAACACCCCGCCCCAAGGTGGCCGCCCCAACGGCCAGGGCCCCCCCATCCACCCCGCAGCCCGTGCCCGACCTAGAAGGGGCTCTGGAGCTGGCGATGGGTCTCTCGGCGATTAACACCGACGAGGTCCTATCGCTGGCAACAGAGCTCCGGGTCGCTCGCGGGCCTGCCGCGACCCTGTCAATCATAGTAAAGTACAAGACTTTGCTAGACTCTCTCCGTGCCCTAAATTTAAACATTTAAAGAGACGGCCAAAAATAGGATAAAACCGCGATCATTAACGTTAGCTTTTTTCAATGCTAACGGTCTCCGTTCCCAACGCGACGAAATCGCAGACTTCCTGGTCGAGCACGCGATCGACATCCTATTAGTACAGGAAACTTTTCTAAAGCCCTCATTGCGCACGCCGCGCATAAGTGGCTACAACAACGTACGTAACGATAGGGCTAGCCGCCTAGGCGGCACCCTCATCTATTACAAGCGGTCGCTCCATTGTGTCCCGCTAGACCCTCCCCCGCTCGAGAACTTAGAAGTCTCTCTCTGTCGGCTAGCCATGACCGGTCACCAGTCTATAGTTATAGGCTCGGCATACCTCTCACCCTCCAAGACCCTTGTCAGGGGCGATCTCGAAGCGCTGTACGCTATTGGGGACGCCGTCATTTTGGGCGGCGATTTCAATAGTAGACACACACGGTGGAGCTGCACATCGACGAACCCTAATGGTACGGCGATGTGCAGCCTCTCCGACAGGCTGCTCTTCGAGATCATCACCCCCCTCACTCCTACCCACTTCCCGCCCGACCCCCGGCATGCGCCGAGCTTCCTAGACATGGCGCTTCTACGGAATGTAGTCTTACCGCTGCGTTCAATAGAAACGATTCATGCTTTGAGCTCGGATCACCGCCCGGTCGTCCTCCACCTAGGGTCCCCCACGGACCAGACCCCCTCCACGAGAACAGTGACCGACTGGGACAAACTCAGCGAGCTGCTCGAGAGTCCGAACAGCCCGGCGCTAGACTCGATTCCCGATCACCTTACCTCTTCCTTCGACACGGAGAACGCGGTCGGGGCCCTCACCAACCACCTTCAGTCCGCCGTCAGCGCGGCGTCTAGGGAGGTTCCATCGATGGACAACCACCGGTGGAGGCTTCCTGACGACATAAGGAGGCTGTTGAGGGCCAAGAACGCGGCAACCCGTGCCTACGATTCTTACCCCACCGACGGCAACCGGTCTCGCATGCGGGCCTTACAGCGCACTGTAAAGCAACGCATACAGGACTTACGGAACCGTCGATGGGACGACCTGCTTAAGGACATCGAGCCATCGCACCAGGCCTACTGGCGCCTGGCTCGAACCTTCAAGTCGGACAAAGAGTCGACCCTACCTCCGCTCCGCCGTCCCGACCTCACCGTTGCCTTTGACGACGACGAGAAGGCCGAGTGTCTAGCCGACAGTCTGGAAGCCCAGTGCTCTCCAAGTACCCAACCCGCGGACCCGGCCCATGTTCAGCACGTAGACGAAGAGGTCGAAAGACTCTCCTCACTACCGCTCGCATCGCCTCCACTTAGACCGGTTACCCTCGATGAGGTGCAAACGTTAGTCAAGGATCTCCGTCCCCGCAAAGCCCCTGGCCTAGACGGCCTCTCGAACAGGGTGCTCAAAATTCTTCCTGCTCAACTTTTAATGTTGCTAGTCACCATCTTTAACGCAGCCATGACGAGCGGCGCCTTCCCCGCTATGTGGAAGGACGCCGACGTTATCGGCATCCGTAAGCCCCGTAAGGACCCCGCGGTCCCTTCTAGCTACAGGCCTATTAGTCTACTCAGTTCCATAGGAAAGCTCTACGAGCGAGTACTACTGGCTAGACTAATAGAGTTCACTTCTGCAACTAGCACCCTTATCGACGAGCAGTTCAGCTTCCGAGCTCGACACTCCTGCATCAACCAAGTGCACCGCCTAACGGAGCACGTTCTCGAGGGCCTCAGCGCCCGACGTCCGATAGGTACTGGAGCGCTCTTCTTCGACGTGGCGAAGGCGTTCGACAAGGTCTGGCACAATGGCTTAATTTACAAGCTATACAAACTCAATGTGCCGGACAGACTCGTACTCATCTTACGAGACTACTTGTCGAACCGTTCCTTCCGTTACCGCGTCGAGGGAGCGCGCTCCACTCCCCGACCGATACGAGCCGGAGTTCCACAGGGATCCGTGCTCTCGCCGCTACTTTTCTCACTCTATGTGAACGACATCCCAAAAACCGAAGGTACCGAGCTCGCGCTCTTCGCAGACGACACGGCCATCTATTACTCGCATAGGAACCGCCCGCATGTAGCACGCATGCTGCAAGCCGCGGCCAACTCCCTATCAGAGTGGTTTCGCAAGTGGCGCATAGAAGTGAACCCGGACAAAAGTGCTGCCATGTACTTTAGTAGGGGTTCATTCCTAGGCCACACACTGCCCACCATATCCGTCTTTGACCGACCGGTACCCCTAGTCAAAAAGACCAAATACTTGGGGGTCACCCTTGACCGACAACTAACGTTTGCACCCCACATCAAGGAAGTCCGAGATAGGGCCTACTTCGTCCTAGGTCGCCTATACCACCTTATAGGCAAGCGGAGTAGAATGTCTCTTAGAAATAAGAGGACGCTTTACAAAGCTTGTGTACGACCTATCATGACATATGCTAGCGTTGTCTTTGCACACGCGGCTCCCACAAATATCAAAAAACTGCAGGTCATTCAGAACCGTTTTCTGCGCATGGCATCAGGCTGCCCCTGGTACATACGCAATGTCGATCTCCATAGAGATTTCGATCTCCCAACCATATCCTCTTTCATGAAGGAAGCGTCTAGGCGCTACTTCGACAAAGCTCCACACCATCCAAACCCACTCGTAGTCAAATCCTCTAGTTACTGTGCTAATAGAGATGCCGCGCGCGCCTCGCGCCGTCCAAAAAACGTCCTACTGGACGCCGACGACTCAATCACGAGCGCAAATGCCTCGTTACCGCCTCACAACAACACTTCACACTCACGCACTAGTGTCACACCTTTTAATCACCGCACTCGTCGAACAAGGGTGCGTCGACCCGGTCTACACACGACGCGCTATACCCGGTACAGATATGTGCCGGGGCGCTTCTCGCCGTGTCCCCCACAACCCGATGCGCCCGAGCCGAGGTCCGAGCCTTTAGAGGCACCCTCGGGCGTGTCGCTCCCTTCCGATCCGGTCGACCTAGGGACGCTAGGCGGTCGAGAGACTCCCCATGGGGGAGATGCTCGGTCGCCCAGTAATCCCCTAGGAACGTCCGCCCTACAGGCTTGAGGACCCCCCAAGGTTTTCGCCTTCTCAAAAAATCCGGTGGAGCAGTGAATGCCATCAGCGGCAAACTGCAGTAGTCTTACAAAAAAAAAAAAAAAAAAAAAAAAGACAATATAAAAGAGTATATACTATATCTTGCCAGCTTTGCATAGTCAACAGAGTGATTTTTACAATCTTTTACGGAGCACTTTGACATGTTTACCGTTTGACAAATCATGCATCACTGAATGCGAAGTCCGCTACGGCTGCGTTTTAGCGGAGTTTGAAGTGTGCCACCGACGCTATTGCCGTGCATTATCCACGGTTGTAGATGATCGAAGGGTATTACAATAAGTTTTTGAAAGACGAGTTAAATTGTTTGGCTCTATAAGTTTATATTCTTTTGCCTACAACAATTGTTTTTAGGAAACAAACTGTCACAACAAATTTTGACGTTTCTCTGATAAGAAAATACAGAACGAACACAATCCCATTCTCTTTGTTATATATTTTAGTTTTTAATGAAATATAAATGGATTCAGTTATAATACAATGGCATTTCCAAAGATAGAAGGATATGTAGTTACTGAAAAACTTGGATCCGGAAGTTATTCTACCGTCTACAAGGCGTACGCAAAGGTATTACCTAACTGATTGTATTGTTGAGTAAACAACGATATGGTATATTGGTTCGTGAGTTCTTTTATCTTCACAAAGTTTGCATGCCTATATTTTGGTTGTTCAAACAATAATTGGACGGTATTGAAAAGAATTCACACACACCTTACGGCCTTTATAAAAAAAATTGCATGCCTCAGAGTCTTCCATTAAAACATTTATATCGAATTGAATTGTGAATCTAAACCATTTGTTGTTGTTGTTATATCCACTTAAACACACACACAAAATTTCATCAAAATAGGTCCAATAGAAAGGAGTAGTTCACTGACATACACAAATATGATTCATCTAAGTTGCGTGCGGAAGTTAGTCATCGATAAAAACCATTAAATCGCTTGTCCTTTTCATTATCTCCTAATTAAAAAAAAATCTCTTCTATGTGTAAAAATTTCGTGTTTGTGCATGCCAGACCAAGAATCTATAAAATAAAAAATAAGTAATATTAAAAAAACTGCATCAACTGATTGTCTTATAAAATAATATAGGTAAGTAAATCATTACTTATCACAAAATTTCCCATTAACATTATCGGAGCATATCGGAGGTAACCACTTAACACCAGGTCAGCCGCAAGCTTGTTTGCCATCTCGTAGTATTAAAAAAATGTGTTATATATGAGCAATGATATTTTAATTAAGATGGCAGCGCATATCCATACTGTGTAATGTTTGAAAACTGTCCCAATAGTGACTGAAACAGATAATATAGAATGTATGAGATAGAAAGAGATACGTGAAAGAGATAGAGACGTTTGCAGTAGCCAACCGAAATTACACCACCTATATCTCCTCTTGTGAAAGAATTATGTATGTACGAAGTCATGTTTTTTTCTATTTATTTGCGATAACAGACAGTTGTACAATATGTATGTTTACTACATAGGTTTATATAAATGCGTATGTAATAATTATACAACCAGCACTGTTATCCACAGACTTTTTATGATTAATAATAGAATAGTGCAATGAGATTACAAATGTGACAGAAAAACCGCATGTTTTACTTAATATCGTCTGCGATCGTAATGCGATCGTCATAGCGTATACTTATTCGTAAGAAGCAACTAACCATTAAATGAAAGTATTTATAAACTTAGAAAAAATACACTAAAGAAAATTGACTGTCCAGGGCGCAAAACGAACCCAGAATCTTCAGCAATCTGGGTGACTGCGACATCCACTATGCTACCGAGACACCGCTTCCACGGTAATGTTATCTTAACAGTACCGTGCCGCTTTCGTTGGCGAAATTTGTCAGTGCTTGGTACTTATGTTTTTACTTTTTAGGGTAAAATGATTTTATGAAACATAAAATCTTTGAAAATTGCACTTCTAAGATCCGAATGAAATGTTTTTGCTGACAAATATTTGACATCCAGTTAAGATGAAACTACCTTATATTAGGTCTATTGTATATGTCACTGCAACCTCTTTATAAAAAATAATATAGTTTGGTATTGTCATTGTATTGTCAAGTAAATAAACAATATTTATAAATCAACCCGTTGTTTGATAATGTATAATTTACCATTAGCCGTTTGATTATCGTAAGTGTACTTCACATATGTAACTCCAAAAGGTACAATAATATCTCCTGTATAGGTTTTGAGCTTAATGTCCGTTTTAAAGATTTTTTTGTTTAAATTTAATTCTTTAAAATCTTCATAAGACATAGATGACAATGCTGCACCTGTATCGAGTTCCATAAAAGTCTTCTTATTTTCTATATAAATAGTCATCCAAAATTTGTCCGTTACGTTTGAACGAATAATATTCATGTCACATATATCTTCTTCATGTACTGTATAATCTTCTGCAATTTGTTTGTTGGGTTTAATAGAAGAAGTTTGTAAACATACTCTTGCTATATGTCCCCGTTTTTTGCATTTAGAGCAAGTTTCATTTAAAAATTTGCATGTATTAGCTCTATGTTAAGTTCCACCGCAGCGGAAACATTTACCTTTTAAATCATCAAATGCTATTCTGTTTTCAGGAAATACTTTTTTATTTTGTTGTTTGTATCGTACCGTATTAATATCTGAAGAGTATTTCAAATCTATAGTATTATTATCGTTCTTCGCAATTTCCATTAATGATGCCGACTGTACTAGTTCCGAATATTTTATTGTATTTTGATTTTGTAAAATTTGCGTACGAATATCTCTATCGCGTATGCCTCTAATAAATTGTAGACTCAGAAAATTATCTGCAATTGTCTTATTGCAATGAGTGCACATAAAGTCACATTCTAGCGCTAAATGTTTTAATTCGTATGAATAATTTACTCATAATCGTTGACGCTTACACAAAATGGATTGAAGTCATTCCGACTAAAACTATAACTACTTCATGGTGCATAAAAACTCTCCAAGAAATTTTCTCTACATTTGGCTTACCCAACATTCTAGTTTCTGATAACGGAAGACAGTTCACTTCAACAGAATTTGAGAATTACTTACAAAGGTATAATATTAAACATAAAAAATCGGCGCCGTATCATCCTGCCACCAATGGCCAAGCTGAGAGGTACGTGCAAACAGTAAAAAATTCATTAAAGGCCATGACGAATGAGGGAGGCGATATACATAGCAAGTTACTAATTATTAAATCACAGTTAAGGCGTACACCGCACCGAAGCTCGGAAATGAGCCCGTATGAGTTAATGTTTGGTAGGAGTATTAGAACCCCTCTACTAGCTTGGTTTGGAAAGAACGACTACAGAGCGAACCCGATAGTCAGGGATGACGGCCAATTGAGGTCATTCCAGCCGGGTCAGAGAGTTCAAGCCAGGAACTACGTCCTGGGGGGGAGCAAATGGGTGTTCGCTACCGTCCGCAGGAGGCTGGGTAGTCTCCATTATGAGATTGAGACTGATCGGGGAGAAATATGGAAGAGACACCTAGATCAGCTGCTAGCTACTCAAATTTGAGGGGGAGGACTATTGTATATGTCACTGCAACCTCTTTATAAAAAATAATATAGTTTGGTATTGTCATTGTATTGTCAAGTAAATAAACAATATTTATAAATATGATGAGTGTATTTTAATTAAGAAATACTAAAAGGTCCTTACCTATGAAATTGGCGTTTTATTATCTTGTACCTAAACTTGCAATTTCTTTAATTCAATTGTTGTTTTAGGTTCTTATTATTATTATTTTTTGAAACTACACTCTTTGCAAGATTTTTGTCTGTAATTAAATTATATTTCAATTGTTAAATTCTGAAAAGAAAGTGAAAATGACTCTTCAATCTCTTCATCGGAATTGACTATTTGATGCCTACTATTAGTAGGCAAAAATCCAGTCTGTCCATGAGTTAGTAGTACTAACTCATGGACAGACTGGATTTTTTCATAATTTATTGATGCTAGACTTAGCCGAAGGTTGTTCGCTTATTTTCTCCAAATTTTGTAACATTAGGATTTATAGTTAAAAAAAATAGAGTTTGTATGGAACAACGCCAATTTTTATGAAGATTTTCAAAAAAATGTGTATTTTCCATACTAACGTTATTTAAAATTTCTAAAAAACTCCGTTGCCAAATCTTTTGAAATTCGAAGTGTATAATTGGACAAGACTTAGTTAAAGATGGCATCAATAATTTAGGCAAAAAATAAGCTTGCCCATAAGTTACAACGATTCCAAGAGTTGATTCTGCTGACCATATAGAACAGCCACTTTATTTTATTTTTTGAATTAAACATTTAAATAATTATAATTTCACTACATGCAAATTCAACACTATAGTCTTTATTCATAATAAAAATATAAAACTGAAACAGCTACTAAATCAAAGTAGTAGTACACAGCTAATAGTGTGTAAGAAAAAGAAACGCCAATTACATAGGTAAGGACTTAATATTATGGAATTATTTTTGCGTGAACAAACACGCAAATATACTTAGAAAAAAACCACGATAAAACCGCCTGTCCTGGACAGTCGCTTTATTCTAAGTTTAATATAGGTAAACTAGCTAAAGAGTTTCTCCCGAGTTCCTATTGTAAAAACACGTGTTGAGAGACTCCGTTATTAACTCAATCTACCGTACAATTGTCTGTTAATGCGTAATCCTTAATGTGACGCGATCGCCATTAATTTAATTTAAAAGAAGAAGAAGAAGTCACCATTTAGTTTTATAATTCTGAAACTGATGTAACGGAAACAAGTCACAAGATGATGCTAGTTCATTGTAACACCTTTGATTGTTTATATGCAGGTGGGCGCTCGGTCAATCGTGGCCATAAAATGCGTGGACAAGTCCCGCATCAAGAACTCTGGAGCGGCCGTCGACAACCTCATCACGGAGATCAGGCTGCTCAAGACCCTCACGCACCCACACATTGTGCACATGAAGCACTTCACTTGGGACGACAGGTAAATTGGTAACTCCTTTCTTCTACCATACTCTCTATTTATTTGAGGTCGGTTGCAGTGTGCTATCAACACTGCTATACGATTTGGCATTTTTTAATTTCTCGTATACGTAGCATAGAGGAAGTCTTGTAATCGTCAAAAAATTCGACCTCGAGATTTTGACGGATTTACACGTTTTGGACCTCCCTGAGTCCAAAAATACCGTTTTTGGAATGACGTTTGTGTGTGTCTGTGCGTTAGCACGATAACTCGAGTATGCTTTAACTTATTGCAATCAAATTTAACATGCGTGTATGACATCAAAATGTAAGGTTTCTATCAAGTTTTGAGTCGTTTCCGGTATACGATAAAATCAAGAGGAGATCACTCCCGATTTTCTAGAAATAAATTTATAAACAACCATGACTCGTCAACAAATATTTGTGTTTGTCACACAAGGTAGTCCCATATGTAGGGTCATCTGGGTAGGTATTCTTATTTCTGCCGTGAAGCAGTTTGCTGTGTTTCGGATTGAAGGGAAAGGTAGCCAGTGTAATTACTGGGCATGGAGGACATATCATCTTAGTCCCCAGGATGGCAACGAACTTGCAGTGTTAAGTGATTTACCCTTAATATTGCAAGTGTGACCTTTAACACCAGGTGGGCCACAAGTTTGTTTGCCATCTCGTAGTAGAAAAAAAAACCAAACACTCCACCACGACGGTGTCAAATTCGTTCAATCCAATTACAAAAAGTAAATGCAAACCTTTGTTAATTTTTAGGAATATCTACATTATTATGGAATATTGTTGTGGTGGGGACCTCTCTAAGTACATTCACCGATATGGCAGAGTACAAGAAAAACAGGTAAATAGTTTTTATACTAAAATTCTGACATGAAACACAAATGAAGTCTGCTGGTATATGTAGACCCGGTGCTTTAATACATAGGTTCTCAAAGTGGGCAATACCGCCCCCTTTTGGGCGTTTGAGACTTTCAAGGGGCAGTAGTGGGAAGGGGGCTTTGAGATGGCATATAACCGTGAGCATAACTGTTTTAAATTCACGGCAGATGTTAATCAAAACTAAAAAGAGCTTTAGAAAAAAACATATACCCAAAGTGGAAGATGAGCAAAATAAGTTTGAGAAACTATGCTTTAATAGCTAAAGTATCAAGTTGTCTCTCATATCCACTTTTTTTCAAACAAAAGTAAAAAAAGATCTCTTAAGGACCTAAATTGGACCCTTGAGGGACACCAAAAGAAAATTATTACTAGATATTGCTACTGCTTAGAAGTTCTTTCCAATTTCAACTGTAACCGTGCTACAGTATAACGCAATGCAGGAAAGTTATTATCTTATTTTTATTAATTGTAATATGTAGAAGTTATATTATCAAATGCCTGCCAAATAATCGTAACTTAGGTATAGTTTCTGAAGATATTCAATAGGAGAATTAAACAAAATTTATATATGCACAAGCAGGATTTATTTATTACAAAAGTTTTACAAATAATTGCTAGTAGTAGTATCTTTAATTATATGTTATTTATGACAAAACGAGCTATCGCATTAAATATATTTGCGTAACATTATAATAATACCTAATTATTTAATTTCATAATAAAATATCATTTAAAACTTGACTCAACAAGTGGAATCACTGCTATTGTAACTTTCTCCTATACGTAGTATAGAGGAAGTCTTGTAATCGTCAAAAAATTCCACCTCGAGATTTTGACGGATTTACACGTTTTGGACCTCCCTGAGACCAAAAAGAACCTTTTTGGAAGTATGTCCGTGAGTCTGCATGTCTGTTCAACCAAATTTAACATGCATGTATGACATGAAAATATAAGGTTTCTATCAACTTTTGAGTCCTTTGCGTATACGAGAAAGCCATGGGGAGACCGCTCCCGATTTATTGTCTTTGTAAATTGTATGTTTCTGCAACGGAGTCTTTGGTTTCTGCGCACGACAACATTAAAAGTATAGGTGGATATAGATCGTTTTGTGTGCGCGAACGCTCTATATACCTAGCTCCAATTTAACACTGGTTTATTAATATTCTGCTAGATAATTAAGAGTTAATTTTTTTATAAATTTGAGATAAAGAATAGATTGAACGAACGAAACGAAGAACTGATTTAGTGTTTTTTCTTACTCAAGAGATATAGCCACGTCACAAGTTATGGTGGATAACTGTGTTGTAATATTACAGGTATTATATTTCCTCCAACACTTGGCGTCGGCATTGAAGTTTCTCAGGGAAAAAGGTGAGATCTTTTGTTACTGTACCACTGTACTCAAACATTTTTGTATGTAACTGGCCATCGTGGGCAGGGCCGGATTTAGGGGAGGGCAAGCGGGGCTACAGCCCAGGGCCTCCACAAAAGAGGGGGGCCCCCACAATAGAGACTTCGGAAAAAAAAAATTCAAATTCAGACTAGTAAACACCAGTAAACAACTTTTACTTTCATATTTTATTTCGCGTTTTACCTTTACCTACGGTACTTTGTACAGACAACAGCACGCTGGGTTACCACAAACTGTCTAATTTTCCCAATCGATTATGCACTTTATATTGAATAGTCTTAGGTTGAAAATCGTTTGGAGAAATTTGATAGTTTTGTATAGCCCGACGTGCTGTTGACTGTACAAACATGATTACATGAATAATAATAATAATATCTTTCTATTTTGTTCTAATTAAAGGTCGTAAAGAAGTATGCCTATTTTTTAACCGAAAACTCGATTGAAAAAATTTGTTCATTTTATTTGGAAAATAATTTGGGGCTAAAGGGCCTCCACTCCTTTGTTGCCCCGAGGCCTCCAGACCTTTAAATCCGGCCCTGATCGTGGGTCGTTTAAAAGAGCCGTGTAGAAGCACCTTTCAGCCGCGGCGTTATAGCTAAACAGAACTAATAAGTATAGAATAATTCCTATAATATATGATATCGTTTAGGAGTAGTGCACATGGACCTCAAGCCTCACAACTTGCTGCTGCACAAGGGCTCCGATGGGAAATACGTGCTCAAAGTGGCTGACTTTGGGTGAGTGGGGAAACAACATAACTTATTCTTTTAAAATAAAATCTGGATTGAAGTTAAAAGTTCATTACAAATATAGAAAAAAGTAAAAATATACGCATATGTGTGTATATTTTTAGGTCTCATTTTTATGTTTGAAGATCTGCAAAGAGAAAGAGCACACTAACGCGTACATTAGAACGAGATAGATAGACGTACACGTAGACGCTGGCGGCCTAGGTCGGCCTGTCAGTCACGTTGAACAGCAACAACAAGCAGTGCATAGTGCAATACTATTTGTCACGCACACACGCGCACGCACTCCTCAAATATTAAACAAATTACCAAAAAATATTATAGAAAATATGAAAAATAGAAATCCCGTTCAAACTAAAAATATATTAAAGATTTAACTAATGGTCGATTACGCATCCAAAATGAATAAATGATATGAATTATGTCATACTAAGAGCAACCTGATAGGCTAACTAATAATATTTAATTTTAAGATTCTGTCTAAAATAGTAAAATTAGTGAAGTTTTTTTTTTAAATGCAATAAACAATAAAATATTTTTATTTTTTTGCATTACTCCCACATTGGTGCATGTCGTTTTTGGTCTCGCCCTTGAACCAAGGATCCAATATATCCTTGGTTCAATGTCTCTCGCATAGTCGATTTATTGCCAATCTATAAACGTCGGTAATTATAAATCAATGGACATACACTATTTGTTATAGTTGCTTCTCGGTGGAAATTAAATAGTTAATTTGGTGAAAGGTTATGGCAGAATAACAAAGGTTGCGGACTCTGCAGTCACTTAGTTATAAGCCGTTTTGTATTTCAAGTTTAATTTTTATATGAGTAGGGTATTATTGGGCATTCTGGCACACTTTTTTAGCACTCCATTGATCTCACTATCGTTCGATCAATTTCGTAAAAAAGTGTGCCAGGATGCCCAATAACAGTAGTGAAAATCACGAAGTGGTCTTAAGTTTTGCAGTTTTGCATCACATTGTTCTGTGTAGGTGATTTACTAAAAGGCTGATTTAAAATGCGAAGTGAATTAGACACTCCAATGAAATATTAAATTGAAAGTTATAAATCATCGATCAATGTCGTAAAAAAGTGTGCCAGGATGTCCAATAATAGTAGTGAAAATCATGAAGAAGTTTTAATTTTTGCGAAGTGGCTTGTCGTATTTTATAACATTAGGTATCAACTATAAATCATAATTGTTATATCGAAGGACAACAATATTGTGTGTTTCGATCATCATTAAGTTAGCATACTTGATTTCAGTCTACTGAACACGTTTTCATGGTCTTCAACCTCCGGCTATTAGGCATTTAACTAGGTATAGCAGTGCAATAATGATCACAGAACTTAACAACTTGGGGCTCCCTGGCTTCCAGGACTTTATCCCCGGCTAAGTACCTATCTGTGTCAATATACACTCTAACCTCGATAAATGTGAATCCTCAACCCAAAGGAAAATACTTGTGTGGTTTGACCGAAAGCGGTGTACATTTACATGTTTGATTGCAATTTACTAAACACATTTTCAAGATTTTCTATCCTAAGCTATGGAGGCATTTAACTCGGTATAGCAGTGCAATAATGATCACAGAACTTAACATCTTGAGGCTCCCTGGCTTTCAGGACTTTATCCCCGGCTAAGTACCTTTCTGTGTCAATATACACTCTAACCTCGATAAATGTGAATCCTCAACCCAAAGGAAAATACTTGTGTGGTTTGACCGAAAGCGGTGTACATTAACATGTTTGATTGCAATTTACTAAACACATTTTCAAGATTTTCTATCCTAAGCTATGGAGGCATTTAACTCGGTATAGCAGTGCAATAATGATCACAGAACTTAACATCTTGAGGCTCCCTGGCTTTCAGGACTTTATCCCCGGCTAAGTACCTTTCTGTGTCAATATACACTCTAACCTCGTCAAACTTAAGCCCCCAATGCAGAGGAAAACACTTGTGTGGTTCGATCGCAAACTTCATAAGTCAGCATACCTGATTTCAGTCTACTAAACACGTTTTCAAGGTCTTCAACCTCGGGCTATTGAGGCATTTAACTAGGTATAGCAGTGCAATAATGATCACAGAACTTAACAACTTGGGGCTCCCTGGCTTCCAGGACTTTATCCCCGGCTAAGTATCTATCTGTGTCAATATACACTCTAACCTCGATAAATGTGAATCCTCAACCCAAAGGAAAACACTTGTGTAGTTTGACCGAAAGCGGTATACATTAACATGATTGATTGCAATTTACTAAACACATTTTCAAGATTTTCTATCTCAGGCTATGGAGACATTTAACTCGGTATAGCAGTGCAATAATGATCACAGAACTTAACATCTCGGGGCTCCCTGGCTATCAGGACTTTATCCCGGCTAAGTATCTGTGTCAATATACACTCTAACCTCGTCAAACTTAAGCCCCCAGTGCAGAGGAAAACACTTGTGTGGTTCGATCGCAAACTTCATAAGTTAGCATACCTGATTTCAGTCTACTAAACACGTTTTCAAGGTCTTCAACCTCGGGCTATTGAGGCATTTAACTAGGTATAGCAGTGCAATAATGATCACAGAACTTAACAACTTGGGGCTCCCTGGCTTCCAGGACTTTATCCCCGGCTAAGTATTTATCTGTGTCAATATACACTCTAACCTCGATAAATGTGAATCCTCAACCCAAAGGAAAACACTTGTGTAGTTTGACCGAAAGCGGTATACATTAACATGATTGATTGCAATTTACTAAACACATTTTCAAGATTTTCTATCTCAGGCTATGGAGGCATTTAACTCGGTATAGCAGTGCAATAATGATCACAGAACTTAACATCTTGGGGCTCCCTGGCTATCAGGACTTTATCCCCGGCTAAGTATCTGTGTCAATATACACTCTAACCTCGTCAAACTTAAGCCCCCAATGCAGAGGAAAACACTTGTGTGGTTCGATCGCAAACTTCATAAGTTAGCATACCTGATTTCGGTCTACTAAACACGTTTTCAAGGTCTTCAACCTCGGGCTATTGAGGCATTTAACTAGGTATAGCAGTGCAATAATGATCACAGAACTTAACAACTTGGGGCTCCCTAGCTTCCAGGACTTTATCCCCGGCCAAGTATCTGTGTCAATATACACTCTAACCTTGTCAAACGTGAATCCTCAACCCAAAGGAAAACACTTGTGTGGTTTGACCGAAAGCGGTATACATTAGCATGTTTGATTGCAATTTACTAAACACATTTTCAAGGTTTTCTATCTCAGGCTATGGAGGCATTTAACTAGGTATAGCAGCGCAATAATGATCACAGAACTTAACAACTTGGGGCTTCCTGGCTTCCAGGACTTTATCCCCGGCTAAATAACTGTGTCAAAATACACTCTAACGTCGTCAAACGTGAACCCTCGAGCCAGAGGAAAACACTTGTGTTTTTCGATCACTGTCAAGACATGCTCTGAATTACTGATAAATAATCACGGCTTTTATATATTATTTAGCCAATCAGTTTTCAAAGCATTCCCATGAAAATTCACTTATCAGCAATAACAAATATGAAATGAATTATATTAAATTTAATAAAATTGATCAGGTCTCCGATTACGAGTTCAGTTTAAATAATAAGGCTTCGTACTCACGTTATAATAACTATGATTTAATATGTGAATAAAGATATTGTTATTTAATAGGCTTCCAAGATAAATTGTTATGAAAATAAACTCATAGTTTATGTATAGGTAATCATCCTGATTGTTATGTTATACATACATTGTTAATACCGTAATCTTGGTAATACAGCAAACCTATTTATTGTTTGTAACTTTCAAATACTCTGATCAACAAAGAGTATTGATCACCATATACTCCATCCACCAATCCGCATTGGGCAAGCAGCGTGGCGGACTATGATCTAAAAAACCTCCTTTGTTGACAAGAAGAGACCATGTGTCCCAAGGCTGTTGTGATTATTATGAATCGCTGATAAACGTTTATAAACGAGAAAGTTTGTATGTTTGTTACTCGTTCACGCAAAAACTACTGAATGTATTATAACCTCATAGCTCATACATCAGAATAACATAAAAGCTATAATTATACTAATCCTACGCATACGAAGTCACGGGCTAAAACTAGTATTAAATAATTTTCATTCTTATGAAATAGTCTTTATGTTGCATGTGATGCTTAGAGTCAGCAATTAGACACACGTTCACACGCTCACAGGCATTAGATTAGCACATTCGGTGTCATTTTTAATAATTAATTTAACAAAACAAAATTGATGACATATTGTAATATTATAAGTGCTAATTGGCATCTTTTGTCAGCAAATATAACGGATGCACATAATATAAATGCATACTTCTATTATGGTGAATAAAAATACTCGTTCCATGTCTATTTACATGAACACAAAATTACTTACAGTAGTGTTTTTAATAATACTAATCGGTTTTATATAGAATGGATAATTATAAATAATAAGAAAGGTTGGTCACTCCTGTTCAATTATTGCTAGTTTTGCAGTTTACTTGTAATAAAAAGCGGTAAAATGGTAGTCACCTCACCAGTGCTCCAAGGTGCTTTCTAAGTCACTACTCACCGATAATAGTGCTAACGTAGTACCTACCCACTACTACCTGAAGAACCAGCGAGATTCAAATCTACATCGGAAAAACAAATCGACCCAAACAATGTTCGTAAGTTTTTATCGTCTTTCCACTTTGTTTAAATTTAACTTGCTTCGCTGAATGTTTGTTATAATATGTTGTGTTTGCCAGGAAATTATTTTCCACACATAAAATCTTATCTTAATACAGTATTGGTATTCTTCACATTTCAGGTCTGAAGCCAAGTATACCAAGCGCGCTGCTAAGAACCAGTCAAGCCTTTTCTTTGACACTGACGAAGAAGTCGTAAGGTGACTTTAATTTTCTATTACTTATTAGTTCGCTATTTTACGTCTACGAAATGTAGATGTTAAACTACAATAATTATAAATTATGTTTTCAATTCCTCTAGCTCCAAGAAGAAAAGTAAGACGAAGTCGGTGCCTTCCAAGCAACAGGTGGCATCCTCCTCTTCGACCGAAGCTTCCGAGTGGTTGTTCGACACAGAGTCGGACGAAGAGGTTCCAGTCCGCAACCCAAGTAAAGTCGAGAGCGTCTTGACGCGTCGAGTACCTGGCGGCGTGACTCGTCGCACGGCGCAGCTCAACGGTGGGTTGGTGGCGGAGTTACGACTCTACAGCACGGAAGAGGTACGCGACCTTGCTGGTTTGGAGAAGTGCGACAAGGCAATCGTTTGGTTACGATTGCAGGGTGACTCGGAGTCTGAGGAATTCCTTGCATTGAAGCAATTCGTTAAAATTGCTAAAACAAAATTTACTGAGGAGGGAACATTTTATAATCACAAAAAGAAAATGTAAGTAATTGATTATATTAAGCTGGGTACCTAACTAGTTAATGTTCCTTCCACAGTAAATTATATTTTGGTCAATTAATATTCGTTTTACTTTTTTTCATATACTTAACTTCTTAGTTTACCATTAGTTTATATACGGTGTATTTACCTACATTAGTCACTTCATCGGCTAACACAGTGAAAACAAATTCATTATGTCGAAGACTATATTCTGTTCAGTGTGTAACATATCCATTAAAAATAGGGCTTTCTCTGCTCACTTAAAAAGTATTTTACACAAAGACAATAGTTCGGTTGTTGAAAGTGAAGGCATTGAAAAAGTTCATAGCGCTTTCCGCAGTCGTATAGCGTCATATCGAATTCGATGCGATGGTGTTGCTCGCAATAGCGAGGTACCTGAACAACCGGTTCGTGTGTACACACCCGTTGAATTTTTGTCTCATTTGCGCGGACGAGTAAGTCTGTTACTATCATCACGAATTCAAAGTCATACTAATCTGAAAGTGAATTTCGAGTTGTTTTGTCAATTTTTTTTGCATAAAAATGAGTCAGTTGCCGTTAAATCTTTTGCCACCGAAAACATTATTTTGCACCAAAATTATGACTTTCTTGATTTATTTTCAAATATAACTAGTTTGTTGTGTAAAAAAGTCGAAGAATTTGAAGAAAGAGATAGCGGTTGGGCTTATTTGAAAAGTCTATACCTGGAAGTAAACATAAATAAATACAACCCTATGAGAGCCTCAAGTTATATAGATTTACCTAAGACAATAAAACACAAAAAAGCATGCGTCAATATTCAAAATTTTGACGATTATTGTTTTTTATGGTGTGTCGTGGCTTCACTTTTTCCTGTAAAAAATAATGCGCAGCGAACTTCAGCCTATCCACATTTTGAAAGTGTACTCAATGTTAGAGATATTTCGTTTCCGGTGGGGTTTTCAGATATTAAAATTTTTGAAAAAAATAATCCTCGTATTAGTGTTAACATTTATGGTCTCAAAAATAACAGTCAAGTTGTCGGACCACTATACAAAAGTGAATTTCGAAAAAAACACCACGTTAACATGCTTTTTCTTGAGAATGGAAAACGTACTCATTACTGTCTAATCAAAGATTTATCTAAATTACTTCGCAAACAATTGACTAAACACCATTCTAAAATATATTTGTGCGAAGATTGTATGCTATTTTTTGATGACAATGATAAATTAGAATCTCATCTTTGTAGTGGTGTAGCAACAATTTTACCAAAAAAGGGAAATCTACTACAATTTGAACATTTCGAACGAATGCAAAATATACCTTTTGTTATTTACGCAGATTTCGAATCATTGTTAATACCATCTGAGTCAAACTATGGAGACTGCACATCGTCGTTGCAAAAACATGTGCCTGCTGCATTTGGATACTACATTGTATGTTCCTATGATAGCTCACGCAACAAGTACGTTTCTTATCGCGGTCCCTCCTGTGTAGAAAAGTTCTTAGAACATTTATTAGCGGATGTAGTTATTATTTATAATATTTTACAGTCGCCACTACCAAAGTCTTTAACAGATCAAGACAAAGTTCATTTTACTAACTCATCAAAATGTTTTCTTTGCGATCAAATATTATTTGACGATAAAGTCAGAGATCACTGTCATCTTACAGGACGTTACCGCGGTGCAGCTCATTCATATTGCAATATCAAGTTCCGTTTGCCAAAATTTATTCCTATATTCTTTCATAATTTGGCAGGTTATGATAGTCATCTTTTTATACGACAATTAGGTGAGTTACCAGGTAGAATACAAGTGATAGCAAAGACTAAAGAAAATTATATATCGTTTACTAAACTTTTTCAAATTAATGACAAGGATATCGTACCTGTTCGTTTTGTTGATTCTTTTAAATTTTTGGGGACAAGCTTAGAGAAACTGGTTGCTAGCTTGAATGATAGTGATTTCAAACACCTCCATCGATTTTTCCCATCTCAGAAGCATTTTGACTTGTTACGACGTAAAGGTGTATATCCTTACGATTATATGACTAGTTGGAGTTCGTTTGAAGACCAAGAACTACCACCACACGACTGTTTTTTCAACAAATTATTTAATAGTAATATATCCGAAACAGATTATGAACATGCAAAAAGAGTTTGGAAATCTTTTAAATTATTAAATCTAGGAGAATACACTGATTTATATCTAAAGTCGGACGTACT
This sequence comes from Elophila nymphaeata, assembly GCA_955850985.1. Taxonomy (NCBI): domain Eukaryota; kingdom Metazoa; phylum Arthropoda; class Insecta; order Lepidoptera; family Crambidae; genus Elophila; species Elophila nymphaeata. Next base: position 12,241,896 of record OY039094.1, on the reverse strand, counting down.
CTTATTAGCGGATGTCTTCGAAAGTTTTCGAGAAACATGTAAGACAAATTATAAATTAGATCCAGCCTTTTATGTAACAGCCCCTAGCCTAAGTTTCGATGCTATGCTTTTAAAAACAAACGTGAAATTAGAATTAATAAGTAATTTGGAAATATTAAGAATGATTCAAAAAGGTATACGTGGTGGTATATGTTTATGTTCTACAAGATATTCAAAGGCCAATAATAAGTATTTACAAACTTATAATCCAATAGAGAAAGACAATTTCTTAGTTTACATTGATTGTAATAACCTGTATGGTTATGCGATGTGTGCCTCTTTGCCCCATTCAAATTTTAAATTATTGAATAAACAAGAAATTGATAGAATTGACTTTCGAAATGTACCAACTGACGGGGACATTGGATATATACTAGAAGTTGACTTGGAATATCCTGAGTATTTGCATGATGATCATAACGATTTTCCATTCTGTGCTCAAAAATTTACTCCGCCAGGTTCAAAAACTTCAAAATTAATTCCAAATTTATACGAAAAATATTTTTATGTTATCCATTTTGTTCATCTAAAAACATGTTTGAAACATGGGTTATTGTTAAAAAAAATACATAGAGTAATTCAATTCAATCAGAGTCCTTATTTAAAGCAATACATTGACATGAACACAGAGTTACGAAAACAAGCGAGTTCTACCTTTGAACAAGATTTTTTCAAATTACTAAACAATAGTATATTTGGAAAAACCTTGGAGGACACTGAGAAGAGAGTCACTGTAAAATTGGTCAATAAGTGGAGTGATGAGGAAAACAAAACGAAGAAAAGTTTATCAGCTGAGCAACTGATAGCTCGACCAAACTTTCATAGTGCTACTATTTTTACAGAAAATTTTGTAGCAGTTCAAATGAAACCGGAATCAATTATTTTGGACAAACCTATATACATAGGCTTTTCTGTTTTGGAAACATCGAAAAGCCATATGTTTGATTTTCATTACTCGGTAATGAAACCTTTTTATGCTGAAAAGATAAAGCTTTGCTATACAGATACAGACAGTTTTCTTTATTCTATAGAAAGCAAAGATTTTTACAAAGATTTAAAATCACATTTTCTTCAGTATTTTGATACTAGTAATTATCCTGAAAATAACTCTTACGGTATTCCAGATCAGAACAAAAAAGTACCAGGTTTGTTTAAAGATGAACTAGGTGGAAATTTAATTTCAGAGTTTGTAGGTTTAAGGTCGAAATTATATTGTATTAAAACACTGCAAGATGAATTAAAGAAAGCAAAAGGCATACAGAAACAAGTAATAAAAAAAGTTTACTTTAAAGATTACTCTAACATATTAAAAACAAATGCTTTTCTACGAAAGAAGAATATAATTTTTAAGTCCCTTAAACACGATATATTTACACAGGAACAGAACAAAATTGCCCTGTCAGGTAATGACGACAAACGTATCATACTAAAAAATAAAATTTCAACTTTATCATGGGGTCACAGGGATACTTTATCTTAGTATTCATCCATTTATATTTTCTTAGAAGTTATGAATGTTGTTTTCACTGTAAACCTCACAATTTTCACTTGTAAGTTATGAATGTTTTTATTACTGAAAACCCAGTAAGTTGACATTTATCTACGTTTTTCGGATTTCTGGATTAAAATAGACATAGAGTTATAAGTAAATAATGTAATGTGTTAGAAATAAGACCACCTATTGTACTATAGTTTTTGTAGTGTTTGTGTTTCCATATTTCTCAATTTAGGTAATGTTTTGTATTGTAATGTTTTCTACGCAAATGTCAATTTGTAATTTGTATTTAAGATAAGTTTAATAAGATTAGAATGTAATAACGGTACCCAGAATTATTTTAATATTACATAAATATAAACGTTTATACATTAACAACTGCATTTTTATTTTAAATACATCTTCCTAACTGTTCTATAGTTATCATTGAACCTAATAAAATTGTAAACTCACTCATCAAATTGTAATTGTATAAACAGAAATGTGATGCCTAGAACTGTGAGTAATGCAAAAATAGCAAGTCGCGACATGTTATTGATGAGTCCGAAGTCCTAGTAATTTAACTCGTCTTTCTGCTATGTCAGACAAAAATAAATGTGATGCCTAGAACTGTGAGTAATGCAAAAATAGCAAGTCGCGACATGTTATTGATGAGTCCGAAGTCCTAGTAATTTAACTCGTCTTTCTGCTATGTCAGACAAAAAGAAATGTGATGCCTAGAACTGTGAGTAATGCAAAAATAGCAAGTCGCGACATGTTATTGATGAGTCCGAAGTCCTAGTAATTTAACTCGTCTTTCTGCTATGTCAGACAAAAAGAAATGTGATGCCTAGAACTGTGAGTAATGCAAAAATAGCAAGTCGCGACATGTTATTGATGAGTCCGAAGTCCTAGTAATTTAACTCGTCTTTCTGCTATGTCAGACAAAATTACAGATGTAGGTCAATACAAACGCAAACACATACACACACCTACAGCAAAATATGACTGGTATATATATAATCGCTTATTTGCATCAACAATTAATTCTTGTGAAAACACGAAACTAAGTGAACGTCAGTTATCATGGTGAGTAATAAATATGTCTACCTACCACAGTGAAGATGGGGGGTTTGTAAGTAATAAGTAATGTATCTCACGATAATTCTAATTAATTTCAGAACACTTCTTCGCAAATCACCTATATTCCCGATGACAATTCTGTTGCGAATGAACAGCGAGCGATGTGGCAAGACGCTCAAGATCCTCTGGAAGGGTTCACGGAGGAGTTCGTGAGGAGGCCTTCGAGTGAAGACAGACCTGATTCGCCTTTGCAACGCAAAGTTTTAAAGGCGATGAAGAGGATCACTCGGAGGAGGAAACAAAAAAGAAGCTCCTTCCTGAGAGATTGCCACTCGTTTATAGTAAAGAGTGCGCCTACGCGAGGACGGCGCTTAATCAAAATTGAAATAATAGATATGGAGAGATCTAATGAAATGTTAGAGGACTCAATGGTGTCTGCACAATACGTGGTCACTGAGAATATGGACCCTATACTAGACCAAACGGAGGGTTTGATTAATAAGATCTCCAAATCATTGTGTGGTTATAGCTATAATTTCTAAGGCTATAATCATAATCTATAATTTCATAAATTAAATTTCTCGCGTAGGAATTGTGTGTAACTTCTCTAGTTACATATAATCCTTCGGAGATACATTGTAAATAAAAGAGCGTACTGATGTAAATAGTTTGTCTTAAATGTTTAATATTCTTTATTCTCATTTGATAATTGTAAATATCTGTGTCCTATTCTTATTTCATTATACTACACTTTGAGGCAAACTGTTGTTTGATTTTATCCCACATTATGAGGTATCGTTAGAAATAAAAGACTTACTTAATATACTTTATTTATTTAAAAATCTGTAATTGACATATTATTTTCAATGCACCACTTTTTAATACATATAACATTTCTGAGAGCACAGACATTATTATGGTTTAAACAATTAAAACTAGAAGCACATTTACAATAATTTTCATACAACGTTGCAAAATTAGGACTGCCTTTAGCTTCGATGTCTATCAAGATACAGTTATCACACAAGTCTTTTATCCATTTCTGCTTTTCTACCCCCTTCATTACTATAGTTTTATTTTGTAAAATCGGAATAATTAATCTTTTGAATTCCCTGTAGTCAATATTTCCTTCGCTCCAATAAATATTTCTATTTCTTTCAATCCACCTAACTCTTCTTTTTTCTTCTGGTGTTAACTTTGAATACGGATATGGGGGCTTTATCAAAAAGACTTGAGTAAATTCCTTCGTAGATAACGCTAGCTCCTTTATTATGAAATTACCACGGTAGTCTTTAAAACCTTGAACGTCAACAAAAATAGTTGAACTCATGATATTTTGCGAACAATATTACTCAAAGGTTTGTATTCTACGATACAATCGTTCAATATTAAACAGTATGCTGACGTCTGATCTGGTATTTCTTTATGACTCTCCAGCTCCAGGCGAATATTAATTACGGGTCCAGTTTTTATGTTATCGTTTTGTCTCGAACAATCTATTACGAATAATGGCGCAATGTCTTTATATTCTTGAGCACTTAACAAACAACTAGATCTACGACCATAGTAAGACTGTTGAAAATTTACGAACTGCTCGTATATTAAAGCAAAAGAATGCTTTGCGAAATCTGTATTATAGCTTTCGTACGGATAATAGGTAGAATTTAAATAAACTTTAACGTCACGCAAGTTGCAATGGTCAAATCTGGACATATCCTTAGACACGTCATTTTTTCTGTTAGTTTGTAGTCCAAGAATCACATATCGAGGCTTCTCAATTTGTGTTGAAGTTTTTATAGACCAAGTATGTTTCGTAGTCTTCGGAAGTAATGGGTATTCATAGATATCCCAATTTCTGAACGCTAATTGTATAGGTCTATCTTTTTCAAGAAGTTTAAGTAACTTAACCTTTTCTCTGTCTGATACTTTAATATGAGGCATGCGCCAAATTATTTTATGTATTTCAATACTTCGCACAGTTTCACCGGTGTTAAGTTTTAAAGCGTTAAGGTCTGTATTACTTCGCAATAAAACAAGCTCATGTTTGCAATTTACTATTACTTTTTTATAGTCTTCAGCAAATCCAAGTATGTGACTAAGTGGAATTGATGCAGAAAAATGACCGCCAATATCATTTTTAACGCCTTGTATATCCCATCCCCATGCTTGAGATATCTTCGATTCGATGTCATTCATAGATAATAAAGATTTCATAGTAGTAGTAATGCCCGCATTCTTTACTTTATCTATTTCAACACCGTTCAATTCATAGCGTATATCTTGGAACAGATACATAAGTGAGTTATTGGTAAAATGAAATGACGGCGCTCTATCCTTGTTATCATTTTTGAAAACATTGACGATCCCTTCCAAATACAAAGTGCTTGCACTTGGAAGTATGTATAAGTCTTGTTGGTTTATTGGAATTCTTATTTCATCGTTTCTGTTGAAGCTTGTTATGTAAGGCTTGTATGAATGAGTTTCAATACATTCTATCGAGTTGTCATAAACAGGGGTATTCGTAATATTTAAGATATTCATTTCAACAGCCCAATCAATTTCAAAAATTGTTTATTCTCTTCAGATAATTTCTGTCTTTTACCACAAGCAAGTGTTCTCTTTCGGATCGCACGATAACCACTAATCTTTTGAATGTGTGGAATACTGTTTTTATTGTAATCGATCATATTTTCTTATATGCAAATACAATTGTACTTCTTCACCACGAAGATCGATAAGGTTATTGAGGCTATCCAAAATCCTTATGTTAATACTATTAATAGAGTGTCTATTGACTGGAAAGTATATTGTGTTCTTTGGTATTTCTATTATTCTATAACCTGGTGGCACATTTGGAACAAATTCATGTATTATGTGACTTGATTTTCCGTTGATATATGAACCGCTAACAATATCACATTCGATGCGTACCACTGTTGTTGATAAAATGTTTACAGGAAAGGGAGACTCATGTAATTTATTACTTTTCAGAAGAACTTTACCATAGCCCAATAAATCTCCAAGAGAATTTTGCATTTCAAAATGAATATCCTTTGTGCAGTATATTGTGGTTTTAAGAGTGTTGTTATTACAAAATAATTTGAACATACAACCTTTTATATTAGCCTTAATAAAGTCATATATATCGTGAAGCTCGTAAGTTCCTTCAGGAATTTCTACAACCTCACCATTACCATAATAAAATTTGTTGTTATTTTTTGTAATATTTGGTATAGAATTGAAGGTGGAGAAATGTAATAAAGAACACTCATAATCACCATCCAGTTCCAAAGTTGGTAAATAATTTGTGGTTAATATTGAACTTTTACCAGTTATGGATAAAGTAAAAGACATCGTGGAAATGACGAAATGAAACAAGGGATGAATGTTTATATACTATATTTATTCCAAAAATTCCTTAAAAAAAATATACACAAATGACCACAATTAACACTGTTAAAATTCTGATACCGAGCATAATTATAATAAATATTATTCGAACCTAAATACTCCACTATTTCTTTAGGAGGCTTCAAATCACCGAAACTATCAAAATATTCACAGTAGTTATTAAGTTTTACATAGGCTACCCAATGACTACCATTGTTCATATAACTATCTAAGTTAACAATACCACACTCGATCGGTTTTGCTTTATGAGGCATCATATCTCTCATATAGACTCCTCGGAAATATGGTATATCATGAGAATGGTTAATGATATCAATATTTGTTAGAGCACGTCGGGGTAGCCTACGGACTAGTTTTTTTTAATGTTTATAAATAGACCGCTGCCTTTTTTATACGGTTTGATGTAAAGACCTTTTCCTATAGCAATTGCTTCCATTGTTTTGTTGTGACGCTCCAGCTCATTCAAGTTCTTTTGAGCTGATTTATACTCATTTACTGTTTTAGCTACGCCAGCTGCACCTCCAGCTAAAGCACCAAGAGCAGACAAACCCGCGAAAATAGGTATCAAAGGTAATATCCCACCAGTTTTGGGAATCGGTATGACACGTGGAAGTCGGAAATTTCCACATTTTGGAATAACTTTTTTAGCAGCTTTATAAGCATAATTGATTAACGATGTATGACTTTTTGGTTTCATTTTGTTTATTTTTGAATTTATTTTCGAAACCATTGATTTAAACTTTTTAACTCCAGAGCCTGTTTTTACTTTAGCTTTCATAACTTTGCTAACCAACCACGAAGCTAATTTTTCTCCTTTTCCCACATCTTTTGAATGCAAGCGTTTTTTAGCCATGTCCAACAGTTGCAGGTCTGCTTTGTGTCGGTTAGGTAAATCCGTATAATTTGTATATGCAATGTCGTGGTGCTTACAAGCTTCGTCCAACTGATTAATTCCTTTATCGCCTCTTGCCAATCTTTTTTTTAATTTTGTTCCTGGTCCACAATAGTTGTATCCCGGTAAGTGAAGTTCTACAGGTAAGTTATTAATCAAATTGTTTATAAGTCCTCCTCCTAGCATTTCTTTTTATATAATGATAATGATATGTATAAAGCTGCACTTATATTATTGTACAACTGAATTGCTATTAATCCAACTATTTTCGGTATCTGAAAGACCCAACCACTTGACAAGGAGTTTGCGTCCCATTTTTTTTATTACCCTTTCAATTAAATAAACATTAGGATATTTCGTTTTCTGCAATTCCTCTTGATAAAAAGAGCCTAATATTTGTTGCTTTCTCTGATCTTGAATGTGAAATGTAACTGGAGTAGTTTTATTAACCTTTTTAATTATAAATATCTCTGTAGACCAGTTGGGGGTATACCCTTTATCAAAACTACTTTTATATTTACTTATGCGTACACAGTCACCTATTTTAAAATTAATCTTTTGCTTTTTATTTGGTCTGGTTTGACTGTTTTTGATATTATTCCTAACAATTATTTCGTTTTCAGAATTCACATCCGCTGGTTTAAATTTAGTAATCCGGTGTACATTATTATTGTAGGTATTCAAAACGTCGATCAAAGTTTTCCCTATCCATTTATAACTACCTTTATAGCTAAAAAGCATATGAATTTTATTCTTTAATGTTCGAATTAGTCTTTCAACAATTGAAGCCTTTTTAGTTGAATATGATGAATAGTGATTTATTTTCAGTGACTGCACAAGTGATTTAAAGGAATCGTTGTAAAATTCTGTTCCCATGTCAGTTTGTAAGTTACGAGGGCAACGACCACTTTGCGTCAAAATAGCCGAAAACGCGTCAACGACAGCTCTTTTTGTCTTTGTTTTTAAAGGAATTGCCCAAGCGTATTTAGTGAAACAATCAATGACGACTAAAATATAAGCAAAACCTTTATTATACTTCTTTATGGTCTGGAAATCAATTAAATCAGCTTGCCATAAATCATCTATTCCTTTTAAAATAACAGATCTTCTGTCGAAATTTTTACGTGCTGATCTATGGATTTCGTTTACTACTTGCTGCTTGATCATTATTTCGCTTAGCAATTAACTTTTCGACGTAGTCTTTTGTACAAAATGTTTTCTCTAACTGCTTTAAGCTTGATGCGATTTCCTCTTTTATTGTTACCATAAAAATGGAAATTTCTTTTTTTGTACATAAACCAAAAACTTTTTCATCTACATACTTTTTGTTTACCGCATCATCAGGTACCAATGGTTCTTTGATTCCAGTTAATCGCGATGACTTAGCATCATAATGACCACTTTCTGATTTTACTAAAGAGTTATCTGTTAAATCTAATATTTCCGAGAAACGTAATCTTTTATGAACAGAATGTCCGAATTTATCAATATTCATTTTCGTCCAGAGAAGTAGTCCGAGCAAATGGTGGAGTGATAATAGAAAAATAAAATTATAATATCTAATTTATAATACCACTTTCACGTAATTCCTCAATTATGGATATAATTTCATTATCTAGCCCAGTATTTCCAGCATGTTTAGAGGCAATTAGTAATTTCAGTCTCTCCACAAGCTCGTTAGGATCATCCCAGTAAATATAATCAGTATCTTTTCTATAATTTTTCTTCACACGTAGTCCTTCACCCTCACTAACATAGTTAACATTACTTACACTCGATGAAACAGAAGATGTTGAAGGTTTACGTAACTTAAATAGTGGTCTTATAATATTTAAATATTTTCTGCCTTTATTAGATTTGATTGGCTTCTTTGGATCATAATCTCGACGGTGAGCGTTAGTTTCTATCAGTATTGCTTTATACACTTGTCCATCGCTTTCCGTTATCAGCTCTAAATTGGGTACTTTCTTAAATAAAAGCTCACACAAACCAGGAGTTTTTCTGTACTCATGACCTGCTATTGATATTTTTTTATCATTCATTTCTACACGAGATGTACCCATCATTAATTTACCTCGTTCTCTTCTAACACCAAATGGAACATCCCTAAATATTTCAGAAGACATTGACCAAGAAGTTCCATCTAAACTAGGTATTGAGTCTATTGTTCTGAACGAAAGATTACTTGTGTTGTTAGGATCAGACTCGTCAATAGCATTTCCATCTAAGTTTTGATCCATTTCATCAGAATCTTGAGAACTGCAAATGCTATTTTTATTCTTAAAGGTTTTCTCAAAGTCCTCGGAGTCTAGAGAAAGATTCTCATCTTTCATGAGAAAGGAATCTCTCACTGAATCATTCATAGAATGCTTTGATGTCTGTAAATGTTTTTTATGTTGTATAATTTGATTGAGTGAAGTCGTAACGGGTTTAAAAACTGTATCTAACATTTTTTCATTTTCACTTTCCATTAAACGCATTTCTTTGACTTTCTTTTTGACAGCTTCTGAAGCTTCAACCACTTGATTTTTTATTTTCTGTTCCATTTAATAAACTGTAGAAGTTCACGTGTTATGTCTAATAGTTTTTTAGGCGAAATGAATCTGAACTGGTATGAATCTCATTTTATTTATTAATCAAATTTAACAAAAGTATCAAAATTCATCCTGTATCCACCTTTATTTTTCGGACAATCCTTATTAATTACTAAATAATTATACGGAATCTTCCAAATTTTCGAAGACAATTCTTTAAACTCTGGCCACGACATATCAGTACTAACATGTTCATCGTATACATGACGTAAGTTGATATCGTCTTGTTTGAATAATATTATTAGGTTGGCGTTATCTCTTACCAACTGTTTAGGAACTTTAGTGTAAGTTTGATTTAAGTAAAAACAGTCAATAAATTTATGCCTACCCATTGCAAAATAATCTCGCATGTTGGATTGATTTTCACATGCTACATCATCGAAAATTATTACTGAATGTGGTTTAGCCTCGTGTGGACTCACGATCAAGTCATTATCTCGATATTTTGCGAATGATACCTCTGGCACTAAATTCAAAACCTTTTCTAGGTATACATATTTGGATTGATATAGCGTCTTAGAGTATAAATACACATTTTTAAACCGCAGTCCATTTTCATGTAGTAGAAGGCCAATAAGTAAGTTTGTTTTCCCACAGTTTGACGGCCCACAAACAAGACATCTAATCATATTAGGTAGCAATTTTCCATGTCGATGAACAGATACTACCTCATCTGGGCAAATTTTTTGAAATTGCAAAGATAGTGGTTGTTTAATAAATTTCATCGTAGGTAGTATCCATACAGATCGATGTAGGTAGAGAGAATGAATGTATTTATAAATATCTGGTTTTATATTCATACCACGGCAGTTATAGAGAGGATAATTATCCAACAGCCAATAATCATGAAGGGGGGTTTAGCAGCTAAATCAAAAAACGCTTTCAATTTAATATTGGAGTGTCTAATTCACTTCGCATTTTAAATCAGCCTTTTAGTAAATCACCTACACAGAACAATGTGATGCAAAACTGCAAAACTTAAGACCACTTCGTGATTTTCACTACTGTTATTGGGCATCCTGGCACACTTTTTTACGAAATTGATCGAACGATAGTGAGATCAATGGAGTGCTAAAAAAGTGTGCCAGAATGCCCAATAATACCCTACTTATATGGACATGTAAATCATCATCATAACAGCCTTTATAATTCGCCCCACTGCTGGGACATAAGCCCTCTCCTTGTCATCGAAAGTTTAGGCAGTAGTCCACCACGCTTGCCCAATGCGGATTGGTGGACGGAGTATAATGTGATCAATACCCCTTTGCTGATCCATAAGTCTCCTTCTACGACACCCATTGGAGGATATGGGGTGATGCTATTCTACTCTGCCAGCATCACATGGCAATATTTCGATGCAAGTACACAAAATGTACCTACTTGTATCGAAATGTTCATATTAATATGGATCTTCCTGGGATATTTAATGGACAATCCCGTGTGGCCGACAATATTACAAATAAATAATAATAAAAACCTCAGACATAGACAAGACAAATAAAACATAGATAATTAACATACAATTTTTATTAGTAACTAGATGACCCGGTGTACTTCGTATCACCTTTTCACGGAGTACTAAACGTCTTTGCATCTATCCTAATGACATTAAAACTCTTCCTTTGATAAAATGGCGGAACGTCAAATGTTTGACAGGAAAGTAGGCAGAACAGTTTATATGGGAAATTGAAATTGTTGTTTTTATTATCTTTCTCGCAATTTTTCCATAATTTCTCACCGTTTAAACCTTCCCTGGACTACGACACACATTTCAAAACCAAAATCAGCTAAATCGGCCCAGCCGTTCTCGAGTTTTAGCGAGACTAACGAACCACGATTGATTTTTATATATATATATTACGTTAATTCACAATACAAATTACTAGTAGTCTTAATCAAATTCTCATACTTTTACTTCGCCTTTTTTTATAAATACGAAAATACTTTCGGAAGGGTTTGCTTATTCAAACGGCCCATCAGAATCATTTTCCCTCTCCGAGTCATAAAGTACCACTAAGATTTGAAGTGTTCGCTTCAGGCATTATAATTATACAACTTCGGACATCCGATGTCGTTGGTGTAAATTTAGCAACGTCTCCAGTGCAGTGGCTTAAAATGTGTAATAGTAAATAGCTTTTAAACACGCTTAATATTAGTTTCACCTGTATGTTTGTTTTTATGTATGTAACTGACTTGTTTGGACTCGATTTTGACCCACTTTAAACGGTCAGATTCCATTTGAACTTTATAGACTTATCAAAGACGGATGACATTACAATAATTCGATGAGAATATCCCATTATCCTGATTAGAATCGCCAGGAGTAATAAATTAAACGTTTGGAATGTTAGTTCAGCTCTACGTCACTAGATGTCGATAACTTTTTATTATAGAAACTAAATGATGAACGAAAGTATACTTAACTCGTTAAGTCCCGTTCGCGCTCAGGAGCGCGAGAACACAATTAAAATCAATTGTGTCTGGATATTAATAATCGTCCAGGGATTAATTACTATTTAGAGAAAAGCGTGGGGTGCTCAATTACATTTGTTCTTGAAAATAATCGATCGGTACAATTAAATTGAGCACCCTATTCTTTTCTCTAAATAGTAATTATACTTTTCGTTTATCATTTAATTTTTTATTTAATACATCACGAGGTTATTCTGTTCTTTAAAATTAATCGCGGGATTTGAGGCATACCCACTTTATTCTTTCGCTGTGTGATATCAGCGTAAGTACATAAATGACTGTACCTAATTACGTGTGTTAGGTTCGCGCAGCACATGTCTGCGTCGGGCGCCGGGGTGCGCGGCTCCCCGCTGTACATGGCGCCCGAGATACTGCGCGGACACTACGACGAGAGGGTCGACCTCTGGAGCGTCGGTGAGACACACACAACTCGTTGTTGCTCCGTACTGTACACACAATAAGACTTATCTTAAGATTGTGCTTCGTGATATATTAGTATGTCGGGGATGTCGTCAGGATTTAGCTCGAATCACGATCTCATATACCAATGCCTAGTCCATTTATCACAAAGAGGAGAACCAGAGTAGTGCCTGGGACTTGTGACCCAGTGTGTAAGTTTACCTAGGGCACATTAAACATTGCACCGGCACTCGCCTTCACTTCTCTCTAACTATTATCACACAACCGTCGGACATAGCTTCCGCAAGCATTCCTAATACAACCATAGACACGTCCGCACTCAGCGACGCCTCGAACCAGACTGAGCGCGCACCGCTGCAACAAAGCCACGCCCCACCACATTACGTCGCATCGTACGATAGCTCGTGAGGCGCTGACGTCACAATCCCACGTGGACTATTTCCAATGAAACTAACAAATTCGATTATAATTGAACCTAATAGCGCCGTCAAGTATTAAAATTTCTGGAATAATTGTTTGTAGTTGATAAGTTATTTGGTAATGCATTTCATCATCATCATCATCAACAGCTGATATAATGTCCCCACCTCGGGCTCGAGCCTACCCCACATTAGAGCCGATTAGGCCTTAGTCAATCACGCTGGCCAAGTGCGCGTTGGTCGACTTCACACACAACCTAACAATTTCTTCACAGGTGTTTGCAGGTTTACTCACGATGTTTTCCTTCACCGTAGAAGCATCGAATAAACGTACATATGAATTCAAAATTTGGAAACACATTGGTACGTGGCGGGGATCGAACCAGTGCCTCCCGGGTGGGAGACGACGCTCTTACACACTACGTCACTAAAAGAAAAATAAATCATCGTAACAGCCTTTTTAATTTGCCCCACTGCTGGGACACAGGACCTCTCCTTGTCATCGAAGGAGCTTTAGGCAGTAGTCCACCACGCTTGCCCAATGAATTTAGTGTTTCTTTCATATTATATGCCAAGTTTTGCGTGAAACGAACACCAAAGCGCCGTAGTACCTTCTAAGCCAATGGTTGATCGCTAAACCTGCAGCATGTGAGGTATGCGCAGTTATTTTTAAAGCTATTGTTCCCCTGGGGGGTCAAGGGAACCTCGAATATTGACTAGATTACCTTGCACAATGTTGCGGGCTCCGTATTAAATTATAACACCACTGGTTAATATATTGGAGTATAATTTCTGATTAGTTTTAATAACTAAAAATACAGTATATACAGGGTGTAAAAGACATGAAGAGTCAAACGAGAACCATGTATTCTGCTCACCATCATAACATTTTTTTTCCTTTAGACTATACCTTAAGATTTTTTATTTCACACCGCATCGTGAAATGATGATCTTTTTCTCCGTCACACGTAGCGCATATTTCACAGTTTTGTGCAAAATAAAACATGTTGGTTTGGAGCGTCGAAGCAATTACGGAGTTCATTCGTTTGTTCCGTGAACATCCGTAGTGTTCGAGCTACCAGCTGAACATTGAACTCTGCGGCTGCGTGGTCAGCAGCGAGACACAATCACATTCCGCGGGTCAGCAGCTACGTGCACCGTCGGCAAGTCACACCTATGAGAGACATGCAAAAACCTTTCGATGTGTATATACCATAAATGTAATATATAAACACCAACCAAACTACCAATAAATCAGATTACCACCGTCCGCGGTGTATCTCACTTCCTCCCCGCTGCTGCCTGCCAGGGCTACTCCCTGGGGCAGTTCCTTTACCAAATCCATGCTGCCTGCCAGGGCTACTCCCTGGGGCAGTTCCTTTACCAAATCCATGCTGCCTGCCAGGGCTACTCCCTGGGGCAGTTCCTTTACCAAATCCATGCTGCCTGCCAGGGCTACTCCCTGGGGCAGTTCCTTTACCAAATCCATGCTGCCTGCCAGGGCTACTCCCTGGGGCAGTTCCTTTACCAAATCCATGCTGCCTGCCAGGGCTACTCCCTGGGGCAATTCCTTTACCAAATCCATGCTGCCTGCCAGGGCTACTCCCTGGGGCAGTTCCTTTACCAAATCCATGCTGCCTGCCAGGGCTACTCCCTGGGGCAGTTCCTTTACCAAATCCATGCTGCCTGCCAGGGCTACTCCCTGGGGCAGTTCCTTTACCAAATCCATGCTGCCTGCCAGGGCTACTCCCTGGGGCAGTTCCTTTACCAAATCCATGCTGCCTGCCAGGGCTACTCCCTGGGGCAGTTCCTTTACCAAATCCATGCTGCCTGCCAGGGCTACTCCCTGGGGCAGTTCCTTTACCAAATCCATGCTGCCTGCCAGGGCTACTCCCTGGGGCAGTTCCTTTACCAAATCCATGCTGCCTGCCAGGGCTACTCCCTGGGGCAGTTCCTTTACCAAATCCATGCTGCCTGCCAGGGCTACTCCCTGGGGCAATTCCTTTACCAAATCCATGCTGCCTGCCAGGGCTACTCCCTGGGGCAGTTCCTTTACCAAATCCATGCTGCCTGCCAGGGCTACTCCCTGGGGCAGTTCCTTTACCAAATCCATGCTGCCTGCCAGGGCTACTCCCTGGGGCAGTTCCTTTACCAAATCCATGCTGCCTGCCAGGGCTACTCCCTGGGGCAGTTCCTAATACCAAACCAAATCCTTGCTGGCCAGCCTTACAACCTGGCTCAGCATCCTTTCCATGTACTTGTGGGAACCGGCGCCTTACAACCGCCGCGACCTGCTCGTACATAATGGCTTCTGACCCGCGGAATGTTATTCGCCGCGACCTGCTCGTACACGTAGCTATGGAAGATTAGAAGTAAGGACTACAGCAACAGGAACTTGCAAAAACAAAGCCTATGACGAACTGGTTGATTTTTGCAAGAAAATAGGTTTTGCTTCAGCTAATCGCGATTTTGTCACCAAAAAAATACAAAATTTGAGAGGTCTGCTAACGCCCAAACGAAATAAATGACCAAACGAGTATCCATTTTTCTTGAGGTAAAACTTTAAAAATTTATAGTGTTCCACGCGCCAGTCGAAACTCTAGAAAATCGATTTACACCCACGGTTTGCTTAAATATCTAAGATTTATCGGCGTTCTAAACCGTGGACACCTTTTTAGTCATAAATAGCACGACAGTTTGATCCGCGGTCCAAACCGCACAGTTTGGAATGCATCCCAGATGCGTGGGTCCGAATTTTACGTGTGAAGGGCGCTATTTTGTGAGATGAATGTAGTAATGTATTGTCCACTGTGCAGGCGTGATAATGTACGAGTGCCTGTTCGGCCGCGCGCCGTACTCGTCGACCAACCTGCAGCAGTTGCTCGACAAGCTGATAGCGCACGCGCCTGTCACGGTCAGTATGCTGCAAGCACTTCATCATTCTAAATACTCTAATGCAATGTTTCTTAACGGGGAGGTCGCGTTTATTGTTTAAGGGGGTCGCGAGAAATATTCTTTATTATAATACTACTAGCTTTTGCCCGACTTCGTCTACGTAGTTATTTAGGGCAGCGTTTAAATTTTCTTCTTATTTCTTCTAGCCCAAGCGCCTTATACCTTATGTTCATCGATTTTACTTCAAAAAATGACAGATGTACATAACGGTGTGCTGGTTCCAACACTAATGTATGGAAGTGAAAGTTGGGTATGGGAGAAAAGGCATGAAAGTAGAATAAATGCAGTAGAAATGAGAGCCTTGAGGAGCATGGCAGGTGTAAAATTAAGTGACAGGTTGTATAATAGCGTGATAAGAGAGATGTGTGGTGTGAAAGAAGACATAGTGACAAGAATTGAAAAAGGGATGCTCATATGGTTCGGACACGTGGAGAGGATGAATGAAAGTAGATTGACCAAAAGGATTTATGAATCAGAAGTGAATGGAGAGGCGGGGCGAGGTAGACCTAGGCGAACGTTTAACGATCAAATCGAAGACGTTTTGAAAAAGGGCCAGGTTAGAAGTACGCGTAACCGCCGAGCATGCATGAAGAATGTGATGAAAGTAGATGAAGCGAAAGAGGTATGCAAGGATCGTAGCAAGTGGAAACAAGTAATCTCTGCCTACCCCTGTGGGAGAAAGGCGTGACTCTATGTATGTATGTATGTATGTAAATGACAGATTTCCATACAAATTTTTCACCACCTTCGAGGGTGAATTTCCAAAAATCCTTTCTTAGTGTACCCCTAGACCTCATAACGAACCTACGTACCAAATTTGGAATCTCGACCCAGCGGTTTAGGCTATACGTTGCTCTCCAGCGAAAAAAACAATACAATACTTTTATGCATGTTAAATATCGTTTTCAACACCATTGCTCGTAATTGGTATGTAACTACACCAATTTTAGTTTCACAATGTATCATATTACCAACTTATAATATCTTTCGAATTTAAAATTCGATTACCGCACAGTTTGGTAATCAAAAGTTAATAGTTTCGTAAAGAAAAGTCACGCTTTTATTTATAAGAAAAAAAATTGGAACCAAAGAGAATTTGTATGCAAAATGCTGAAACATTTTTGTAAATTAAATAAGTTTGGCGTTTAGAAACACTCTGTTTAAAGATATACAATTATAAAAACCTTATTTAAAATTACAACTATTAAATAGAAGTCATATATAAATATTAAAAGAATATATTTATTTTGTAAAAATTATATAATTTGCTGTTTTGGCTGTATAAGCGTCCGTACCTTAGTCTTTCGCGCACAAAGCCGTCAATGAAAAAGTAAAAGCGCGCCGTTTTTCAATTTTCAGTACTATTTTGCAAGTAGATATTTTGCATTATGTATTAATTACTCGCAATGGTGTTGAAAAACGTCGTATAACACTCGTGACCAGTTAAAAATTACATTCTCTCTCGCCATAAAAATACTATTTTTCTCCCTTGTTATACAATCTACTATTAATAGTTCGTCACCTTGTAGATCCCCCCGAAGTGTTCGATCTCCGCCGGCTGTATGGACCTTCTGACGCGGCTCCTCAAACACGAGCCCGCGGAGAGAATCTCGTACGAGGACTTCTTCAACCACGAATACTTGGACCTCGAGCACATGCCTAGCAAGGACAACTATGAGAAGGTAACGGATTACGGATTTTAATGGAAATGTAGTGCATGTAGTGCTTTCTTTACTTGGTAAAAAAAAAAGAAGTTTTCACGCACTAAGCTTTTCTTTCCTATCCTATCTAAGCTTTTCTTTCCTATTATATCTAAACTTTTCTTTCCAATCCTATCTAAGCTTTTCTTTCCTATTATATCTAAACTTTTCTTTCCAATCCTATCTAAACTTTTCTTTCCAATCCTATCTAAACTTTTCTTTCCAATCCTATCTAAACTTTTCTTTCCTATCCTATCTAAACGTTTCTTTCCTATCCTATCTCAACTTTTCTTTCCAATCCTATCTAAACTTTTCTTTCCTATCCTATCTAAACTTTTCTTTCCTATCCTATCTAAACTTTTCTTTCCTATCCTATCTAAACTTTTCTTTTCTATCCTATCTCAACTTTTCTTTCCAATCCTATCTAAACTTTTGTTTCGTATCCAAATGCACATTGGTTGTGTGTGGTGGCGCGGTCACGCCAGCGCCCTCTTCAACAGTTGTCAGACCATATCGATGCGAGATTGTCCGCTAATCTCTTAATAAATGAGTCACACCAACGTTTTTGTTATCAGCATATTTAAAAAGTAGGTAACTCGAGAAAAAAGAATCTGTTATTATTATTTTCCTATCTTCAAAACTGACTGAGATATTAAACGTTAAAGTACGGCTTCTGCGGCAAACTCCGACTGAGCGTTCGCGCCAGCGCGTGACGTCACGGCGCAACAAAAATGTGGAAAAGTACATTTTTCTCGGTCTTTCTTTAATTTAAGATACTATGTTGGTTTAAAGAAATTGATCCTTATGAATGACTCTTTCGGTTGGTATCATAAAATACAGAATGTTTTTTTTTCAAATCTCACTGGTGAGATTCCCGGCTCCAGCAGGTGAGACGTATAGCTGAACTAACATTCTACACGTTTAATTTACCGGTTCTGGCGATTCTAATCAGGATAATGGGATATTCTTATCGAATTATTGTAATGTCATCGGTCTTTGATAAGTCTATAAAGTTTGAATAAAATGGGTCAAAATCGAGTCCAAACGACTCAGTTACATACATGCTAGTTATTTAGACTAAGTTTATAAAGAAATAAATTTTATCTTATTTTATTATCTTATACAAACTTGTTAAAAATTTAGCATTCACTGGAGTGAACCTTCATTCGAGTGAACCGTCTGATATCACCTTAATTATAAATCTATTTTTATTTTTTTTTATTTGGCTTACAAAACTGGTTACAATCACTTGTTACATTAATATTGTTCTATGATATCATGATAGATTGTTCCCTACTAGATGTAAGCACTACATGCACTATTTTTTACAGTTCTAATACACTTAAAAATTTCAAACTTACAAAATTAAAATGTATATAAATTAATATTTAGTTGCTGGACTAACAATGGTTCGAATCTATGATTCTACTCTGCCGGCATCGCGGCAAAATGAACATTTTCGAGTTCGATTTGATTGTATTGTATGGCAGGCGGTGGGTGTGATCCGTCGCGCCATCGAGCTGGACTCGTCGGGTCAGGGAGCGGAGGCACTCGCGAGCTACCGGTGTGGCCTCCGGTACCTGGTGCCGGCCGCGGCGGCTGAACCTGACCCGCTCAGGAGATCAGCGCTCGCCGCCAAGCTCACCAGGTCAGGACACATTATAATAATTATGACCTTTATTGCCACAAATATTATATACAACGTGTAACAGAAATAGCGCACATCCTGAATACAGGTGGTTTGAGATCGGCTTCTGAGTTAATTTCAATATTTAAAAAAAAAACTATTTTTTTTGTTGAAAAAAAAACAAATGTACCCATAAAATGTTGTATGTACAATATTTTCTGGGTACTTTTTGTTTTTTTTTTTTTCGAAAAAAAAAACGTTTTTTTTTAAAAAAAAAGCTAGATTGAAATCAACTCAGAAGCCGATCCCAAACCACCTGTATTCAGGGTGTGCGCTATTTCTGTTACACGTTGTGTACACAGTAATAACAAAACAGTATGTTAACAAAGAAATTAAAAAATGTGGGTAGAACCAGAATATTTAACACAAAACATTGAATCAATAACAAGTTACTAAGTTCGACTACTAAAACTATGAACATTTGTGATTACAGTTAAATGATTACTTTTTTTTTGTTTTTAATTTTGGAATTATGTTCTTTAAAATTTAAACTTTCAATGATACCAAAACCAGCCAGATACAAATAGTATAGCCAAAGAGATTTTATTACAAGTTTATTCATACTATAATGCGAAATCTATTAAACAAATGAAATTAAATTTTTCTTTTGAAAAATGCTACCATTCCATCAGTATTTTCTTAAGACGTTGTCACGTTCAACTATCGTCAGTAAACCGACTTTACAGACAACCAATTTTTTAGTGTTAAAAAATATTGCAAATTATACTGCGCAACGTGAAGCGTTCAACTCGCAAAACCGTGATAATTTTTCCAGACGGCGCACAGTATTTTATTTCACCTCAAAATGACCACCCCCTTGATTATACCTGATTCAGATAAAGCTCTTTATTAATAACACGAGACTAAAACTCCCACGAATCTAAATAGAATAGTTTTGAAGAAATCCTGTATTACATTTTTGTCCCGTATTTGGTTAAAAAATAAAAATATAACAATTGTGTCTAAACTATTAAAGAAGTTTAATTACCAATAAACGCCAAAAAATTTGGTGCCAATTGTAGGTTTTAACGTATTTATGTGCCAGATTTTTACAAAAACTACCAAATTTTTTGGCGTTTATTGGTAATTCCGAATTAATGGCTACCAAATAAATTATTTTATGTTATTATTGAGAATTGAAATAGCAAAATTACAAGTATTCAAAAAATTGCGGGACAAATTGTCCCGCAAATTTAAAATCTTAATATATTCGAGATTCCACGGAACTAAAGCTTGTAATTTTTTGTGTTGGTAGTAAACATCATCAACTAGATTTTAAAGCAAATTAGACGCTTTAATATTGCATAATGTGAGCACAAAAAAATTAAAACGATTATCACAACTTGGCAATTATTTCGGTTTCTATGAGCTTTAGCGCAGCCATAGAGGACTCATAATATGGTTAACAATAAGACCTTTTGATAGGCAATATAAAAAATAAAACTTCTTTAATAGTTTAGACACAATTATTATTTTTTTATTTTTTACTCAAATACGGGACAAAAATGTAATACAGGATTTCTTCAAAACTATTCTATTTAGATTCGTGGGAGTTTTAGTCTCGTGTTATTAATAAAGAGCTTTATCTGAATCAGGTATAATCAAGGGGGTGGTCATTTTGAGGTGAAATAAAACACTGTGCGGCGGCCCCGTTCGTTAGTGTCCGTGCGCATCGAGTGAGCTACATTGAACGTAACGTTTTGAAGACATTTTTAGTTATGAAATACTTAAAAAAATGATAATGTTTCTTTGAACAATAATTAAGAAATAATGTTTAGAATATGTTTTTATAACAATATGAAAAAAAAAATTATGACTGACCTTCAATAAAATCGTAACTATCAATTTCCCAGGTATAGTCTAAAGGAAAAAAAATGTTATGATGGTGAGCAGAATACATGGTTCTCGTTTGACTGTTCATGTTTTTTACACCCGTTAATAATAATAAATCTTTATTGAGCCAATGCAAGGTACATGGTGTCTTACAAAACGTGATATTAATTTTTTACGCGAGGCACATTCTAAAGACGGAGAGAGTCTAACATCTGTGCTAGTTTTATTTTATAATAAAACTGTGTGACAGAAGCTAACTCTTCCAGATTATTGTTTCAAACATTATGACAAACTAGTTATTTGAACTTAAGCCTTACATGTTAATGCAAATAAGTACTATACGCGTATGAAGCCGGCACCTACCCATGCTAACATAGTCACATAAATACTACGGTGATATTAAAAATTCAAAATTGTAAAAATATTTTTTTTTATTTCCCATAAATTTTGTTTTTTTGTTCGAACTTTCTGCATGAAGAATTCAAAAATTTTTTTTACAATTTAATGTTTTTGATGTAACCATAGTATTTATATGACTATGTTAGCATGGGTAGGTGCCGGCTTCATACCACATGTACCAAACACCTTGTATATGAGGTATACTAATATATGGTGTATTTGAGTACGTGTTGTATGTGTGTACGTGTGTGTGGTGATTTTATTAAGTCTTCTGTTTGACAGTAGTTGATCTTCTGCAGACAGTTTTTCATTGTTGTTTTAGGTTTTTCCCTGGAAGCGGATAATTATGACATCCGACTGATACACTCGTTGGATGTTGTATTAGGCCAGTTAATGAATACAGGCTGGTATAATAATCTGGTTACGACGCATGTCACTTTTAATTGTAGAAAGTGTAGAATCTGTTTGTTTGATTGTCAATAGAAATGGCTTTCGACTAAAACGTTGTTAATCAATTTAAAAAGGACGCAAAAGGATTGTAAATTAAAGGAAAAGGACGCCGATAATAACCGTAACTAGGCAACCGCCATCAACGTCAAACTTAATTTATAAAAGTATAGACAATGTGGCGGCCAGTCGCCAACACAATTTGTGAATAGTTATTCCCATTAACACTGCGGTATAGGGCCGGGCTGATACCTGAGCGACAGTTATCATTGAAATTGATACCAAATTAAACAGAACGCAAAAAACATGGAAAAAAATCCTGTTATTAACACAAAAAAAAATAACATTTCAAAAAATCGGGAGTGGTCTCCCCTTGACTTTCTCGTACACCGGAAACGACTCAAAGGTTGATAGAAACCTTATATTTTGATGTCATACATGCATGTTAACTTTGATTGCAATAAGTTAAAGCATACTCGAGTTATCGTGCTCAAGCACAGACATAATTCCAAAAACAGTATTTTTGTACTCAGGGAGGTCCAAAACGTGTAAATCCGTCAAAATCTCGAGGTCTAATTTTTTGACGATTACAAGACTTCTTCTATACTACGTATACGAGAAAGAAAAAAGTTTCTTCAGATGTATAAAAGTATACTAGTGTCCAATCAGGTATATGGAGAGAGCGGAGGAGATCAAAGAGTGTCTGAAGCAGGCGGAGCCGGGCGCCGTGCCTAGCGTGGACTCGGTGAAGTGTGCCGCCGTGTTGCCGTCGCGGAAACGCAGCGACGCCGCGACCGCAGCGTGCTGCGGGGCCGCGGAGAGTGCTAACAGCTATGAATTTGGTAACTATAGCAACTTATTTTGTATTACAACTAGCTTATACCCGCGACTTCGTCCGCGCAAAATAGTTATTTAGGGCAATTTCTTCTACTCCAAGCGCCATATACCAATTTTCATCGATTTTAATTTAAAAAATTACAGATTTCCATACAATATCCATCCCTTATTTTACCCTCTTAGGGATTAAATTTTCAAAAATCTTAAATAAATCTTACTTAATTTGTAACTGAAAGGCCATGTACCAATTTTTATGCATTTTACTTTAAAAATTACGGATTTCCATACTAACTTTTCACCCCCTTTTCGCCACCTTAGAGTGTGAATTTCCAAAAATCCTTTCTTAGTGCACCCCTGGACCTCATAAGGAACCTACGTACCAAATTTGGAATCTCTAGACCCAGCGGTTTGGGCTGTACGTTGATATGTCAGTCAGTCGGTATTCATTTTTATATACTACTAGCCGTACCCTGCCACGCTTCGCAGTGGCACATTGTGATTGAATGGTTGAGAAAGTTGAGTTTTTGAGTTTTTGAAGCTTACACAAACCAACATAACATTTTTATATAAATATAGATGTAGATGATAGTATGATAGATGTAGATATAAATATAGATGATGTCAGATCTTATAATGTTAACTTACGTGGTGTCCGATACTTATAAACGCACACGATATTTAATTATTAGTGTCAAATAAAATTTCAAAGCGAGTGGTCGTTCGTTTCCTTATACAGCTGTGTTGCTATCCAAAAATCAACCTTAAGCTCCTAAACATAATGGTCAAATCGAGCCGGATCAACGGACGACACAGCTAGACAAGGCGGCAGTGTGAATACAATAGGGACCCCGCATTCCTTAGATAAGACGGCCGGCTGAGCGATTCGCACGAGCAGTTTTTTTACTACGAAGTTGTCATTAGTGAATATTATCGATACAAACGATATTTGGATTGTTTTTCGTTGAAAAATAAATAAAGATGGCATCGCCTACAGTGGAACAAAGTGGATATTTATCAACATTGGAAGATGTGGCTAGTAAGATACAGAAAGCGCAAATAAACATAAAAAAGTGCCCTAAATCACGACTTACGGAAGGTTATATAAAAGCTAGAATACAGTGTTTAGAAGAAGACTGGAATACATTTAGAGAAGCGCATAACAGCCTTACAAGGTGTACGCCACGGGAACAACGGGGAGCACATCCATATTTTTTAAAGGAAGAATATTACACTTATGAAGATTTGTACTTATGTTTGAAGGCCGATTTACTTGATCTTTCATCAAAATTATCATCAAAACAGAAAGCAGAGGACATTAGTGACATGTCAATGTCTTCATCGAATGTAAGCTTTGCCAAACTGCCAAGAATACAGTTACCTACCTTTTCGGGAAGATATGAAGATTGGCCCACATACCAAGACTTATTTCAAGCGCTTGTTCATAACACATCAATTAGCGACGTACAGAAGCTGCATTATTTAAAGACGAGTGTTTCTGGGGATGCGGAGGCACTTTTGCGGAATATTCAGATAACGGATAGTAATTATACACAGGCATGGAATTTATTAAAGGATCGTTTTGGTAATAAAAAAATGATAGTGAATTCTTTATTAAAAAGATTGTTTACACAAAAAAAGGTAATCAACCAATCTGCAAGTCAAATTAAATCATTGCTTGATACAACTAGTGAATGTATAACTAGCTTGAATAATTTGAAAATAAATACAGATTCTTGGGATCCACTTATAACATTTCTAGTTGGACAGAAATTGGATACAGAGTCATTAAAAAACTGGGAAGAAAGTTCACAGAAAAATAATTCCGAAGAATTACCGACGTGGGAAGAACTTAAGAAGTTTCTTGAATCCAAATTCCGCACCCTCGAATTAGTTACTCCAATTACATTAAGCTCAAGGGAAAGGTCATCATCGCAGAAATCGTTCCATGTCACTGCAACTGAAGAGGGAAATGACATTCTTCAAACTGCTCACGCAAGTATAACCCCGCTACAACCTACGTGTATTTACTGCAATGAAGTCGGACATTATATGTTTAATTGTAAAGGATTTACGAAGCAACCTGTGGAACAGAGGCACGAGTTTGTGAAAGGAAAGCATTTATGCTTTAACTGCCTCAAGCCAAATCATAGTGTCTACATGTGTAAACTAAAAACCACTTGCCGCATCTGTCGAAGAAGACACCATTCGCTTTTACACCAAGTTAGAGAAACAAATCAAGAAGTTAATAAGTCACCACCAGAACAAATTACAACGGCACACTTCTCCAAGCAACAACCCGGTCATCAGGTGTTATTGGCAACAGCACAAGTAGCAGTCAAATCAAGTAATGGTCACACACATCTATTTCGTGCTTTGATAGACCAAGGGTCAGAAGCCTCATTCGTATCCTCAAGAGTAGTGGAACTGCTAGGATTAAGAAGAATAGATATCAACGGAGTGGTTTCTGGAGTCGGAGAAGGAATACAAATACCAATAAAACATTCAGTAGAACTGTCAGTTATATCGCGATTGAATGAACAAGTTGTTAGATTGAAGGCCTACGTTCTTAAGAATATATCTACACGTCTGCCTTCAAAACACATCGCGTTGGATTGGCCAGAGATTCATACATTAGAATTGGCGGACCCTACCTATCACACCCCGGGTAAAATAGATATATTACTCGGCGCCAACGTATTTTCTAAGATTATTGAAGATGGGTTAGTCAAAATGCCAGAAGGGGTAGTGGCTCAAAAAACATGTTTAGGATGGATACTGTCGGGTCAGAAAGAAGATAATATGCAGATAAATAATCACAATATAATTACACTACATGTTACAAGATTGGTAGTAGAAGATAATGATATGCTAAGAAGGTTCTGGGAAATAGAAACTGATTTGTACAAGAAGAAAAAAATATTTACAAAAGAAGAAGAAAAATGTGAAGAGATATTCAAAAATACAACTAAAAGAGACAAAAATGGAAGATATATAGTACACTTACCCTTAAAACAAAACCTTGAAGAAACTGTGAAGACGTGCGGAGAAACAAAACAGCAAGCAATAAAGAGGTTTAAACAATTAGAGAAGAAATTTGAAAAGAATGAGAAATTGAAGACTGATTATAGAAGGGTAATTCAAGAGTATAAGGATATGGGACATATGAAGAAATCGAAACCAGAAGATGAAAACATGTCAATTTATTTACCTCATCACGCCGTAATACGCGATGACAAGGAAACTAGCAAGCTTCGAGTAGTTTATGATGCATCCGCGAAAGGTTCCAACGGGCACTCTTTAAACGACACAATGATGGTTGGCCCTGTTTTACAGCCAGATTTACGAAGCCTTATCATAAAATGGCGAATGCACAAAATTTGTGTGGTTGGAGACATTGAAAAGATGTATCGAATGATCAAAATGACAGAAGAACACACAAAACTACAATGCATCGTTTGGCGAGATGACCCTGAAAAGGAACTGGAGAGTTTCGATCTAACTACTGTAACTTTTGGTACAGCTGCAGCTCCTTTTCTAGCTGTACGAACACTTAATCAACTAGCCGATGATGAGATTCATGATTTCCCGGGTACAGCACCTGCAATAAAAGAGTCATATTATATGGATGATTATATGTCAGGAAATGATGAAATTGAAGCTACAAAAAATATGTGTGACGAGATAAGAAAGATATTACAAAGAGGAGGATTTAAAATGCAAAAATGGTCAAGTAATTCAGAAGAAGTTTTAACGTATTTACAAGAAGGAGAAAACGGTACAAAGGATGAAATGGAAATTAAGCTTGATAAGGTAATAAAGATTCTTGGTTTGACATGGGATCGAAAAGAAGATTCATTTAAAATTACTGTTAACTTACCTGATATTACATATCCTATAACGAAGAGACTTATACTTTCTGATGTTGCTCGTTTATTCGACCCTTTCGGATGGCTCTCACCAGTGATTATCACCGCCAAGGTTTTGATTCAGAAGTTATGGTTATGCAGCTTAGGCTGGGATGATGAATTGTCATTAGAATTGCGTGACGAGTGGATAAATTATAGACAAGAGTTGACACATTTACAAAATATCGCGATACCTCGATGGTTAAAGACTACAAAACAAAATAACAAATCACTGGAACTACATGGTTTTGCAGACGCATCCACTCAAGCTTATGCTGCAGTCACTTACCTGAGGTTCGTTGAAGATGAAGATGTACATGTCATGATGATCGCATCTCGTACTAAGGTAGCACCCTTAAAGCAATTGTCAGTTCCCAAATTAGAATTATGCGCAGCAGCATTACTAGCAGAACTAATAAATGACTTGACTGAACTTCTAAATATTCCCAAAGATAAGGTATCAGTTTGGACAGATTCGATGGTGGTGCTGTCATGGCTACAATCGCAACCAAGTCGTTGGAGAACATTTGTTGCAAATAGGGTAGCAGATATTACACGAGTTATTGACAACCGTCAGTGGAGACACGTGCAGTCTGCTGATAACCCAGCTGATTTCGCAACAAGAGGAGTTAATGCAAGCGATTTAGCACATTTAGACGCTTGGTGGACTGGACCGAAGTGGTTAAAACAACACAATTTGAGCTTGGATAGACAAGAAATCCCACAAACAGATATAGAATCAAAGAGTTCATTTCACACATTTGTAGAGGAAAGTCCAATTTGGGAAAGATTTTCAAAGTTATTAAAGATGAAAAGAGTACTAGCCTATTGCAGAAGAATGAAGAAAGGAAGGGAAACAACTAAGAGAAATAAATATTTGACATCAGAGGAACTTGAAAAAATATTAGAAGAATGTATAAAATATTATCAAAATTTCGTATATGGAAAAGAAGTCGAAGAACTAAAGAAAAACGGAAAGGTAATGAATAGAAGTTCTCTCATCACACTTTCTCCATTCTTGGATGAGAATGGATTGATAAGAGTGGGCGGAAGACTACAAAATGCTTCTAAAATAGCAGAAACTATGAAACATCCCATCATAATTCCTAAAGATCAACATATTACAAAATTATTAATAAATGACGCTCACATTAAAACACTCCATGGTGGTAACCAATTAATGATGGCTTACTTGAGAAGCAAGTATTGGGTGATTGGCCTAAAATCAGCCGTGAGGAAATGTATACGATCCTGTAAGATTTGCATCATCGATAAGGCCAAAGTAAAAAATCAATTTATGGGTCAGTTACCAGCAGTAAGAGTCAATGAACATCGACCTTTCATAAACAGTGGCGTAGATTATGCCGGACCTGTCTACATTAGATCGTCTAAAGGACGCGGTCAGCACGCAACAAAGGGATACATTTGCCTTTTTGTTTGTATGGCCACACGCGCGATACATTTGGAAGCAGTTACAGACCTTACTTCACAAGCATTTATTGCAGCCTTTCGAAGATTCGTGGCGCGCAGAGGCCAGTGCTTACATATGTGGAGTGATAATGGAACAAATTTTGTGGGCGCTGCCAAAGAATTAAAAGATCTTTTCCAAGTGGGTATGAAGAATCTGTTAATAGAAGTGGCTGAACTACTGGCAAATGATGGTACTACGTGGCATTTTATCCCACAAAGAATGCCAACGTACGGTGGTTTATGGGAGGCAGGCGTTCAATCAGCCAAGAAACATCTAGCCAGGGTAAACAAGGACACCAAACTCACATTCGAAGAGATGACCACCTTACTGGCTCAGATAGAAGCGTGCCTCAATTCTCGTCCACTTTGTGAACTAGATAACACCACGTACACACCACTAACTCCAGGGCATTTTTTGGTTGGCGAGCCTTTAATTAGTGTTCCTGATCTTAATTATACGGAGAAGAAGATAAGTCTATTGACCAGGTGGCAACTAGTCCAAAAGATGACTCAAGATTTCTGGCAACGCTGGCGAACAGAGTATCTCAATACACTCCAACAGAGATAAGTGGCAAGTACCTATTTCGACCCCTGCAATCGGCGATTTGGTTATAATTAAAGATCAAGATACACCTCCCGCAAAATGGTTACTTGGCAGAGTTATTCAAATTCACCCTGGTGCAGATAACCTTGTAAGAGTGGTGACAGTGCAGTGCAAGGGTAACCACGAGTTAAAGAGACCCGTGTCTAAACTTATACCCCTCCCAAAGGACATAAAATAAATACTTTGTGTGTGTGTTAATTTGTGCAAAAACATTACAGTGTAACAGTGAAAGTGAGACTTATTATTATGTACTAGTGATAGTGTGAAAATTGCTCATGTTAAAATCAAATTATATTTTGTTTGTGATCATTATATTTAATACTTGTCTACATAATTACTATTTAAAAATTGTAAGATACAGTCCAAAATTGCTATGTAAAAATTAAAGATACAGTCCATTGCTCTGAGTTATATAATTTAAATTGTATTGTAGAAATTGATTAAAAACTATTGTTTTGGTGGGCGGTATGTCCGATACTTATAAACGCACACGATATTTAATTATTAGTGTCAAATAAAATTTCAAAGCGAGTGGTCGTTCGTTTCCTTATACAGCTGTGTTGCTATCCAAAAATCAACCTTAAGCTCCTAAACACGTGGTACTAATATTAAAATGTGAGTAAAACGGGATTTATATCCCGTCGTCGAATTTCATTCGTTTTGTAGTAATTAAGGTGAGGATTTCCAAAATTTTAAGAATTTAGAGTCTTGATTTTTATTAAAAAGAAGAAAATCAAATAAACTTAAAATTTTAATGTTATAAAAACATGCCGCGATATTTAACTCGATCGTCGTTTATTTATTTTCTATCTCTTTGCCGATTCTATCGCTGTTTATCTTAATCTATTTAAATTTAAAATCAATTAACGACAGTCTCCTTGAACACACTTTTTTGTACCTATATTTTTGGCACTAAATTGTGCTAATTTAGAAGACAAGTATTTAAATTGATTTCTATAATCGAATGAGCTCATATCATATACACACTTATTGAAATTTGAAAACGCCGCTACCTTGATGCGTCGTCTGTTTGGTATTTGGATTATTATCCTATAATTGTTGATATTTATAATTATTTTAAAAAATGAGTAGAGATTCGTCTAACTCCTATATTGGTATTTTATTATTTGACAACCACAATTTATTATATTTACATTGACATGACATAAAATTATATCAAAAGACCATAAAGTTAAACAAAAAGGTTTCAATGAAATTGAACATGCTCCGCCACAAAAAAGTAAAAAGATATAACTGAACTTAACATACTCCGCGCAACAAAAAAAGTAAATATAATTTATAGTAGGAAGGCATTACAAACACACAAAAAAC
Source organism: Elophila nymphaeata (assembly GCA_955850985.1). Classification (NCBI taxonomy): domain Eukaryota; kingdom Metazoa; phylum Arthropoda; class Insecta; order Lepidoptera; family Crambidae; genus Elophila; species Elophila nymphaeata. The sequence goes on along the minus strand of OY039094.1, from coordinate 12,211,923 downwards.
CATCAAAACTGATAATCTATGTTTCGAGACGACCTGTCGTATGTTGGCCATAAAACTCGATATCGCGGTGGGCGTTCCTTCCATTTATGATGCTTTTTTAACTCTCTGAAGTAACCTTCGGCCCAAGGCATCCAGGCCTGTTGCCGTAGACGTAGAAGCTGATGATAATTAGTCAGTTTCATCGATGACGGTACTGACAGGTAACGAAGGAAAATCAAATATTGTGCTTCGGTTTGATTTTTTGAACACCCTCCGAACACTGGGTCCAAAGAAGTAACAGGCGATTTTGACTTGGCTTGATATGACACACCCTCTGGTACCACCATAGGAGATAAGACGTTAGGTGATTCTAACTCCTTGTTCTGGACCGTTGATTCAGACCTTGCTGTATGTAGCTTAGAACTTTGCTGTGTCTCACTGGATATAGATAATTCCTTGGGATTATTGTAGTAATCGTCTGATTGGGAAGTTGCTTCATGACTACTCTGTGCATTAATATTCATTTTTATTTTCAAAGAACCGTGGCTAAATTGGTCATACAAATCCTTTGCTTTACCGATGGTGTCATAGTATAAATTTTCAAAGTTTTCTCGTTCTAATAAATTTTCGTCATCATTATCGATATAAAAATCTAGGTCATTTTGGATCAATTCAAATTCAGGTAAGACCTTTCTTATGTTATCAATTCGTGCTTTTAAATTGTATAATAGAGTATTAGAAAAGGTATCACTGTCAGCAATTTTATTTAAATATTTATCAAAATTGATAATTTTTGCCTTCAGACTGCCACGTAAAACAATTAGCTTTTTTACGTCAGCCATAATAAAATATCTAAAACTTACTCCTTTTTGCGTATCTTCTTACGGGGTCACCATGAAAACGCCGCTACATTGATGCGTCGTCTGTTTGGTATTTGGATTATTATCATTTAATTGTTGGGATTTATAATTATTTTGGAAAAATGAGTAGAGATTCGTCTAACTCCTATATTGGTATTTTATTATTTGACAACCACAATTTATTATATTTACATTGACATGACATAAAATTATATCAAAAGACCATAAAGTTAAACAAAAAGGTTTCAATGAAATTGAACATGCTCCGCCACAAAAAATTAAAAAGGTATAACTGAACTTAACAAAATTACATTAATTGCCTTCAATATTACTAATAATAAATTATAAGTTTAAATTAATCTAACTAACCCTCTTAACATTCCATTTATATTCTACTCATACTGTGTCTACATGTTAAGAGTTATAGTCTGGACTTTATTTTTTTTTTTTAAATCTACCTGTTTTGTGACTATAATTTGTTTTGTAAGCCTTAAATAAATAAAAATAAATTTATTTATTTTCTTTCGAGCATTTAAATAAAAGCTTATTTTTAAAAAATAATTTTTAAATCAGTTTATTCGCACTTTTCTCAGCAAACCCTTTCATTTGATACCCATATTATAGTAGTGCTAAAAATAAGTAGTCTGCCATCTTGGATGGTCCGCCATTTTGGATTTAGAGTGAAGTCAATTTAATTTGACGCCGCCGTCGTGGAGTGGTCAGTAACGCTGCCTACACATCGGGCGGTCCGGGTTCGAGTCCTGGTAGAGGCAAATGTTAGTGTGATGAACACGAGCATTTGTTCAAGAGTCATGGTTGTTTATATATTTATTTAAGTTTATTTATAAAAATATCTAGATTATTAAGTACATTTGTCCGTTATCTAGTATCCATAACACAAGTTCTTAAAGATACTTAATTTGGGGCTAGATAATTGGTGTGAGCGTAAAAATATATTATTATATAAAAAAAAATGTTCCAATTTTTTTCAGCGAACCCTTTCATTTGATACCCATAATATGCGAATGTACAAAAAATAGCTAGTTCGCCATCTTGGGCCGTCCGCCATATTGGATTTAGAATGACGTCACTTGAAATGAAATGAAAAGCTCTTTATTTAAATGGACTTTGCTAAGTACTTTTAAATCGTCAAAGCCCTACCGCCATTTCGGGACGATAATATTATTATGCTGAGATGGAGAAGAAATGGCGAAAGAAACTCCACAGCTTACAATTTGGTAATGATTTCAAAACATCATTACAGGTCAATAGATAATAATAATATAATTAAAATTACAGTTTTACATGCGTAAATTTTGGGCAGTTATTACACCCACGCATTTGGTTCATTTATAATAATAATGTATGTTGTAAATACTTAGCTAAGCATGCATTGTCATCCAACTACAACGTGCATTTAAAATTGCAGATCAATCTTATACTAAGAAATGCTTCAAAAAAGTGTTTGCAAAAAATATATTTACGCGTTTGTAAACGCAAAAATAAAATTATTCCATAAGTGTTTGCAAATTTTGACGGACAACCTACATACGAACAATAAAAGTAAAATACAAAGCTACAACGTTGCGTACAGACACGTTCAGATTGGCAATGAATGAATTGATTTGATAAAGTGAGAGCAAATAATGTAGCAATGTGTGCGTAATGCGCATGTGTGCGTAACAAATGGTAGTGCAGTCTGACAGTTGCTTTACCACGTGACAGGCCGACATAGGCCGCCTGCGTGTACGTGAAATGGTCTCGACTTTTTTTAACCGACTTCAAAAAAGGAGGAGGTTATCAATTCGACTGTTTTTTTGAAGTAAAACTTCTTTAGGCGCGACTAGGGGGTAACTCAGATTTTTCTAACGGAAGTAACGCTCAGTATTCTATAGTCTGTGTAGTTTCCGTTATTTAAAAATAGTAATTTCGATTGGTCGTAAGTATCTGTCATATTTAATTTTTTTTTAGTTAAAATTTAATCATTTCAGTGATCCACGTCAAAGAAGTTTTACTTCAATCGCGCGTAAAGGTTACACGCACACAATTTTTTTTTTTTTAATGTTTGTTACCTCATAACTCATTACTGGGTGGACCGATTTTTAAGATTCTTTTGACCTTTGAAAGCTAGTGCTTGTCATGGGGTCCCATTTAAATTTTATCGACATCTGACAAGTAGTTTTTGAGTCATCCCTAATAATGCCTATTTAATTGACATTGATGATATCGTAATTTTATCACTTGTGTCTAAAAGATCCTGAGGTAGTTTCCTGAAAATGTCTATACTTAAAACACTAAAAAGCAAAAAAAAAATTTTTAAATAAAAAACCGCCTTCAAAAAACGGTAAACGGTAACAAAATTTTTATTTCTCCCGTTTTTTGAAGGCGGTTTTTTTTATTTAATTTATGTTACGAGATGGCAAACAAGCTTGCGGCCCACCTGATGTTAAGTGGTCACCGCCGCCTATAGACACTTTCAATATTAAGTGTAAATCACTGAACACCTCAAGTGCGTTTGCCATCCTGGGGACTAAGATGATATGCCCTCCATGCCCAGTAATAGGTCTGACAAACGTTTTTTACTTTACATGCCAAAAAATTCTACAAAAAATTACGAGAAAAACTGTGTTTTTATTTTTTTTCATATCTTAAAAAATGGCTGAGATATTTACGATCAAAGTGCGTATTTCCGGCCGAAGGTTGTTAAAAACGCGGACGGGCGCTCACTAGCCGATGACGTCACAACCTCGGTCATTCGATAGTCGTGCTCTCGTTCGCACGCCGCTTAGCAATAAAAATCAAAATTATAAAGTTATCTGTGGTAAAATGGAAAACAAATACTGTATTATGCCCCGGTGCTTCAATTCAACAGTTAAAACACCTGATAAACTCTTTTTTTATGTCCCTATATACCCAAAAATGAGAAAAAGTGGATGACAACCGTAAAAAGATTAGATTCAATAGGCTCTAAAACTAAAGCGCACTGCTGTGAAGACCATTTCGATTTTAAAGAGACCTACAAAACTTACGTTTTTATAGTACTATTGGAACGGCTTAACCGATTTTGATAAAATATGTCTATGAACCACAGTTAAATTCAAATTTAAAAAATCGCGAATTGTCTCCCCTTGACTTTCTCGTATACCGGAAAAGACTCAAAGGTTGATAGAAGCCTTATATTTTGATGTCATACATGCATGTTAAATTTTTGTCACCCATCTGAGTACCGACCGCGCACTTGGTTGCTTAACTTTCGTGGTCGACGGCTCAAAAGTTGATAGAAACCTCATATTTTAATGTCATACACGCATGTAAATTTTGGTTGCATTAAGTTTTAGCGCACAGACACAGACATAATTCCAAAAAAAATATTTTTGGACTCAAAATCTCGAGGTCGAATTTTTTGACGGTTACAAGACTTCCTCTATACTACGTACGAGAAAGTAAAAACGCATCAAAACCACAGCGGTTATACTTATAACCCTAACCAAACCAAACCAACCCACACACAAAATTATTCAAAAATGTCTGGTTTAGTATAAAAATGTAATAATAGGTAGGTATTGCCTACTTAGAAACCGTTAATTACGTAAATAAGTACCTACTAGGACTTACCTACTTTTGTGTATGGGTCAATAGTGGCATTTTCTTCAAGTGTATAGTAATAAAACACATAAAAAGATCATCGAGACCTCGAGATCTTGATTACGAGTACCTACATAGTATTTTTTTATCGCCGCTCTTATTAGGTACTAAATTAAACACAGACACTTTCACTTAGGTTTAAGTTTGAACAAATACCTACCCAAGAGTAGGTAATGCTTAGGTACTTAGAACATACATATCTTTTCATCTTTATTCCACTAATTTCGGCAGCCGTAAAATCTTGATTCTTCATCAAATATTGTGCCACCATCAAACTATCCACTCTTAGCAGATTGTCCGACTGACCAGAAAATCTTCTTCCATTGTTCACACTACACGTTTTTCTCTGATCTGAGGTTTCACTTCAGTGTAATCGGATATATAGAACAATTTATATTATTTCTTTGAAATACAGGCACACATAGGAAAACGAAGACGATCGAAATAAAATAATAAAACGAGACGCGCGTAATTTAGTAGGGTTAACGTACCGGACCGAGGGCCGCCGGCCGCGCGGTGCCGCTGTCCCAGGTTGTGACGTCACCGTATGAGCGAGCGTAAACTCGGAAATACAGAAAAGGGCTTAAACTTCTCGTCGTTATAACTTCGGAAATACTGCATGTATTAAATTGAAATAAAAAGTAATGTAATGTACATGATCTACGCTGCGATTTTAGGTATGTTTGATAGTAATATTTTGACCCTTTTGTGTTCTCCATTACACTGGCTACCTTTCCCTTCAATCCAAAACACAGCGAACTGCTTCACGGCAGAAATAAGAAAGGCGGTGGCACAGACAACAGCACGTTGGGTTACCACAAACTGTCAAATTTTCCCAATCGATATGCACTTTATATTGAATAGCCTTAGGTTGAAAATCGTTTGGATAAATTTGACAGTTTTGTATAGCCCGACGTGCTGTTGACTGTACATACCTACCCAGACGACCCTACATATGGGTCTACCACATAGTGAATCGTCTATCTCGCTCTAATATACGTATTAATATGCTGTTTATCTTTTAAATTGCCGATGTACAATTTCATATGTCTGTGTTGTCAATCGCAGGTCAGTTAACAAAGCGGCCATGCTTGTCGTGCGGTCAGACTGACGCCTGTCCGTGTCAGAACACTGACGATACACCGACAGATGCGCAGGTTAGTAGTAGGTCACATTGCAGGTCTCACGTTCAATCAAACATTCAGACAATGTCACACACTGCAAGTTGAAAATTATATATGTACTTATAAGTACAGGCTGAATTTTTAAATCCTAAACTATAAGGAACATCGAAAAATGCTCAAACGAGTCGCGAGCACGATTTTGATGAAAACAAAAACTGCATCATTGGATTGATTGATAAAATAATGATCGTCGCTTTGATTATCGCTTCAACCAAGGTGGAACAAGAAATATTTTATTTAAATTTAACATTTTCCATTAGTCTCCCGTATATGATTACTTCCCAGAAATCGTTACTTATTAACAGCACTATCGAATGGTGCAATGATACTGTTTTTTTTTATTCCTGGCTAGGATTATTGATTTTTCAAAGACTCCTTTAATCATTTTTCGATATTCCTTCTAGTTTAGAATAGCTTGAAACTCCCACCAACTTGTAAAATTCATCCTGTATACTAGCTTTTATCCGCGACTTCGCGTGGAAGAGTTATTTACCGAAATATTTTTGTACTAGCACGTGTGCTGTACAAATAAATGGCCGATAGCATCGACCAGTGTGGAGTGAAATGAGGTTCAGGTTATCAGTGGTCTCGTTGAAATAATATAGTCTTCACCTCGTATTGCACTTTAGTTTATTGCACAAAATAAAATAAGGCAATTACATGTCCAGATCACAAATAAATATATCGATTAAATAACTATGGATTGGAATAATTACAATTAACAATGTCAGACGGATGAACGAGAGCGAGCAGAGTAAAACTGGAAGCCACATTACCAATAAAAAAGTGAAGACAACTTTTTTGACCTCAAGTAACCTTTGAATGTTTCCGTTCTACCTGTCTCTTTCTAACACTACCCACATGTAATATAATGACGTACGTACGTATGACGTATTATACGGTCACATGACTTGTGCTCTTGGTTAGAGAGAGACAAATAGATAATAATAAGATCTTCACTTTTTGTTCGATTGGTGTCTTCCGGTTTTACCTATAAATTTCTTGGAACTGGTAAACAATTATAAAAATTAAAGTCGGGAGTGGTCTCCCCTTGACTTTCTCGTATACCGGAAACGACTCAAAGGTTGATAGAAACATTATATTTTGATGTTATACATGCATGTTAAATTTTGGTCACCCATCCATGTACCGACCGCGCACTTGGTTGCTTAAATTTCGTGATCGACAACTCAAAAGTTGATAGAAACCTTATATTTTGATGTTATACACGTATGTTAAATTTGGTTGCAATAAGTTAAAGCATACTCGAGTTATCGTGCTAACACACACAGACATAATTCCAAAAACGGTATTTTTGGACTCAGAGAGGTCCAAAATGTGTAAATCCGTCAAAATCTCGAGATCGAATTTTTGACGATTACAAGACTTCCTTTATACTTACTACGTACTTATACGAGAAAGTAAAAATGACAAAAAAAAGTTCGTCGAGGCTCGCAGTTGCAAAAAAAATTTAAACAAATTGGATAGGAATAAAAAAAAGTACATCTTGAGCAAAAAAATAATAGAATTAGATTAATTACACCGTGTTTCCAGCCTCAGCGAGAAGAGGAGCGAAGTCCCGAGCGCGGCCCGACGCCAGCCGAGCACGCCCGAGAGGCTCGCCCTCGGTTCGGGCTCAGGCGACTGTTCGGTAGACGGAGCTCCGTGCCTTACCTCAACAATAGCGATGCCAGTATTGTGAGTGATTTAATAATATTTTCAGGGAAATTCTTCACTTCAAACCTGACTATTTTACATGCGCCTGCGCATATTTTGAATTTGCCTTCTAACGGTTAAAGAATTTTTAATAGTAATAATTCAGACAAAAAAGAGTCCTGATAAATGTTAGTAAATGCCTTAATCTAAATTAGTAATTAATAATAATAATTAATTTATTCACCAGACAACTTATTATTACTTTCTATGTTAGTAGGTAAGAAGCAATTGAAAATA